>JAESUZ010000042.1:0-494461 GCA_017311185.1 Proteles cristata cristata | reverse complement strand
ACACTCACTTCCTGTTTCCTGGCTGAGAGGAAGCAGAGATTTCTGGCCGGGCAGCAGATGCTGGCCTCTTTCCTTTCTCTCTTTACATTTTTAAGGATATTGAAAAATAATGATACTAACAGGCAGCTTTGGAGCTGAGGTCCTGGACGGGGTGGGGGAGGTGCCGGAGACACTTCGGGGCTGCGCACATGGGCTCTGCACTTGGGGTCACAGGCCCCTTGGGAACCTGGTAGGAGCTGCGGACCCCTCCTCCCCGCACCCCGGGAAGGTCCAGCACAAACCGCCCAGTTTGGTGGAGTCCGGAGGCCTCCGGCTGCTCCCCAGGGCTCCCAGACCCTCCATGCCCTGATCTGACACATGGGGAAACTGAGGCAGGGAAGCCTTCCAGCTTCTAATGCCCCTGCCTTCAGTGGCACCCGGCACAATGCTGAAGGAGTTGTGGTGTCCTGGGGAGGGGACCCTTACGCCCCTCCTAGCCACAGGATGACATGCCAGGAGCCTGCCTGGGGGACAGGGACTGGCCACCTGTCCCTCATGGCCGCTGCACCCCTACTCACGCCCCAGGAGAGCTTTGGGTCTGGGTCAGAGGTCAGGCCCTGCCAGGGACAGTCTCTGCGGCCCTGAGAGGTCATTCCTCCATAAAGGGGGTCAGACCCTGGCCCCAAACTCGCAGGGCAGGCGTGAGAGCCCACGAGGAGCCACCTGCACTCAGCATGGTGCCAACGGGCCTCAGTTGTCTCTCTGCTCAGCTTCAGAGGGCCTGGCTCCCTCTCTCCCCGATGAGCAGGGCGGCGGGGACAGGATGGCCCCCTCGGGCACCTCCATCAACCCGCCCCCCTTCTCAGGAGCTTCCCTTTCCGTCCCGGGAGATAAAGTGTTTTTTCCTCTCGGCGTTAACGGCCGCCCCATCCGCTGGGCTTGGCAAATTGCAGGCCGACTGTGAGTGGGGCTTCCGTCCAGGGAGCCAGGCGGGGCGGCAGGGACAAGCCCCCTTCCTCAGCCCCCACGGGGGGGGAGCCCCAGGGGGGTGGGGGCAGCCTCCAGGGCTTGGGGGAGCCTGCACTGGGACAAACCCTGGCCGTGGGGCCGAGCACCCCCAAGGTGACCCTCGAGGACCTGGCCGCAGCACTGGGGGGAGGGGGAGGAGGTGGGGGTCTTGGATTCTGCCAGGGGCTCTCCCTGCTCAGCAATCGGCTCCAGCAAGAGTTGGGCCCTGACCACAATGCCCGCCCTGTGAGCCTCTGGGCAGGATCCAGGGCCCACCTCATGGCCATAGTCAGCACCTTGACCCCAGCCTGGCCCACAGCCCTGGCACTAAGGAGGTGAATGATTCCTGAAGGCTCTCGCTAGCGGGAACACAACCATCGCAGAAATTAGATGGGGGGGACCCCTAAGCTCACTCCCGCTCCCCGGTGCGCGGCCCCTTCTCTCACCACCGCCTAGACCCGCTTAGCGCCCGGGGACACCCGGAGCTCCGCGCCCTGGGGGCCGCGCCGCTCCCCACGGGTCCTGTGCTTTCGCCCCGCCTCGGTGTCTCTGCTAAGGGTTAGTCTTTCTCCCCACGTTAAAGAAATAACAGTCCAGCAATTCCACTGCAAAACCAGCAGAATGTGCCAAGAGGCCACGAGGCACGGGGCACCCGGGGAGCGACCTGGAGCCCTGCTGTCCTGCGGGGCGGTCCCTCGTGTTACGTGTCTCCCTGGAACCGCAGGACCCCCAGGACAGTCCCAGCGACAGGCCCCCAGGAGCCTCGCCAAAGGCCAGCACAAACACCACCAACGCAGCAGCGCGGGTGAGAGCCAGGGCCAGCGGTGTGTACGGCCTGCCCTGCTCTCCCCGAGGCACAGGCAGCTGCCCAGAGGACGGGCACGCCGCCCCCGCCAGCCACACAGCAGCACGGACCGCCCGCAGACACGCCACGGAGTGGGGGAGGCCAGACACCGCCGGGGCCCCGCACAACGCCGTGGACTTGAAACTCCATGAAAGCAGGCGGAACCACGCTGTGGGCGCCTGGGGTGGACGCGGGGCCCCTCTCCAGGGGTGGTGTCCGCTCCCCGCGGTGCGCATCTCCGCTGCGGGGACGCACATGTGCGTGCCACCTTGGGGGGGGGCCCGTCTGGGCGGGCTTGTGATGGGTGGCCAGCATGGCCTCTCCCTGCCCTTCGCGCACCTGCTAGGGGCCAGCTCCGTCCCCGTGCGGGCTTGGTCCCGAGTGCGCCGGGAAGCCTGCTGCTGTCCTTCACAGGATGTCACGTGACCTGATGTCACCCTCCACGAGGCTCCCTAAGAACTGGGTTGGGGGACAGGGGTGCCCCGCAGGCCGAGGAGGAGGTCACCCAGGCAAGAGCATGGTGGCCTGGACTGGAGAGGGGCGGCGGCGGGAGGGACGTGTGCTGGAGGCACAGCCCACGGGGGTCGAGGGGAAACGAGAACAGGGCAGCCTGAGCAGCGGTGGACGGTCGGCAGGAAGGTTGTCGTGACGGCACAGGCGGTCCCCAGTGAGGCCCCAGGGCGCAGGGAGAGGGGACCAGGCGTCCCCCAGGCCTCCCGCTGCTCAGGCACCCCTGGGCTCCACATGCAGGGCTTGTGTTTCCCAACGGCTGACCCTGTGCGCCTCCAATGCATCATCTGAAGGCTCTGTCGTGAGTGCCATGCATGGCGCCTGGCACGGGCTCTCCCAGCAGGCATGCTGAGTGGGGGCCGGGGGGCAGGCGGTGGAGACAGACACTGCAGACCCAGGCTCCCTAGAAAACCTCGGGTTCCCTTTGAGACCTCGCCCAACTCAGGTGTAGACAGCGCACCCGGCCCAGGGGTACCCAGCCCCCACCGGGGACAGGTCACCGGGCCAGCCGCAGCCCAGGCTCAGCACATCTGGAGAGAAGCTGGACCCCGCCGTGGCTGACAGGGCCACCCCGTCCCGAGGCCAGTGGCTGCTCCGGGGGTAAACAGGAAGCCCCATCTCTCCTCTCCTCTCCTCTGCGCTCTGCTCTCTCCTTCCTGCAGCCCAGCTCACACGCCTCGCCTGGTGCCCCTCTGCCTCAAGCCGCCCGAGATGCCTATGCCGGCCTCCGCTGGGGGCTCGGTCTACCTTGTCCGGGGGCTGCAGAGACCAAAAGCTCAGTGGTGAGGGGTCCCAAGAGACCTGGCTGACCTCTGCCACGCCCCACTGCCTGGCCGGCACGCTCAGGGAAGGTAAGGGAGCAAGACCCCTTTACAATCAACCAGAACATTCAGACAGGCCGGGAGGCAGCTGCGAGGATCCGGCTCTACTGACCGCGGGGTGGATGGGGAAACTGAGGCCCAGGGTCCCCAGCAACGGAAAGCAAGTTTTCTCCAGCCTTGGACGCTGTGCCGGAAGCCAGCCAGGCTCCAGGCCCAGGCCCCTGAGCTGCCCAGGTATTGCCCGAGGCCCACCCTGCCCGGGTAAGGGAACACCGACTCCTTTCACAGACGACTCCCTGAGTCTACACAGGTGCCGTCCGAGGTGGGAGGGGAGGCTGCCTGGGATGGGGCAGGGGTCCCAGCATCTCACCCATCACCCTGGGGCGGCCGTGGGGCGGAAGGCACCCCTCACGCTCTCCAGGCCCCGGGACCTCCTGGAGCCCACCCGCCCGCCCCTTCCCTCCCTGCCCCCAGCGGGCTGGTCTAGGGCAGGACCCTAGTCCTCCTCCTTCATCTGCTCCTGGGGCTCCGGGAACCTGGGCGCGGAGAGCGCGGCGGGGCTCACAGGGTGAGTCAGGGCGAGGCTGGTCCCTCGGCGCCCGGACCCAAGGCCCCCCTTCTTGGATTGGTTCTGAGCTGGGCTCAGGGAGGGGCGGGAGGCAGGGCAGAGCTGGTCAGGAGGGAGGCCGTGCATCAGTGGGGGCCGCAGAACAGCGGGCAGCAGGCAGAGCCAGGGCCCCACCCCGGCTGGCACCCAGGGGCGGGGGAGGCCCGGCTTTCCTCCCCCTCGCCACGTCTGTGTCGTACCTCTGTGCTCTGTGGCATCCTTCCAGAAAGTTCCCTAACAAGCCCAAGCTTTAAAGGGAGGGCTGAGCCAGTAACCATTCACACGTTTGGCTAGTGAGCTACTCCCCAAGTCAGCACCCCCTTCACCGCCCCCCACGGCAGGGAAGGTCTGAGGACAGGGGCGGCCCCCCTGAGAGAGAGGGGAGGCAGTCGTGGAGAAAAGAAAGGAAGGACGAAGGAGCCGTCTCAGTCCTGCCCCGTTCCAGCCGGGCTCTGCCTCACTGTTCACCCGGTGCAAGTCTCCTCCTCTCCTGGGCCTCAGTTTCCCCATCTGTACACAAAAGAGGCCAGATGCAGCCAGCCCTGATGTCTGCTGGCTCTCCCACCCAGGGGCTCGCAGCACATCTCTGGGTGGGAGTCTGGATGCAGTGGGCAGAGGGGGCGGCTCCCGGGATGGGGGCAAGGCCCCCTACACTCTGAGGACTACATTCAGCCGCTGCGGGTGACTGTGGGGACTGGACGGGGTGCGGGGGGCAGGGGGGAGGGCTTCGCCGGCCAGCTCCAGCCTCAGGGGGGAGGGGGGCACCACAGAAAGAGGCCCCCAGCCCTGTGCCTGCGGCAGACCTGCCCCAGCCGTGGGGGTGGGGAGGAGGCCGGTCACTCTGGGGGAATTTTCCGAGCTGCCCTCGGCCTCCGTCTTGGCCGGGACATCCAGCTGGGGGCTGAAGGGAGGGAAGGGCAAGCAGAGGCGCCCGAGGCCAGAGAAATGAGGGTGTTCCAGGCCGTGGGCCGACCCGGAGCAGGGCTCGAACCCCCAGGGGAGCCAGGGTTTGGAGTGGCCCTGCGTGATCAGGGACCCTCCACCAGCTGTGCGGTCTGCGTGTGCCCCCAGCGGCTGCCCAGCCCCCTTGGGTACCCAGCCACCCACAATCACAGCCTGTGGGTCCCCAGCACCACCTCAACGAGGAAACGGAGTTGGTCCGGGGGGCTGGGGGCCGAACCACCCAGAGAGGCCCTCTGCGGGCACAGCTCCAGGAGCAGGGGCTCACTGCCCCATGGGTGGTGCTTTCCTGGAGAAGGGCTGAGTCCTTGAGCTGATGACTGTCCCTCCCTGTCACCCCAGAGCCACCCTGGGCCCCCGAGACACAGAGAATGGGCTGCTCTCTGACTACCAGCCTACCTTGCCCGTCCCCAGGTCCCCTCTGGCTGGGTCAGGGTCACAGCCCTGACTCCCAGGCTGTGGCGTGCACACCGGGGGTGCAGGTGCGCGCCCTGCGGGAGAGTCCAGGGGCACAGAACAAACGGGCCCTTCTGCGGAGCTGCAGGAATGTGGCCCGTGGTCCCACCAGGTGGCTGGGCCCAGGGCCTTCCCAGCCACGTCCTCCATCACACTCTGGGACCAGTGGGTCCCAGGGTCACCCCCCGGGCCTGAGGCTAGTCTCTGGCTGCTTCAGAGTTCGAGGTCCCAGGGGACAGCTCCCCCACCCCTGCCCACGGTTCGGCCAGGCCACCCCCTTGACGGCCCCCCGCCCGCCCCTGGGCCTCCTGTTTGTTCGCTGACGGCTCCCTGTTATCAGCGAGGAACACACACAGGAAGTCCGGCCGGGAAGGGCCCATCCCAATCCTGATTTACACGGGATGGAGCATAAAAAGCCGCCCTTCCTCGCCCCGGGAGGAGCGTCCCTGCCCTGAGACGGCTGTCCCACTCGGCCCAGATGGAAGGTCCAGTGCCCGGCCCAGGCGGGCAGCCTCCGGAGGCGCCTCAGGCCGGCAGCACAGGGCTAGGGCGCTCCTCGGGCCCGCGGAGGCAGCCATGGCGGCCACGGCCAAGCCCGGGCCTGGGCAGTATCAGGTACGGCAGGGGTGGCCCGGCGGGCGGTGGGGGGCAGGGAGCGGGCCCCACTGACTGCAGCAGCTGTTGGCGCGGTGTGCCAGCTCTGCACTCTATTCTCCAGCCACCGTCTCCTTTCCTCCCGACCGGGGCCATTCCCAGCACACGGAGGACACTCAAGCCCCTTGGCCCAGGGCACCTGCTGTGGGGTGGCCCAGGCTAGATTGACTCTGCCTCCCCGCCCCCCCCGGTTTGAACACTTTGCCCTGGGGGGCCCAGCATCTGCTGTGACTCCTGAGAGGAGAAGCCAAATGCAGCCTGTGGCACCCCCCACTTCTGGCTGTCCTGGAGAAGCCCCCCCCACCGCCCCGAGAGCCTGGGGTCCCAGGGGCATCCCCAGGGGTGGGCGAGCACTCCCAAGGCCGGTCGGGGAGGGGAGGCAGAGGGGGTACCGGCCTCACGGGAAGGAGCCCCAAAGCAAAAGTGAACATGGGGCCAGAAGGAGCCCCCCACTTCCTGCCAGGCCGGCTTCAGGAGCAGGGCTGGGGTCCTCAGATAGAGGTGCAGGCCACGTTCGATCCTAGGGGAGGCTCTGCTCTTCCTCTTCCCCCTCCTCCCCGAGGCCCCACCCGAAGGCCCCAGCCCACGTGGAGGCCTCTGTGGTCTGGTGGCCCCATCAGCAGGGTGTCTGCCAAACCCCCATTTCTCAGATGAAGAAGCAGAAGGTGAGGCCTCAGCCCGGGTTAGCAGCAGACCCAGCCGGGCTGCAGGGGTCAGGGACAGGATAGGGGACAGGGTAGGGGACAGGAAGGTCTCCCCTAGGCCTGGCCCTTAACCCTTTACTGCCTGGGTCTGAGCGAGGGCTGCCCGGCTTGGCTACGGGGGCCAGGAGACCTGAAGGCTTTCGGGGCAGGACCCCTGGTACCCTCTGTATCAGCAGCAGCTGCCCCCGCTGCTCTATCCGCCAGAGGCTTCCAGACGCCAAGGCAGGACTGTCCCCAGGCGGAGGGTGGGAGCCACAGGCAGAGCTCGGAAAGACCCACCTGGCTTCAGCCATCGTAGGGGTGGGGATCTGTTACGCCAAATGCAGGCTGAGGCCCCACAGGGGTCGGGAGCCTGGCCCCCTGCCCAGTCCCTGGACATGAGGGGGCCAGGGCTGCTCGCTAACCCACACTGTGTCTCTGACCCGCAGACCCCAGCACGAGGGGAGCACCGGCAGCCCCCACCCCCCGAAGAGCAGCTGCCACCCGCGCCAGGGGGGTGACGGGGCCCCTCCTGCAGGTGAGTCCAGAGCAAGCTCTGGGCAGAGCAGGGGTCTGGCTGTGCCTGGGAATGTTTTACACACACACACACTTGGGTGACCTGGGCCCGGCTCTGCTTCCAGCGCCCCCGCCCCGCACCTCAAACGTGGCATGGCGGTGATCACCCTGGTTGGGCGATGACCCAGGTGACACCAGAGCTCCCACGCGGGGCACGCCTAGCCTGGTGCCCGCTGTGTGAGCCACCTCTCCGGCTGAGCGCCGATGCCCCTTGGGGCTGCTTTAGTCCTCATTACAAATGCAGAAATGGAGCCCAGGAGGCCCCGGTGGTGACCATGGGGTTCAGGCGGCGGGCGTCCTGGGGGCCTGAGGATCACTCAGGGGTGGTCCTGCTGCCCTGAACGGAGGGGGGTGCCCAGTGGGGGTCCCGCAGCGCCCCTAACCCCGCACACTGTTTGGAAGGGTCGCTCAGTGTTACACTTCGGATCCAGCCAGGCTCCGCCGCAGTTTGTGTGCTCTCGTCTAAGTACGGGGGCTCCAGGCCACCGGGGCCATGACGTCCACCCCACATGTGGCTGCGAGGCAGTGGCCGGCTTCAGTCAGCCCCCGGTGCCCAATGAGCTGGCCACCGTGTCGTGACGGCCGTCCCCAGGGTCTGGTGCTCAGCCTGCGGGTCGCGGGCTCCCCTCGCGGCCTCCCGGCCGGCGTCGCAGTCCTGCGTCCCCTGCGGCCGCGCGCCCTGCTGCGGGGCCTCGGGGCGGGCTCGGGAGGGGCGGCGCGCCCCGGCGGGTGCGCGTCCAAAGCCCCGGGCTCGGGCTGACTCACCGTCGTGTCCGGGAGAACGCCGTGGCCGCGGGCCTCAGTGTCCCCATCTGCGCAATGGGGGCGGGCGCTCCGGCGCCCACCCGGGGCGTGCCGGGCGGGGCGGGGGGGGGCGGCGGGCGGGGCTGGGCCCCTCGGCGCGGCGGCGGCGGCGGCGGCGTGCGCCCGGCTCGGGCGGTGAGTGCGGAGGGAGCGAGCGCCGGGCCGGGGGGCGCGGGGAGCGCCGAGGGCGGGGTCTGCGCGCCGCGCACCGGGGCGGGGGAGGTCGGGGGCCTTGGCGCGCGCGGAGCTGGGGGGCGACGCGGAGCGGCCGCGGGGAGTCGAGAGGTGAGCGGGCCGGGGGCGCCGGGCTGCCGCGCGGGGACACGACCCCCGGCCCTGCCCGGATCCTGCGCCGGGCCCGGAGAATGGGCCCAGCGGCCTCGGGAAAGGGCGCCCCCTGCCGGTAACAGGCGACGAGCCGGGCCGCGCCGGGAGTGGGGGCCGGGGCCGGGGGCGCCGCAGCCCCTCACCCGCGTCTGGGCCCTGAGCGTCCCCCGGGCCTGACTCCGGGCCCCGCAGGCCCCAGACCCCGTGTCTCTGCACCCTCACCCCCACTCCCGCGGATCCGGCGTGCAGGGGGAGGGGGGCCTGGGGCAGGCGGCGCGGAGGACGCTTCCCCAGTGCCCCGGCACCCCGCCTTTCCGCGCTCCCAGGGTCCTAATGTCCCGAGACCCCTCCCGGTGGAAGGGGGGCCCAGGGCCGTCGCTTTGCGGCGAGCCCGGCCCCTCGGTCTACGGACCCGGCCTTCCCCTGCCCGGGGGGCGGGGGTGGGGGGCTCTGCGGGGATGCAGGTGGGAGGGGCGGTGCGCTGGGCTCCCGCTGACCCTCAGGGACGGTGGGACGTTATCGCTTCGCAACCTGAGGCGCTGCGGCCACCCCCGCCCTGGCTCCCCGCCCCAGCTGGGCTGTCACCGCGAAGGGAAAAGAGATTCTGCCGGCCTAGCACAGGCCGGGCGGCACCATCGGCCTCCTCCAGCCCGGAGAAAACAGGACTTCAGCACTGACTCTCTCCTCTTTTAAAGCATGAGCAGGGGAGGTGCTGGGGCGGCTGTCTGTGGGGGGCGGTCACATCTGCAGGCGGTGAGCCCCCCACCAGCATGGGGGGCACAGGGTCTGTGGACGCAGGGTGTGCTCCTGCCCCGCCTCTCCCCCAGCCCTCCGCCCCACCTCTGCCTTCCCAGGGCCTGCTCCCCAATGCCACCTGTTCCCATCCTTTCAGGGCTTGCCTAGACCCCCAGGAGCGCCCCTGAAGGATGTGCGGAGCTCCCCCTGCCCCGGGGTCCACTCCCGAGCACTGCCCACAGACTGCCGAGGAGCACCCACAGCCCCCCAACCCAAGTCCAGCACCTCAGCGTCCCCCTGCCCCCCTCCTGGCCACCGACCAACAACAGGGGTGCAGGAAGGAAGGACTCTGGTCGGGCGTCTCCCCGCCGCACATGGGTCCATGGGATGCAGGGGGGCCCGAGCACCGGCCCCCCTCCCAGCCGACTGTGCAGACCAGCCGTGGTATCGCTCTCCCCTCGGGCTCGGGCTCTGCAGGCCTCCCTCTGCGTGGGACCAGCTGTCAGAGCTGGAGGGGCCTCTGAGACCCTCGTGTCTTTGAGGAGCCCAGTCCCAGACAAGGGGGCGACCCTACCCCGCTTCTGCCTCCCGCCCCACACAAGGCCAGCCTTTTCCGATGTGCTTTCCTGCTTCCCACCTGGGCGGAACCCAGCCCCCTGGGGGCCTCGGGTGGAGTGCCAGGAGCATGGGGGGCAGGGGACGCTGCCCAGATGCTTGGCGGCACACGTGGACAGGGCCCACCAGGCTGCACGGCTCCCTCAGCGTGTTGCAGGCCTGTAACCCCGGGCTGGGGTCTCTCCCGTTCCCAGGCAGGCTCTGCCCTGTTCTGAGGACCATACGGCTCCCACGTGCCGGGCGCCTGCACCCCTCATCGACTCCAGTGCCATCCCGCGGCTCGCTCCCCATTTGGCAGATGAGGACACTGAAGGCCGGAGGGCCAAGCCAGCTGGATCGGGTTCCCACTCTGCCCACTAATACCTCGTCTGCGAAATGAGACGGAGGGCACTAAATCCAGCCAGGGTGTTAGCGCTGGTCCAGAGCCTCCCCTGGGCCCCCCTTCCCAAGAGAACTCTGCCGGGACTGCGGACACCTTCAGGGTTCACCCAGGCCAACGTGCCTCTGGCCCCCGCGAGGGTGCCCGCTTCCGGTCCTGGGCCCCTGTGACTGGCAGAGGGCCGGCCTCACTTGCTGAGACAGGCTAGGGGAGGGCAGAGCCGGCTCTGACCTCGGGGCTCTCCTCCCGGCTGGGCTGAGCGGCTGAGCGGGGCGGCACCCCCAGGGAGCACCCCCAGACCCCCAGGGCTGGAGGAGGGGTCCGCAGCGGGTTTAGCGGGTGTCCCATGTGCTCCAGGCCCCCGTCAGGAGAAGGCTGACCCGCTGGGAAACACAGGCCATGTGTGACTCCAGGGAGCTGCTCCTGCTGTGGCTCCTGGTGCTGGCAGTGGGTGGCACCGAGCACGTCTTCCGGCCTGGGTGAGTTGGGTCTCTGGCCCCTGCGGCGCTGGTGCGGGGGCAGCCAGGAGCCCTCAGCCCCTCCCCAGGGCCACCCCCGATACTTGGAGGAGCCGCGGCTCTTCCTAGGGGCTCGCGGAGCGTCTCCCTGTGGTGAGGCTGGGAAGCCCCTTCCCCAGAGTGATGCGCCGCTTCCCCCGGCTCCACAGCCGCAGGGTGTGCGCTGTCGGGGCTCCCAGGGGCCCCGAGTCCGAGTCATTCGTGCAGCGAGTATACCAGCCCTACCTCACCACCTGTGACGGGCACCGAGCCTGCAGCACCTACCGGTGAGTGCCGCCTGCCCCCCGCAGAGCCCCGTCTGCCACACTTAAAGCCTGAGGCCCAGGAGGGCGGGTCGCCCCAAGATCGGAAACCCGGGCCCAGAGTGGTCAAAGGACTCGCGAGGCCACAGCGAGTGGGTGGCAGAGGCCCGTGTCCATGCTGACTTAGGCAGGGGTCCCAGGCTGTGGCAAGCTCAGCCGTCCTTCCTGCCCGGCTCCCCGCCCTCGTCTCTGGACGAGGGGCCCCGTCTTCCCTGCTCCTCTCTACTTTGGGCTCCTGACGTTGCTGGCTGCAAGTTCTTATCCACTTGAGATGATGCCTGCCTCCCTGAACCCTGCCTCCGAGCCCCAGTGGGTTCCCCTCTCCCCGTGTCGGCTTGACGGTCACAGCCCCCCACAGCCAGGATACCCCGGGCCGCCTCCCTCCCCGCCAGCACGAGGGGGCGTGTCCCTAGCTGGGAACCTGCCTTAAAAAAGATTTTGTCTTCTGCGGGGTTCTCAAAGACCTGCCTGTGGGATGTCCCTGCACCCCCAGCTGGCCAGGAGGGTGGGGGCCTGCCCTCTGCACCTGCCAATGAGGAGGCCGGCCACGGAGGGGCTGGCAAAGCCTCCCTCGGGAGCCCCCCTTCCTGGCTGGGGGGCACAGGGGGCTGGGTGTCCGGGATCCCGAGGCTGCCAGTGGCTCCTGCACTGGTGGTTTGAGCAGTGTGGGCACGGGAGGGCGCCCTCAGCGCCGGGGGGCCCCGCACCCAGGGAGGGAAGGCCGGGGAAGTGCTGGGAAGACCAGTGGGCCCCGCTGACGCCTCGCTGCCCCCGCACACGCTGCAGGACCGTCTACAGGACTGCCTACCGCCGCAGCCCCGGCCCGGCCTCCACCAGGCCTCGCTACGCCTGCTGCCCCGGCTGGAAGAGCAGCAGCGGGCTCCCCAGGGCCTGCGGAGCAGGTGAGGGGTGCGGGGCCATCCCGGGGGCCCCACAGCACCTGGGCAGCCAGTTGGTTGTCGCCCGGTTGTGCCGCGTCCCGTACCCTCTCCAGACCCCGGGCAGAGCCCTGCTGCTGTCGCCTGAGTGGAGCGCCCCTTCCCCCGCTGCCGCCCCTGCAGGGCCCTGGGCGCCCCCCCGGTGTGTGACAGCCTCTCCCTCAACAGCAATATGCCAGCCCCCGTGCCAGAACGGAGGGAGCTGTGTCCGGCCGGGCCTCTGCCACTGCCCTGCAGGGTGGCACGGCGACACCTGCCAGACAGGTGAGGCTGGCTCGGCCCCCGAGGGGGGGGTCCCGCGGGCGGCGCCCTGGGCAGCCTGCTGACGGGCGGGCGTTGAGGGCCTCCGTGTGGGTGCCCCCCCGCCAACACCCCTCTCCCCACAGACGTGGATGAATGCAGTGCTGGCCGGGGCCCCTGCCCTCAGCGCTGCGTCAACACCGCGGGCAGCTACTGGTGCCGGTGTCGGGAGGGGCACGGCCCGTCCGCGGATGGTGCGCTCTGCCTGCCCAAGAGAGGGGCCCCCAGGGTAGCCCCGAACCCCACGACAGGTAAAGCTCCCGTCCTTGCTGCTGTGTGGGGAGGAGGGACGGGGAGGCCCAGAGGACGGGCCAGGCGCCACCCTGCAGGCTGGGCACCGCGGGGGCAGCGGGGGGCAACCAGCCCTTGGCGGCAGGCCGTCTCTCTGACCTGGGCAAAGCGGGGGTCTCCCCCAGGGGAAAGGTGGGTGGCAGTTTCCTGGGTGCATTGTGGGACAGGTTGCCGAGAGGGGCCTCATCTCAGCCAAGCGAGTGGAAGAAGGCTCCCACACCGGGCCTTCTCCGTGGCCCCAGCCCGGGCGGCCAGGACACACCGCACCCCGCTGCCGACGGTACATTATTACTTTTGGTACGCGCTGTGACACTTCAAACTCGTACCGTGAGTAATAATGCGCTGTCAGCAGCCCGGCACCAGGAGCGCGCATGGACCTCGGCTTGGACGGCTCGGCACCGCGGGGACCCCGGCGCTGCGGGGCGGCAGGGGTGGGGTGCATCGCGGTCCCCGGGCCGGCCTGGGCACCTACCATAGGGGTAGGCTCACTACGACAGCGGGGCCCGCGGCCACTCGGGCTTGAGCCCCCGTCTCCAGAGCCGTGCCCCACGCCCAGCAGAGGCTGAGAGGCCTCTGGACGGAGATGAGAAGCCGGTGTGGGGGTGGGGCCCGGGCCGGAGGCCGGGCCTGCGCGACTCACCACTGGGATCCCCCCAGGAACCAACCACGCGGTAGAGGAGGAGGTGCAGAGGCTTCGGTCAAGGGTGGACGTGCTGGAGCAGGTGAGGCCTGGCTGGGAACCCCCCCATTGTCTCCCGTGTGGACCAGGCCCTCAGGGTGGTTGTGCGGCCCAGTGGGCGAGGGCCTGGGAAGGAGGCCTCCGGGTGCTGACAGCCCAGCCTGGGCAGGGGTAGCGGGCTGAGGTTCGGCAGCCCCAGGAGAGTTGGGGCCAGGCTTGGCCACACCCCCTTGGGCAGCGCAGAGAGCCTCAGCCCAGGTCCACGCCTCCCTTTGTCCCTGCGGTCTTTCCGTGGGACCGTTGGCTTGATGACCCCTTGAAAGCTCTGGTCCTCCCCTCCTAGCTGCCCTGACCCGGGTCCCAGTCACTGGACTGGCCCGTGTGGTGTCCCCCGGTGCCCCCCTGCCTGGCTTTCCGGGCCCAGAAGCTCCCTCTGGTGAACGAGCCAGGTGTGGATGTCGGTAGGCGTCTAGTGCTCCCTAAAAGCCTGGTGGGACAGAGAGTGCCTTCTACCTGCCCCACAGAAGCTGCAGCTGGTGCTGGCCCCGCTGCATAGCTTGGCCTCGAGGGCCCTGGAGCACGGGCTCCCCGACCCCGGCAGCCTCCTGGCCCACTCCTTCCAGCAGCTGGACCGCATCGACTCTCTGAGTGAGCAGATCTCCTTCCTGGAGGAGCAGCTGGGCTCCTGTGAGTGCTGGGGTCCCCACCTGCAGAGCCTGAGGGCTCTGGGGCTGGGGCCAGAGGGCCGACCTGCCTGGCGGGGAAGGTGGGGCGCACTGACCTCTGACCTCAGCCCTTCACCCGTCCACAGGTTCCTGCAAGAAGGAGCTGTGACAGGTCCCCAGCTCCAGCTCCCGAGAGCCTGCCGCCACGGTGCGGGGTGGGGCGGGAGGGGTCCTCCTGGGTAGGAATCCAGCCCCCGCCCGGCCAGCACCCCTGCACCCCCACCAGGGGCCCGTGGCCGAGGGAAGGTATGAGGGTCTCGGTCTCTGGGCACCTCTGACCTGTGTCAGAATAAAATGAAGGTTCAGGAGCTACTGTGTCCTGGTGGACTGTGGAGGGTGCTCTGAAGCCACCTGCGGGGGGGGCACCTGCTGGCTGCTGGGAGGGAAAAGGGGGCAGCCGTGGGGCAGGGCAGGGGGCTCCAGCCACACAGGGCCCTCCTCCAGAGGGTCGTGGTCCTCCCTCTGCAGGAGGGACTGGAGCAGGTAGTTTCTGGGGAGATGAACCTGGCCCCCGGCTTTACCCCCAGCCAGCAGCCAAAGAGCGAGTCTTCAGCCTCCTTCCCTAGACCCCCAGGATGCCCACCGCCCGGTCGGGTGGACGTCCCCACCCACGGAGAACACTACTGCAGGATGACCGTGGGCCTGGCCCCTGGGGGGCGGAGCATCAGAGGCTCCCACGCCACGCGCACAGGAGGCAGCAAGGGCAGCCTTGAGGGCTGTGGCATCCCGCCCGCCCCCCGAGTGATCACAAATCACCAGCACTTCCCAGAGTCCTTTTATAAAAAACAACGGAATGCAGTGCCCGGTCGGCGGTCTTGCTCCCTGAGGCCAGCAGAGCAAGGACCCCTGCTTTCTGGCTCTCCCTGAGGCCCTGGACACACAGGACTGGGTGCCTGGCCCCCACTCCTCGAGGGCCCAGAAGGCCACGCCCCACCCTGTACCCCGCTGGCCCGGGCAGGAGGGTGAAGGGTCTTGGCTCTGGCCGTCTGCCCTGAGGCTGTCAGCCTGTCTGGGCCTGAACCCACTCCCGGGTCCTAGAGACACAGCAGGGGCTCTGAGGAGGCTCCAGCGGACTCTCCTTTTAGGGAACATCGGAGGCCTGGATCCGAGGCTGGTGACAGGAAGCAGTGTCCTGCATCTGGGGCCCGAATGAAAGTGGGAGACCTACGCAGGAGCAGGACACAGTGACATTTAGCAGCTGGGGCGGGGGAGGAGGTCCCTCGGTCAGGTCTGCAGTCAGGCCCCGCCCCCTGGCCCGCCCCGTCCGGCCGCCAGGTCCTGCCCCACGTCGGCTAGCGGGTAGGCTGGGAAGCAGGCCCCGCCGTGGCCCCGTTCTCCTGGGGCGTCTTGGAGATGCGGAGGAAGGTGGTCCTCATGGCCTGGTGGCAGGTATCCATAAGCTTGGGGACATCAGCGACAGTGAGGCCACTGGTGGGGATGGCATCCAGCACCTCCACCTTGACCGTTCCTGTTGGGAGCAGGGACATCAGTGGCCCGGGCGCCCCACCGGTGCCTGCTGTCCAGGCGCCCGTGCCGCGGCCTCTCCTTGCTCTGGGGTCACCCAAACCCCTTCCTCCTGCTCCCTGATCACCTGCTGGCCTTCCCTGGGGGCCTCCCAAGGGCCCTGCCAGGCTGGGCTCTTTCCTGGACACCCTGCTCTCGGGGAGGTTGGTTTTAAACTCAAACACGAAACATGAAGCTCCAAGGTCCGCGCTCCGTAGGTTCTGATGACTGCACACACCCCTGCCCCGCCCTCCCGGGCACCCCACACCCGCCATCACACTTCCATCCTCCCTGATGGTTCAGGTGGCCCCGGGTCCCAGTTCTGGGGGCAGAACACGCTTGGCTCCTCCCCCCACTGCCCTTCTACCTTTGACCCCACCTTCTCACCCAGGCACCGGGTGCCCACATGCAGGGTCTGGGAGGAAGGGTAGCGGCCCTGAGCTCCATGGCTGGTGGGCGCGGGGGTACCTGGGAGGCTGCTGCTCAGCCTGGGCCTACGTGTGTGAACTCAGGCACCTACCCCACCCTCGGCCAGCCTCTGTTTCTTCGTCTGGGAAAAGGCCCCACTACTGGCCAGCTCGGCTCATGGCTGGGATTCCAGACTCTGGTTAGCCTTCTTTCACTCACCAAATGATCACGAAGGGGCAAAGTCTGGCCTATAAGAACCTCCCAGAGACGGGAACCGTTCCAACGGGGGCCTGGGTGTCCTAGTGACTGAGGACAACACACACGCCCACGTGTGTGCACTGGGGGCGGGGCGGGGCAGGGCCTACCTGCGGTGAAGAGCTTTGCCTTTTGGTTGTAGAAGGAGGAGAAGCTGGAGTAAACCACGGGGATGACAGGCACCTGTGGACAGGACAGCGCGGTGCCTGAGGACACGCTGGAGCCAGCCCCCAGCCCGCCCTGAGCCCCGAGGATGAACTAGAGGGGGGCTCCCTGCCTTGCTGCCCGCTTGCCTTCTGCCTGAGGAGGTCCTGGAAGTGCCTGTGGCCGCAGGACAAGCACGCTGACTTGCCTCAGGGCCCTTCCATACACTGACCCCTGGGCCAGGGTGGCCCAGAGTTCCATAAACGCATCCTACACGTCTTCACTCAAGCATCCCCTCCACCAGGAAGCCTCCTGGGCTGGCACATGTCCACAGGACTCATGTTTGTGCCCCCACTGGGTCCTGATTGACCGGGGACGGGGGATCAGGGCTCCGTCCAGTAGAGTAGGAGGTGCTGAGGTCTCTGTGCCCACCCCTCCCCCACTCGGGGTGGCCGGGGCGGCTCTAGCCAGGGCATGGGGCAGGGCCTCCGGGTATTCCTGGAAGACTCCAGGGTCACAATCGGCACATGGGGGTAATCATTAACCCCGGCACCAGCAGGGGTGCGGGCTTGGAGGCCACAGTCTGGCAGGCCCCGCAGGGCAGATGGGGGGAAGGGGAAGGGAGAGGACGGCGAAGATGCCGACTCTCCTGGCTGAGGCTGCCCCGCCCCAGCCCTGCCACACCAGTGTCCCCTCCCTCCTCTCCCACCGTCCCTCTCTCCCATGCCACCAGCAAGGGAAGTGGCATCGGCCCCAGGCGTGTGGCAGGGGTGCCTTCCGCCTCCCAGCTGGGCTTCAGGGCTTGAGAGAGCCTTGCCAAGGCATTGCCAGGCTCAGAGCCCAGGACCCTCCACCCTATGCACCCACTGCATCCGGCATGTGAGTGGGGAGCCCCTGCAGGGAGGGCTCACCTGGCCTTGCTCAGGGCCAGACACCAGGGGGCGCCAGAGGCCACCTGCCGCAGGTGGAGTCCCCAGGAGCAGACCCCTGCCCAGCCACCTCCCAGACCCCACTGGGCAGGAGAGCCTCTTCCCCTGACCTTGGACGATGGCTTTCCCCTATGTGAACTCCCCCGACGGCATGGGACAGGGTGCCCGTTACCAACCAGGAGACCCTGCCCCGTGGACGGATGCACCCCCAGGTCTCCCGACATCCTCCTAAGCCCCTCTCGGACAGACTGAGCTTTGGAGCAAAGCACAGCGGCAGAGCTTGCAGTGCGCTCTCTCCGGGCCCTCCTCCAGCCCTGCCCAGCTCTGCCCCTCCGGACCCACTGGCGCCCCCGAACCCCGCCCCGGCCAGCGGTCCTGCGGGACTGAAGAAGCACGGCCGCCTCTGCCTTCCACGCCGACCCCAGCCTCCCTGCGGGGGCCCCTTGCCCGGCCAGCGCCACACAGGGGTGCTGGAGCTCCAGGCACGGGCACCCCGGTGACGAGTGTGAGTCCCACGGCTCACTGGACTCGATCACACACCAGCCCTAGTGCTCAGAGTGAACGAAGAGGCCAGAGGAACTGCCCTCCTTCACAGGTCAGGAAGCAGCGGCCCCCAGCCCGGCCAGGCGGTCACCTTCGGCCTTAAGCCAACCTGGACCCGCCTCCCTGCCTCCCGGGGAGGGCGGAGCCCAGGCCCACCTGGGTCTGGATCGCCAGGTAGAAGGCACCCTTCTTGAAAGGCAGCAGGTCCCCATTGTCGTTCCTCGTGCCCTCAGGGTAGATCCACACCTTGAGCTGCGGGGGGAGAGGAGGCAGCTGGGGCGGGGCCTCGCCTGGGCCGCTTGGCAGGAGACAACGCGGCGGCGTGAGCTCCCAGCAGCCCCGGCCCTCACTCACGTTGTCCCTGACCATGCGCTGGCCCACTTCGGCCATCACCGTCACGGCGGTCCTGGAGCGCTGCCGGTTGATGAAGAAGACACCCCCGAGGTACATGATGAGCCCCACGGGCCCCATGAAGAGCAGCTCCCGCTTGGCGATCTGCACGCAGCGCTGGGGCAGGGCCTCCATAAGGCCTGCGGTGGCCACGGGACAGCAGGCGGGTGGAGGCCGCGCTCAGAGCCTGGCAGCCACCTTCCCCCACGGAGGGGGGAGCCGGCCCCGCGCCCCGGCCACCACCAGGCCTGGGTCGGTCATGCCTTCCCACCGGCTACCGGGCCAAGTCATTTGGCCTCTCAGCCTGCTTCCCGCCTGCAAAGGAAGGGAGCGAAGCAGAGCCCCCAGCTGGTGGCGCCCTGTAGGCAGCTGTCATGTGGCTGCAGGGAGGCACGGGCCCCCGGGCCTGGACCACACACCCCGCGCCTGCCGGCTCATCCAGGCCGGGCTCCACCGCCCTGAAGCATCCCCCACCACCCAGGCTGGGCCTGCAGCCGGGAAGGGCCCGCTCCCCAACCAGCCCCTCGGCAGCCCCGCCTTACCCATCATGTCCAGGATGCTCTGGTGGTTAGAAATGATGACACACGGGTGGTCCACCTCCAGCTTCTGACGCCCCTTTATCTCAAAGCGAATGCCGAACAGGTACTTGAAGCTCCGGACAAACCAACTGATGATGCTAAAGAGAGAGAGAGCGTCAGTGAGCAGGGCCCCCGCTCGCCCGCTCGCCCGACTGGGGACGGCGATGCACCGGATGGGCCCCGGCTTGCCCTCCGGCAAAGGGGAGGGTGTTCACTTCCACATCTGCTGTCCAGGGTCCTGCCCTCACCCCCACATCCCTGCTTGCTCAGCTGGAAGGGGGCTGGAGGCGGGCCGGAGGCTGAGAGCCCTCAGGGTCAAACTGGGTCTGGTCCTTGGCTGTGTCAGAGACTACAAACCCAAGATGGAGGGGCGCCTGGCTGGCTCAGTTGGTGGAACGGGCCACTCTTGATCTCAGGGTTGTGGGTTCAAGCCCCACGCTGGATGTAGAGATTACTTATAAAAATTAAAAATAATAATTATAGGGGCGCCTGGGCGGCTCAGTTGGTTAAGCGTCCGGCTTTGGCTCAGGTCATGATCTCACAGTTCATGAGTTAAAGCTCCGCGTCAGGCTCTGTGCTGACAGCCCGAAGCCTAGAGCCTGTTCCAGATTCTGTGTCTCTTCTCTGCCCTTCCGCTGCTCACACTCTGTCTTTTGCTCTCAAAAGTAAATAAGCATCAAAAAAAATTTTTTAATAGTAATAAATAATAAAATAAAAACCCGACACAGAGAGAGGTCCCCGCACCCCTGCAGAGGAGGCGGCCCCCACCCACACGCTCTGGGGAAGGAGACCCAGCCTGGAGAAGCGGCCGTCCCCTCAGGGTGCTGCCACACCAGGAAGAAGGCATGCGCCACGTGGAGACTTTGCAGGGTCTGACCACTGTTTCCTGTCCCTGCTGCCAGGAACGTGGCCGGGCGTGGCTTCCCCCCGCAGCCCGTCCTCGTGAGCAAGCCCACTGCCCTCTGCACAGGGGAAGCCACAGGCTTTCAGAGCCTCAATCTCCTGCCCGAGGCCACAGGCGAGAGAGGGAGGGAGCCAGGATGCGTGGGCCTGGGGCTCCCCGGGTTCCTGCGGGCGGGTGCCCCAGAGCATCGGGGACCTTCAGGGGCTACGCCCAAGCAGCATGGGGTGGGCATGAGTGGCTACATCCGTGGGGATGAGTGTGCAGGTGCTGGCTGGCCTTGGAGAGCACAGGGACAGGAAGAGAGGCCTGGGACGCTCTGCTCATACCCCAGAAGGGACCCGTTAGGGGTCCTCGGGGTGACGGAGCCCAAGGCGTGAGGCTCCCTGCTCTGCCAGCTCCCTGCAGGGCCCTTGGGTCTTTCTATCCCCTGCGGGGAGCCGGGGACTGAAGATGGGCTCCCATTGACCCACAGGTTCCTGACCCAGAGTGTCCCCTTCTCTCAGAAGGTTCAGGAACCTCCCAGCCCCCAGGTAGTTGATCCCATCAACAGTCTTAATGGGAAGGAGGGATTTCCCGCTTTGTATGGGAGGGTAAAGTCACGGCCCAAGGCCCAGGGATGGCGCTCAGTACAGCAGAGACTCAGCACTGGCTCAAAGCCAGACTCTGGTTTTCCAAATTGTCATAAAATACACGTGACCTAAAATGTGCCACCTCTACTGCTGTTAGGGACACACAGCCCAGCGGCATCACACACACTGTTGGGCAACCGTGCCCTCCATCCGTCCCCAGGATGATCCCACCTTCCCAGACCCCACTCCATCCCACGGGACGCAGGCCCTCCCCTCCCCCACTCCCCCCACCCCGGGTCTGTGGGTCCGACTCCTCTAGGACCCTCCTGTGAGCGGAGCTTCAGGGCTGCTGGAGCGTCTGCAAGCCAGTCTCCACCCAGCTGCCCCTTCCACAGGACGGAACTCCCGTGGAAGGGTGGCTCTCCAGTCACCCCGTGTTGCAGATGGGGACACTGAGGCCCAGGGAGACGCAGCAGCTACCGTGAGGCTGCTCGTGAGGATTAGCCCAGCTCCCTCCCCGGCTCCGCCAGCCTCAGCCAGCTCAGGCCACCTGCCCAGAGGTCCCTTCCGGCTCCAGAGCAGCGCTAGGCAGGCCTGCGCTCCTCCTCTGGCCGCAGTTTCTCATCTACAAAGACCCCTTCTCGGTCACCATTAGGACCGAGGGGACAAGGAGGGGTCGCAAGCAGGCGCTTCGCAAAGACCGGAAATGTCCACTCGCAATCAGAGGAAAGTACATGGGGGCCAGACTGTCCGCATCCCTCACATCAGCGGGCAGGGTGCCGGCACAGCGGAGCCCCGAGGGCAGGCTGGCACCACAGCGCAATGACGCCCGGCAACCAGGCCCCTGTCCCAGGATCCGGTCCTGCGCCCCCTCCAGGCTGGTCTGAATTAGAAAAATCTGCAGCTGCCCAGGTGTGTCCCCCCACCTCCAGGGCGGGGGGGAAGTGCCAGTAGATTCTAGATTCGCAGTGCGCTGGGCGGAGCTGGCGAGAGCCGCGTTCACGCGGGGGCGCCCCTTGCCGGCTGCAGACGGTCAGGGGCCACGCCTGAAGTGGACGGCGTTCTCTCTGGGGGAGCCATTTGCCGGCTTCTCTCTCCCTTTCTTTGTATCTCTCTGTCTCTCTTTTTCTTTAAAAGTGGTGGTAAAATATACATAACATCTACCATCTTAATCATTCTTAAACGTCCAGTTCAGGGGCATCAATACGCCCTACACTGATGTGTGGCCACCTTGTCTGTCTCCAGGACCTTCTCTCTGGTTCCTGTTAGGATTCTTTTCTGTATCCAGTGGAAGGGATGGGCTGTGGACTGGTTTTTCCAGAACTGTGGAGAATACCGCATATGGACCTCAGGCAGTGGCAGCAGTGGGTGTGGGGGGGAGGAGGGCCCAGGGACAGTGTGCTCTGTGCTCACACGCGCACGCGCGCGCACACACACACACACACACACACACACACAGCAGCTGCTGTGACCCCGGCAGGCTGCCACAGCAAGGTGCATGCTGGGATTGGAGAAGGCACCGGTATGTCCCCAGGGGACAAAGCGTTCTCTGCAGGCAGTGCGCCCACCTCTCTCCTTTCTGATGTCACAAGGCTCCAAGACTCGTAAAAGTGGTGAGCGAGGCGAACATTTTAAGTTTCTCGGTGCATAAGGAAGCACGGAGGGGACGGGACGCCTCTGGGTGCCCCCGCGTGCCTCCAGGGAGAGAAAGCGCGGCTCCTCGCCCGACGGGCAGGTGGCGGTGCCTCTCCCCCACACCTGACACCTGGGCAGCACCTGCTGTGTGCAGAGCCCCGTGCGAGAGCGTGATGCAACCTTCGCGTCTCGTTCGCACAATAACCCCACACGGTGGGCGCTCCCAGTGGCCTCCACCCACAGATGAGGGAGTCCAGGCTCAGCAGTGAAGCGACTTGCCCAAGGTCACACAGCAGGGAGCCCAGGATGGGCCGGGACTCGCTCCCAACCTGGTTTTCGGAAAACAAGCAGAAAATGCCAGGGAAAGGGCAAGCTGGAGGTGGGGGGGATGATTTGGGATTGCAAGATGGAATTCGAGAATTCCAAAAGCTCTTTTGGAGGCTTCCCTCCCTTCCCCGAGGCTCTGTAGACACCGCCCATCGCCCAAAGCCCAACGGAGCCGGAGCCGCCAAGCAGGAAGTGACGCTATCCCCTCTCAGCCAGCCCGAAGCAGCCACCAGCGTCCTGAGCACCAGCCCCACAGTGCCCCGACAGCCCACCTTATCTGAGTGCCCTGCCAGCAGCCACAGGGAGTACGGGGGGCCACCTTCTCAGGAGCCAGGAGTCACTGGTGCTGGCCCGGGGACAGGGCCACACCACTGTGACTGCTGTGCTACCTCCCTGGCCCCCAAGTCCATGACCCCACCCCTCAGGTGGAGCCCAAGTGGCCTGGGGGTGGGCTGAGCGCCTGGCACAGCATTCCAGAAACTCCGCTGCCCGCTGCCACGTGTGTGACAGGTGCCATCTTTCCACCTCCTGGCACGTGGCCCCCCGGAGCGGGACCATTCCTCGAGCACATGGGCTGTCCTGGCCCTTCGTGGATCTTTCTCAGAAGCCTTCTACTTAACCTGGCCTTGAACCCCCTAGAAGCTCTGAGCACTATGAACGCCGCAGATCCTTTCCAGGGCCCCAGGGAGCCCAGGCTCCTTCTGCACTTGGCCTGAGGACACCTTCCCAAGCTCTAGGTGAGCCAGGCCCGGATCCTCCTCCCTAGCTGTGATCTTGGGCGATGCACTTGGCCTCACTAACCTTCCGTGTCTGCCTGTGAAAGGGGAAAGGTGTGGACATTGAGTCGATGAGGCTGGGACCCCAGGAGCACCTGAAACAGGGGTGTCCCGAGTGGATAAAAAGAATCCAAAGTAGCTGAGAGTGAGAGCCCCTGCCCCTCCCCCGCCAGCACGCGCTCCACAGCTGGAGGGAAGTTCAAGGCCAGCCCCAGGCCACCGGCTGACCTGTGCCCTCGGCCCTTGGACTTGGGCTAGGGTGCTCGCGGGAGGTCTGGGCAGCTGTTTCAGCGGAGGCGCGCCAGTGGTCAGCCAGACCCCTCTGGGTTTGCCCCCAGGAGCAAGGTCTCCATCGATCTGCTCAGGGGACAGGAGGCTCCAGAGAGGCCACCTAGTGGAGCAGGGGTGTTTTCCGCGTGTCTTACGAGGTGGAGCATAAGGAGGGGACAGGAGCCGGGTGGGGTGGGCTTTCCAGCCTGTGCAGGAGGAAGCCCACAGGTGTCGGGAGGCGCGGGGCGGGAATGAGGTGCACACCAGGGGGCCGGAAGGAGGTGGGTCCAGCAAACTCTCAGTCACAATGCAGGGGCTCCGAGGAGCGCATCCGGGGGAAGACACTGCCCCTGGCCATCCTACCCCAAGCAAAACAAAGGCAGGCTTTCCTGCAAAACCAGGGCCCCCCGGCCAGCCCTCATGGACCACTCGGACTGCACTGTGTCCCCCTCCACGCACCCCTCCCCCCCGGACTGCCGAGTGGCTGGCAGCGCTGGCTAAGAGGCTGGGCTCTTCTGGGTTCAAACCCTGACTGACATCGATGTCTGGCAGAAACATTGCATCGGCTGCACACAGTGCCCCACGGCCCCACCTCGCTTGCAGCTAAGGGCTGCGCCACCTGGGTCCTGACACTTCAGACAGACGCAGAGGCAGGCGGCTGGTCCCGGACATGCTGCCACACTGGACCCCACGCTGGACCCCGAGAACGGCGGGGCCTCAGGCCCGGGGGCCGGGAGCTTTCTGCGGGCCTGGGCCGCCCAGCTCTGGTCTCCCTCAGTGCACAAAACAGTAAAGGCTCTTGGTTAAGCCGCTCTTACTAGCGTTTCCTGATCCTGCGGCGGAACCGAATTCTCACTTGTGTGGCACAGAAAAGCTTTGTTTTTTTTCTCCATCGAATGGGTGTATTTAGAACATCTCCTCCTGGAATGAGGAAACATGACCTCATACTCCTCCACCCAACCCAGCGAACAGGGCACAACCAGCCTGGCAGGGGTTCTCAGTCTCAGCCCCCAGACGAGCCAGAGGCTCCTCAGCTCCTCTGTTCCCATTACTGTTCCCTGCACATTCAGAACTGGAGTCTAACAGGCAAGAGCTCCTTGGGCTCCTGCCCAGAGCCCCATGGGGAGGGGCTGCTGCTGCTTAGGGAAGCAGGGAAGGGGCAGAGAAGGGCTGCCCCCCCAGGGCTCCAGGTGCCCAAACCTGGCATCCAGGCCTGCAGGGGCCCTGGCACCACCCTGGCCCCCCAGCGCTGGGTGGGCATGGAGGGAAAGTACAAAGCACTCACTAGGGGGCCATTCCCATGTGTCTGCACCCCAGTTCCGCCCTGTCTCCGCTCTGGGACACTAGGCAGCCACTTTCCCCGCCCCCAGCACCCTGCAGGCCTTATACCTGCGGGTTTCGGTCACACTTTGGACTCGTCAGCAGTGAGGTGAGGCACAGAATAACGCCTGTCCCCACGGAGGACGTACAACTCCCCACGGGAGACGGGAGTAGAGGCTGTGGCTTCAGGCAAGGTGGCTGCTTCCAGAAGTCAGGGCAGGGCTGGAGAGGGGAGCAGCCAGGCACCCAGGTGCCCCGGGGTCCAGGACAGACTGGTGAGCGAAGGCTTGGCCAAGGGCCTGCAGCCTGGGGGCAGGGAGCCTGTCTGGTCGGCCCTCTGGAATTTCGGCTCCATCCTCCCGAGTCCCGACCTGGGACAACCCCCCACCCTGCCCCTTTGGGGGGCTCCTGCTCACAGCATGCACCCCCGTACCCCCACTATCCCTAGTGGGTCTTGAGAGTTATCACTATGACCCACCCCTGTGGGACCTGAGGGGACAGGGGAAGGAGGCTGTGGTCTCTCCCTGGGGAGTATCCTGGGGTGCCCCCCCCGCACCGATCCTGAGCCTGAATCTGGGGGCTGCCCCAAGGAGGGGAAGGCAGCAGGAAGCCCCGCCTCCCCTCCCCCCCACTGTGAGAGCCTCCAGGGTCCGGAGGAGGACAGCTGAGTGGCGCAGAATCTCAGGGGAGATGGACTAAGGAGAGCAAGCCCAAGCTGGGGGGCGGGGCCCAGGGCAGGCCCGGTGCTAGTGTGGCCGCCCCGCCAGGTCCAGTCACCAAGTCAGAAAGGAGACTGGTGACTTCTGATGTGACCCCTGGGAGGCAGCTTTGAAGTGTGAGTCAGTGCTTTTAAAAGACAAGAAAGCTGCTTGTAAAGAGGCCACCTGATGACACCCAGTGGGGGGGGACGGTCCCCTCCTCGTCCTGTCACTCCTGAAAACCTGCTCTGGGCCCAGCTCTCCGCCTGCCCCCAGGACAGCTCAGCCCAGGCCTCCCTGTTGCCTCAGAGTCAGATGTGCTGTCCCCTGGCCTGGCTCGTGGTCGGAGGCACCACCTCCAGGAAGCCCCCCCGCCTGTGGCTCCCGGAACCCACATCCCGCCTCCTGCTCAGAGACCCGTCCCCAGCAAGCGCCAGGCCTTCGGAGATGTGCACAGCCTCAGACACACCCGCCCCGCTCTGGGGGCCCCCAGCCCTGAAGTAGGCCCTGCCCTTCCCTCCCAGGGGGACTTCACGTGGGAAGACGGCCAGAAGGGCCACCCCTGGGCTGTCCCTGGGGTCTGCACTCCTTTGGGTGCTGGCTGGGCCATAGCAGTGGTGGGCGGGGGTGGGGGGTGGCAGAGACCCACTAAGCACCTTCCACTCTGAGCCCTCACCTACTCCGAGTACCACAGGAAGCCACCCCCCAGAAGTGTGGGCCGGCCTTGGCAGCCTGGATGGGCAAGGACCGAGGTGGGAGAAGGCCAGCAACCCTCACCCACTGCCCTGTAGCACACAGGGGGCAGGGACCTCAGGCAGCAAACAACCTCACAGCAGGCCACGGTCAAGAGGCTGTTGCCAAAGCCACAGAGAGAGATGGTAGCAAACCCCCCTCCCCACGCACACGGGGTCAGGAACCCCACAGGGGAGGAAGGCGGTGCCCCTGCTCCCGCAGCCTTGCCCCCCTTGGCCTCTGACCCAGAGAGGCCCCCAACTTACAGCCCAAAGTGACCTCCCCAGCCCACCCCCACCAGCCCCCACCACCACACTGTCCCGTCCAGCTCGCAGGGGTCCAGAGGAACATTCCAGGCGCCACTCCCTTCCTTCACCCGGCTTGAGGCTGCATCCCGGGGACCCAACCCACCCTGTCCATCAAGGAGCCTCCTACCTTAAGAAGAAGGGAGGGGACGGGAAGGGAAGGGAGCCAGCGCAGGCGTCGGATCACAGGTGCATTCAGCTCGTTCCGCTCGGGGCAGGTAGGCAGGAGGTGCGAGGACCCCGCGGCCCCGGACTCCACGGCGCCCAGGCCAGCCGGGCCCCCAGGCCGGGGCAGGCGCCGCAGGCCGGGCTTCCCTCTGCCCGCGGGGGAGCGGGGCTGAGCGGCTCCCCCGGCCCTCGGCGGGCCGGAGGGACGCGGGGGCGCGGGAGCCCGAGACCTCCGATCCGTCGGGCAGGGGGCCTCCCGGGCGCGGAGACATTGTGACGCGGGTCCCCGCGGACCCCTGCGCACGCCCCCCACCCCGCGCCGGGAGCCCCGAGGGGCGCGGGCGGGGCAGGAAGGAGGGACAGGAGAAGAAAGTTAGGGAAGCGGAAGCGGGCGGCGGCCGGCGCTCCTCCCGCCCCGGCGCGGCCCCCCGCCCCCCGGCCCCGAGCTCCCGGTCCGCTTGCCTCATGTTCTCCACCGTCCGGCCGCCGTGGCGCAGCAGGCAGACGAGCGCGGCCAGGGCGGAGGCCGAGAAGCAGAGCGCGCAGTACAGGGAGATCCTGGCGTAGAACCGGGCCGCGCCGCTCAGCTGCACGAGCAGCAGCAGCAGCAGCAGCGCCGCCGCCAGCCACGGCCACACGTCCATGGCCGCGCGCCCCGCAGCCCCGACGGCGCCCGCCCCGACCCCCCGCGCGGGCTCCGCGGCGGGCGCGGCGGCCTGGGCGCGGGCGGCAGCTGGCGGCGCCCCGCGCGCTCGCGCCTCTTATGCGAGGGCGGAGGGGCGGGGCGGCCCGCGGCGGAGAGGGCGGCCAGCGCGCCCAGGAAGCGGCTAGGTGAGGCGCGCCCCGCCCCGCCCGCCCCGCGACGCGCCCCGGGTCACCCAGCCCCGGCGGCGCGTCCCGCTCCCGGCCCCGCCCCCCGCAGCCCGGGGCTCCGCCGCCTCGCCCCACCTCGCGTCCCCCACATCCGGGCTGCCCCTCAGCCCAGAGCCGGGGCTCCAAAGGCAAAGGCAGCCCGAGGACGCCACCGCCCTGGCAGCCCGGCCGCCGAACAAAGGGGCCCTTGAACCGCACCCCAGTGACTAACGAACGAACGGCCACCCCGGCCATCTGCTCCTTCGGGTCCCCTCCGGCAACTGCAGGGAGACCCGGCTGGCCCCGCCGTTCTCTTTCTAGGGGCGTGGTGGGCGCCCAGTGGAGGCAGGAGGGATGGGGCGGGTTTCTGGGCGGGACAGGGGGTGTCCGCCTCGGTGCCAGGGACAGTGTGTCACCGCTGGCACTGTGGGTGCTCGGCCAGGAGCAGATATCAGGCGACCGCATTCACATCAGCTCAGCGACCAGCCAGCCTGGCGGCACCGGTGCCCTTAGCCTGGCTCGGGGCCGAAGGAGGGGCCCTGCCTGGTGCCCAGATTACCTCCGTGGGGACAGCAAACGGGTCGCACGGGGCAGGCTGGGGCTGTAAAGCCACGTCTCCGTCCTGCCCTCCTCTTCGCCCGCCGGCCAGGGAGCTGTGTCCGCTGCAATTTCCACACGTTCGCCTGGCGACGCCTTGGAGAGCGATCCTGGAGGTCCCCTCGGGGTGCCAGAGGCTCAGGCAACGTCACTGCCACTGAAATGCTCTCCTGACACCCCGAAACTGGCCTGTTTTCGCGCACAAATACAACAGCTTCGCTCTTCAGATGAATGGGGGCCTCTGGCTGTAAGGAGGTGGGGTTCCCTGCGTGGCTGCTCATTCCCAGGCGTCCCCAGCATTCCGGCCGCCCCATGCCTGCCGTTACCTGCGAGAGCTTCCCGGTTCAGTCTCGTTCCCAGTCGGTGGGGCCATCGCTTTGTGTCGGTGTCTAGAGCCCAGCAGGTGTCTCCCCGTGTCCGCAGGCCGGAGGACTTATGGCCCCCTGGGACCGAAGGAGAGGAAGCAGGTGGGTGGGAGAGGGTGCCCCGCACCCTGGGGTGTGCAGGGAGCCGGCGGAGGCGGGGCCGCGGAGGGCTTCTCCGAGGGTGTCTTCAGCTGCAGGTGCTGAGGGAGTCCCCGCGGGATGATTGGAGCCCCGTCTACACGGACCCGCAGGGCAGAAAGCGCTGCTTTACCCACTTCTTCCTTCCCAGGGGGCCCCCTCCACCTGTCACTCACCTCCCCCCCGCACCCTTTTCCTAACACTTCCTACGACTTAGTTTGTGTGTTTGCTGAACTTCGCTGACCCCAGACAGGGGGCCACTTCATCGGGACTCTTTTTTTTTTTTAAATGTTTTATTTATTTCTAGGAGAGAGAGAGAGAGAGACAGCATGAGCAGGGGAGGGTCAGAGAGAGAGGGAGTCACAGTCTGAAACAGGCTCCAGGCTCCGAGCTGGCAGTCAGCACAGAGCCCGACGCGGGGCTCGAACCCACGAACCGCGAGATCATGACCTGAGCGAAAGTCGGACGCTTCACCGACTGAGCCCCCCAGGCGCCCCCTCATCGGGACTCTTCTGTCCTCCCTGGGGAACGACCGGCACTGACAACCTGGCCCCCTCGCAGGAAGTTCTCCCGAGGAATGTTCTCCGGAGCAGCGCGTCCCCGTTGTACAGACAGGAAACAGGCTCCCAGAGGTAGGGGCCGCCCAGCCAGGAAGTGACGGGGGGGAGACCGGCCCTGGTAGCTGTGTCCCATGCCCGGAGGCCGCCAGGCACGGGGGCCGGGGGTGGGGTGGGGGGAGAGCTGCCCTCTCCTCCTCTTCTTCCAGCTCCCAGGGGTGGCGGTTCTGGGCCCACTGCCAGCTCCTCATCCAGATGGAGAGGCTGTTACCCAACTTCACCTTCTTCCCAGTCTCGTCCCAGGGAAGTGTTATAACAGTTTTCCTCGGCTAGGGAAGGGCGGAGGGGCGAGAGCGGCGGGGGCTGGGGAGCGGTCTTCAAGGCGGGGCTGAACTACTCAATACTTTACTGCGCCGACCTATTTGGAGAGCTAACAACACCTTTTTGTTTCCAGAAAGTGAAACCCCAAAGAATCTTCTGGGTTGGTGGAGGCCCTGAGAAAAGAGATTTTCTCTAACAGCAGCCATCCTCACATAGGTAGGGACCGGCGTGGCTCCCCTTGGGGTCCACCCCAGAGCAGGGCCAGAGCAGAGAGGCTCTGGTGCCCCGAGTCCCCGGGGTGACCCGGGAGTCCGCCCCGTCCCCGCCGGGTAACAGCCGAGAGCCCTCCCGGGCATTTGCTGGGGCTCATCCAGACAGCTAGCACATGACACCAGGTGACACAGTCAAGGCTGGGCTGGCGCCCTCTCCTGAGGCCCGCGTGAGCCCGCGGCCAAGGGGAGGGGAGCCCCGTGGGCGCCAGGTGCTGGTGCTGGGGGAGAGGGAGCCGGCGGCCTCCCGGACACGCGGGCTCCCACGGGCAGGGCCACAGAGGCGCGCCGCCCACCTGCCCACCCACCCAGGGCCTCCCGCCAGGGCCGGGGTGCGGCCCTGGGGTCTGCGTGTCTCCCTCGGGTTGCGCGGCAAGTCTGGAGGGAAGGGCCAAGGCGCTCCACTCCTGGAAGGGAGCCCTGTGTGACCCCCTCCTCATCACCTGGCACCCGGGACAGGGGTGGGCGCCTAACCGTCGAAGTCCCAAGGTTTGGCTTCACACTGCAAGTTACCCAGTGCCAGGGCCTCCGTCTCCCATGAGGACACTGGTGGCACCTAGCGGGGCTGGGATGGAAGGAGCGCGTGGCCCCGGCCGGCCCCCCAGGGGCCACTCCTGACTTCGCCTCTTGAGTCTGGAGGTGGGTTCCTCTCTCTTCAAACGTGCCCAGGAGGAGGCAGGAGTGGGACCAGGACGAAAGCCCGGGAGGGGGTATCTCAGAGATCACACAGGGTCGGGGTGGGGCTGGGAGCCTGGGATGGGGCGGGGTGGGTGCTGCACAGGCCAGGCTGGGCTGCCCGGGGCTGGGGGGCGGGCTGCACAGGCCAGGCCGGGGTGCCCGGGGCTGGGGGCGGGCTGCTGGGCCGGGCGGGGGTGCCCGGGGCTGGGGGTCCCTGGCCGGGCTGTGCCCGGGGCTGGGGGGGTCCTGCACAGGCAGACCAGGCTGCCCGGGGCTGGGGGTCCTGCACAGGCCAGGCCGGGGTGCCCGGGGCTGGGGGTCCTGCACAGGCCAGGCCGGGGTGCCCGGGGCTGGGGGTCTGCACAGGCCAGGCCGGGGTGCCGGCTGGGGTCCTGCACAGGCCAGGCCGGGCTGCCCGGGCTGGGGGCACAGGCCAGGCCGGGCTGCTGCAGGCCGGGCTGCCCGGGCTGGGGGTGCTGCACAGGCCAGGCCGGGGCTGCCGGGGCTGGGGTCCTGCACAGGCCAGGCCGCTGCCCGGGGCTGGGGTTACTGCACAGGCCAGGCTGGGCTGCCCGGGCTGGGGGGCGGGCTGCACAGGCCAGGCCGGGAGTGCCCGGGGCTGGGGTCCTGCACAGGCCAGGCTGGGCTGCCCGGGGCTGGGGTCCTGCACAGGCCAGGCCGGAGCTGCGGGGCTGGGGGGTTGCTGCACAGGCCAGGCTGGGCTGCCCGGGGCTGGGGGGCGGGCTGCACAGGCCAGGCCGGGGTGCCCGGGCTGGGGGGTCCTGCACAGGCCAGGCTGGGTGCCCGGGGCTGGGGGTCCTGCACAGGCCAGGCTGGGCTGCCAGGCTGACAGGCCAGGCCGGGCTGCCCGGGGCTGGGGGGTTGCTGCACAGGCCAGGCTGGGGTGCCCGGGGCTGGGGGGTCCTGCACAGGCCAGGCTGGGCTGCCCGGGGCTGGGGGGTGGGTGGCGCTCAGGCAGAACTCGCCGAGGCCTGCGTGTTTCGAGGTGTCTTGCACACTCCGACGCCTCCTGCCACCTGTAAATCAAGCGGCCTGTGAATCTTTCATGGGCTTGTACTTAAAAATAGATGAGGTGAGGCCTCTGGGCCCGATTCCCAGGTCTCTGCATGGGCAGTGCCAGGGCCACAAAGTCCGTGGGGAGGCGGGGAGGCGGGTGAGGGCTGCCCGCCAGGGCACGCGGAGCCCGGGACGTGTGGCCCCGGGGCTCAGGCACATCGCCACCTGGAGGCGGTGTCTGGAGCTCCTGGGCCGCGGGTGGGGGGGATCTGGGAGCCGAGGAGCAGCATCTAGGGAGGCGCTTCTCCTCGAGGACTTTTGGGCTGGGTCACGGAGGGACAGCAGGGGACAGGGAGAAATGCGGGGGGGTAGGGAGACACCGCCGGGCAGAGGAGGGGAGGAGACGCCCCGGGGGAGCCAGGGCCAGAGGTCTGGTGTCCGGAAGAGCTGGGCCCCCATGTGGCAGCCCCCCCCCAGCCAATCGCACCCATGACATGCGTGTCCGACCTCTGTGTTTGAGGCTCTACCAGCAAGCAGAACCTCAGGTCTCAGATGGGGCCTTGCAGATGGCTCGCCCACCCCCACCCCAACAGACAAGAACACAGGGGCCCGAGAAGGCATCCCAGGGACCCCAGGCAGCGAGATGAAGCAGGAGCCCAGAGGCAGACCCAGGTGGCCCCCAGCCCCCAGGTGACTTGGGACCAGCCCTTCCTCCCGGGGCCTCAGTTTCCCTGTCTGTGCTCAGTGGGCCAGGATGGGTGCCTGGGAGGCTGCGAGTGAGACAACAGGCCTGCCCTCTGGTCAGCTCACCCCTGGCCTAGCTGGCATCCAGACGCCATCAGCTGCCCCAGGCCGGCCCACCAGCTGCCCTCTGCCTTGCCCCACCCGCTGGCTGGGGAGCTGCCTCTCGGGGCCAAGGAGCCTTGGAAGAGCCCTGGCCCACTCTGTTCCCTGCTCGCTTCTGGGGAGAGAGGAGGCAACGAGCGGTAGAGAAGGGGTGTGGGGCTGGGGGGCCCTCCATCCTGAAGGCCAGCATCCTGCCTCAGGCACGGGGGGCGGGGGCCAGTGAGGCAGGTTGGAAGGAGGCCCGAGGGGAGCCTGGGGACCGGGAGGGAGGGAGGGGGGAGGGCTGTGCCCTGTCGCCAGGCCCCGGCACCCTTCCCGCAGCCCCCAAGTCAGAGGGCCTGCTCCCCTCCACCAGGCTGTGGCTGGAGGGGGGCTTGTCTGTCCCCCAAGCCAAGCCGGAGGCACCTCGCAAACCCAATCTGGAGACTCAGACTCACCAGTTCAGAGATGAGGCAGAGGAGAGGAGGTGGGGGCCCGACTCTGCAGAGACCAGGGCCCGAGTGCCACCCACCGTCGGTCCTGAGCCAACGGGAGCGATGCCGGGGCCTCAGTCCCAGAGCCATGCGCCCGGGTGACGGGGCAGCCCACACAGGGGGTCCCCGACCTCTGAGCCAGCCAGGCCCCCAGCGCCTCAGCTTCTCTGTGCGGCTGCCCCTCCATCCCCAGGGCTTGGGGGCGGCAGGTCTCTGGCAAACGAACGAACGAATGAATGAATGAATGAATGCGACAGTGAGGGAGTGAAGGGAAGGAGTAATACTCAGAGGAGAGCACGTGTGCTGAGGGGAGCCTGTCAGCTCAGGGGGACACAATCAGGGACACTGTCCACAGAGACACCGAGGAGCTCTGGAGGCCGCGGCTGGTGGCGGGAGCGGTTGGGGTCTGTCCGTGCAGCCCGGTGGCCGGGACGGTGGTGGCCCTGCAGGTTCCCAGACGCGAGAACGCAAGTCGTGGGGATGGACTGGGCGCAGCTGACCTGCGCGGGCCTCAGGTACCACTGCCCCCCGGCTCTCCATCTTCTCCGTGACCCCGCCCCACGAGGCTGGGTGTCTGACCTCTGTGTACCCGCACATGCACACTTGCTCGAATGAGGGGGCGGAGTTTTAGACCAATAGCACTGGGACAGGAAGCCGCCCCTGAGGGGTGGAAAGTGAGTCAGAGCGCCTATCTGCATTCATTAGCTCAGTTAAAGTCCAGGTGACTTCATATGTGTACATATAACCAAGGAACCCCCCCCAGGAGCGCAGGGGCCACGGTGGAGGCAGAAGCCTGGCAGGGGGAGATGAGGAATCCGGGTGAAGAGAGAGGCCGAGACACTGCTCAGGACCACTGGGCACAGTTATGCAGGTCGTGCACTGCACAAGTCTAGAGAGCGTCAACAACATTAATTACAACTGGAGCTGACCTCTCAAGAACAGCCAGCCCTGGTTCTCCGGCCTTTGACCGCCACCGCACACTTTACCACCTGGAGGCCTGGACAAATGAGTCCTGAGTCTAGCTGAGTGGTTCCTGCTGCCTCATAGGGAAAGGTCAGAGGCAAGGTTCCCCAGTTCAGCCCAGGCCACCCCACCTCACCTGCCTCTGCCTGGATGTCAGCCAGCACTGCTGCCAACATCCACCTGAGTCACTGCTTAGGGCAGGGGTGGCCTCCTGGTGACCCATCCAGACACCAGTCACTGAGCTAATGAGCTTGGAGCCAGAGCATGGCCCGCCCCCGCCCCCTACCCCGCCATGCTTGCGGGCTGCTGTCTGTGCTGTCCTGGGGGCAGGGTCTAGCAAATAAAATACGCGACGCTGTAGGAGTTGGGTTTCAGACACATAAGGACCACTTTCTTAGTTACGTGCATCCGTGTAACATAAAACATATTTATACTAAGAAACGTTATTAGTCTTTCTGAAATTCAGATCGGACCGGGGGCCCTGGGTTTTATCTGGCGACCCCTCCCCCAGACTAGAGCCGAAGCCCCGGGGTTCTCAGCCAGCCGGGCCTCTGCCAAACGCCGGGCAGCACTGCCCTCTAGTGGACAGAGCCCGGGAGGGCGGAGGGAAGCAGGAGGCGGGGCGAGGGCCGGGGGGAGGAGCTACTGACCCCGCCCCCGGCCCGCCCCCCGGCCGCGAGCAGGGCGGGCTCTTGCTGGAGCCGCCCGGAGGCCCCGGACGCTGCTCGCGGGCGGGGTGCAGGCGCCCGCGGCCGGGTCGCGACGGGGCGGTGGGTGCGTCCGGCGCGGGGGCTTCGGCAGGACGTCCCTGCCTTCGGCCCTGGTTGAGCGTGTTCACGGCCTTCCCCTGAGCCCGCAGTCCCGTGCCCCCTCCGCACCACGTCTTCCCCGGGCCCTGCGAGGCGGGGGAGTCGAGCCCCCCGCCCAGCCGCCAAGGCCAAGGCCGGGCGCGCGCACCCCTGCGCCCTCCCTCCCGCCCCAGCTCTCCGCACAGACACCTCTCCCCTGCCTCCCGCCCGCAGCTGGGGTGGGGCAGCCCAGTGCGGTGACCCTGGACTTGGCCTCTGTGGCTCCTTCCTCCGTAAGGATGTACTGAACAGTGTGCTCCGTGACCGAGTTGGGTGTGATTTCAACCACAGAAGTTCACTGTTTTTCTTCCAATATGAAAGGCAGTGAAAACGCGTCTGTGGGCCCCTAGCCGTCTGCGGGCCCTGCGTCCTGAGCTGCGGGCTTTGTGCGCACGGGTCTAGCACGGGCACCATTTCGTAAGGGTCCTGCGGATCACACCAGCCACTGCTCCCGCCCAGGCACCACCAGGCACGGGCCCTGGGACCAGAGGCGCGGGGTGAGACCGGTTCTAGCGTGTGGACGGCATGTACCCTGGGGGGTCCTGACTCACGGGAGACCCTGTGCGCGATGCTGGTCTCCTGAGGCCACTTCCCCATCCACTGGACACAGCAGGGCCACAGCCATGACTCCACCCCTACTCAGAGGAGGGGTTCCTGGAAGCCAGGGGCCGGCCGAAGCTGGTGCCTGCAGCTGGTGCGGAGAGACGTGCTCACCGCTGCCTGCCCTCAGCCCTGGGGGGAGGGGAGAGCCCTGCCCCAGCCCTGGAAGTCCCTCTCAGGTCCTGCATCCAGGGGAGGGCCCCACCGGCCCAGTGGGGGGTGATGACCCTACCATCCGCGCAGAAGCAGCTCTCCGCAGGCAGCTGGGTGAGAAGCCCGCAGTCACGGTCACAGATGGGACAGGGCCTCCCAAGGGCTCGCTGCGCTTCCCTGCTCGCTGCAAGCCCTGTCCTTGCCCAGCTGAAGGCGGTGGCACTGCAGGTGGGTCTGTTGTGTCTTTTTTTTTTTTTTTTAATATTTTTTATTTATTTCTGGGAGACAGAGAGAGAGAGAAACAGCGTGAGCAGGGGAGGGTCAGAGAGAGGGAGTCACAGGCTGAAACAGGCTCAGGCTCTGAGCTGGCAGTCAACACAGAGCCCGGCGTGGGGAACCACGAGATCATGAGGCGAAAGTCGGGAGCAACTGACTAAGCCACCCGGGCGCCCCCTGTTGTGTCTTTTTTTAAACGTTTATTTATTTTTGAGAGAGAGACAGAGTGTGAGCAGGGGAGGGTCAGAGAGCGGAGACGCAGAATCCGAAGCAGCTCCAGGCTCTGAGCTGTCAGCACAGAGCCCGAGGCGGGGCTCGAACTCTTGCGCCGTGAGATCATGACCTGAGCCGAAGTCAGATGCTTAACTGACTGTGCCCCCCAGGAGCCCCAGGTGGGCCTGTTTTTATACCAGCTTCTTAATATGCGGGCGGAAGCCAGGCTGACCACGGGAAACAAGACCAGCGTGAAGGGGTCTGGCAGGCACCGAGCATTCAGACCCCACAGTGTCACAGGCAAGCGTCAGCAGGCCCCAGGGGTCCTGGAGAGGTCCGTGACCCCCACGGCCTCCTGGGGAGGACTTGCCTCCAGAGAGCGGAGCCCAGAGGAATGGCCTCGTGCGGAGGCCCCGCCGGCCTGGGGCGGGCGGGTCTGTGGGTTCTGATGCGTCTGTGGGCGTCCCACCCTGGAAGGTTGGGTCCCTGGCTTCGGGAGAAGCCTTCCCTTCCCTCTTCCACCCAGCGCCACCCCCCGACACCCAGGCAGTTCACCGCAATCTGTGCTCGTTTGTGATTCTGCGCTTCGAGGCGTGTGCGCTAGACCCACAACAGCGATTCTCCCACACTCGCTCCGTGGCAGCCACAGCATGCTCCGACTGCTTCCTGGCGTGACACGGAGGTGCCCCCCCCGTTTTGCACACAGCAAATGACAGTGTGGTGGGCGCCCGGATGGGGGATCCTGGCCACCCTGTGGGCTTTCCTCCGAGTGGACCCCCGGAGTGGCGGTACCGGGTGTGTCCAGCAGAGAGGTGCAGGCAGGGCTCAGGAGGAGTCGGAGCCACAGACACAGGGCGTGGAGGGTGGGGGCTGGCTGCTGGGGGTGGGGAGGCTCCGTGTGTAACAGGACAGAGCGCAGCCTGGGAAGACGGAGGGTCCTGGAGATGGACTCAGGACACAGCTGCCCAGCGGTGTGAATGTCCCTGACCCCCTGAACTGTGCTCCTAACAACAGTTAAGAGGGTGAGTCCAGTGTTCTGTGTACCTTCCCACAATGACACTGATCATTAAAAAGGCAGTGGGTTTGGGGCGCCTGCGGGGTTTGGTCGCTCGAGCCTCAGACTCTTCGTTCTGGCTCACGTCATGATCTTGCAGTTTGTGAGTTCGAGCCCCACGTTGGGCTCTGTGCTGACAGCGCAGAGCCTGCTTGGGATTCTCTCCTTCTCGCTCCCTCTGCCTCCTCCCCTGCTCATTCTCCCATGTGCTCTCTCTGTCTCTCAAAGTAAATAATAGATGAGCAAAACATAAAGAAAACATAAAATAAATAAACTAAAAAGGCAGTGGGTTTTACCCCCACCCCGGAAGCAGGGGTCTTTCCTTCCCCACTGTCACCCCGACACAACCAGCTCAAAGTCTGTCCCCGAATCCTGCGGGTGTGGTGGGGCCGCGGGGGAGGAAACGTAGGTGAAAGTGGAGAGCGCACACTCTCCTTTACAAGAAGTGCCGCGCCACGTGTCTGCCCTGGACAGGTTGTGACATCGACTCCATCTCCTCATCGACTACTGACTCAGAACACCGGCCCCACACGGCGGCCAAGGGCTGCTGTTCCCCAGGAGGCAGCCGGGGAACAGCCCGGAGATCAGAACTGGGTGGGAGGCCAGAGGTCAGTGGCCAGGGGCCGGCGGTGGGGAAGTGAGATAGAGACACAGAGACAGAGAGACACAAGGTGTCCTGGCCAGGTCTCCTAGGTTCCCCGAGATGTCTTCTAGGACTCGGCTCTGGAGCCTCCTCCTCCAGGAGGCCCTCGGGAGCTTCCCAGCTCAGGTGCATGTCTTTTCCGCACACTCGTCTCTCTGTCTCGGCCACCAGGCTAGTGTCCACGGTCGTGCATGTCTTAACAAGTGAGCACTTGTTGGTGGCTTCTTAGTGACTGACTGCATGGAGTTCCAAGAGCAATGAGAAATCACCAAGGGCTTTGGTGCACGAGGTGAGTCGGGAACAGCTCCCCCTAGTTCATCGTGCTGAGTGATCGTGCTGAGTGCACCTGCGGCCAGTGGGCAACGGGTCCTGGGCCTCTGGGGTACTGAGCCACCGTCCTGAGGAGCCCTGGCCAGGCTGGGAGAGAACAGGGACGGCCGCCCCTCCCCCCCCGCACCGGGGACCCCCTTCCTCCACCTCCTCCCCAGCCGGGACTCGCACTTCCTCCCGTCACAGCTAAAGCAGCCCGAGTGAGGGTTTGCTGTCCGGGGCAGAGGCTTCGCGCACTCTCCACCCCCAGGTCCTGAGTGATGGTGAGGCGCTCGGTACATTCTGACGTGTGAACGAATCAGTGGATGTCCAACGGCGGACCCTTCCCCGGGCCGACGCCTCCCCCGCCCTCCTGTGCTCACATCACGAGCCACTCACCCCGCTCGCTCCTCTGGGACCCGCTGTGGGCACTGCCCGCCAGGCAGACACGGGCCGTGGAGCTGCCGGCACTTACCTGCCTGACCACGCCGACCACGCCGACCACGCCGTCCACGCCGGGGCCCACGGGCTGCCTAGTGCCCCTCCTCTCCCACCTCCGATCCCACCCTTCCCAGTGCGCTCCCTCCGCGCTGTCCTGAGCCTGCCCGCCCGTGTCTGAGGTCGGTTTTCCTGTGCTCCAGCTCTCACCGCCCATGGGCTTGGGGGCCTTCGATTTTGAATTCATGTTCTCTTGACCTTAATTGGTGGGAATCCCATCCACTAAATCAGGGGTCCTGGGAGAGGTTGCAGGCACCTGCCCTTGGTGGGGGGGGGCTTCTGCGGCTCGCCTCGCACCCGCCCCCACCCCCGACAGAACCCAGTTTGTTCCTCAGTGGTGGAGAAGGTCCTCGGAGTCCGGAAGCTCAGTGGGAGGGGCCCTTGCATCCAGCGGGGGTGGCCGCCCAGAAAGAGGTGTCCACATCCTCAGCCCAGTGGCCGGGCGTGGGACCTTATTTGGGAGAAGGGTCTCTGCAGATGTGTTGAATCAAGGACCCTGACATGGGTAGGTCACCCTGGATTATCTGGCAGGGGCCCCTAAACCAGTGACCACCATCCTCCTAGGAGATGCACAGAGGAGAGACAGGCAGACACAGGGTGAGGCCGTGGGACGGGAGCGACCGGGCCACAGCCCAGGTCCCCGAGGGCACCCAGAGGGCGCCCCGAGGGCGAGCACGGCGCCGCCCACACCTGCATCGGGACCTCCAGCCGCAGAACATTGAGAATAAAGTTCTGCTGTTTTAAGTAACCCTTTGTGGTCACAGCGACCCGAGAACACGCAGTCATGCCCATCTCTGTGCTGGATCCCTGACCCAGAGCGAATGACCAACCCAGTGCCAGTCCTGGGAGGCTCACTGCTTGGGCCCAGGAGGGAAGCAAGCAGTGTGTGCTGGCAGGGGGCAGGACCAGCAGCTGGCTCTGCTCAGGGGTACCCTGCAATCAGGGCTGGATACCTGGAGGAGGGGAGGTCTCCCCACAGCCTGCTGGGTGAATACCCGGGGCAAGAAGTGGGGGAGAAGAATGCTTTGGGCAGAAGGAACGCACACAGGCCAGAGGGGAGTGGAACCCTCTCAAGGGCCCCAGAGCTCTGTCTGCACCGTGGCTGTGGCAGGGGCCTGGAGGCAGGGCCACGGCGGGGGGGCGGGGGCCCCTTGGAGACTTACTGGGGCTGAGGATTCACATGCCAGCAGCTGATGCCGGCCGTGGGCGGGACACCCGGGCTCCGGGCCACACTGAGTGTCCTCACAGCCTGGGTGCCAGCTTCCCCGGGGTGAGGGGTCTGAGGGAGCAAGGTGCGCGCCAGCAGCCCCACTGTGCCAGGAAGGGGGTCTGGCCACCACACAGTCTTAAGGATGAGTCAGGTGCACCCAGCTGGCCAGGTGGGAGCGAAACCACAGCAGGGGATGCTGAGGTCAGACCCAGCGCAGAACTTTCTTACTGTAGCACCACACGCTGGAATGTGTCCGCCGAGGACTCTCCCGGGAGCTCTAAATGGGGGACGATTCCTCCGCGCCTTGTGGACGGTCAGCCTGGGGCTCCGAGGGGAGCCGTTGGCTGCAGGCCCAGAATCTTCTTTCTGATTCCACAGCTCAGCCGTCAGCCACCCTCTGACGCCGCCCACAGTGTCCTGGGTGCCCACGACTGCCAGGGGTCACAGGCCACCAGCCTGCCTGCCCCACTGCGGGTATCTCCCTCTGTCCCCCGCTCTGTTTCCCCGCCCCCGCCCACAGCCTGACCCGTGCTCGTCTTTCAGGAGCTTCTCCAGGGATGAAGAGGTCCCCAGGTCCCAGACAGAGGCCGACTGGGCCCTGGGTGCAGGGAGTGGGGGTCCAGGGGAGAGCCCGACACGGATCGGGGGTGGGGGTCAGGGCCTGGGGGGGCTGCGTGGGAGCCCTGGCCGAGGGGACGGCATTCACCAAGCTTGAGGCAGGCAGGAGCAGATGCATTCTGGGACTAGCAGGAACAGTGAGGTGGGGGGGAGGCTCACGGAATAAGGACAGTGTCACCCCGAGGACCGTGTCACCCAGAGGGAGAGCGAAGCGGGCTAAGCCCCCCCAGGATGGTGCCCTCAGAGTTTTCATAGTTAGGGGCCCCGTGGCGGTGGCCAGCTGGGGCCCTGCAGAGCGTTTATCATGGAAAACAGCTAAAGCCTTTAACCCAGAAATGTCACCTGCGGGCACCCGTCCTAAAGTTAATAATTAAAGAATGGGGCATAGACGTAGCCCGAAGGCCACTCACATAGCCTTGACTCAGGAAGGAGAAAGGTCAGACCATCCTAAACACCCAAGAGGCAGCTTGTTACATAAATGAGGGTCCATTCAGGCAGCAGAAATCGCATCGCCCTGGAAATGGCGCTGGGGCCCTGGGCTCACAGACCCACCCGTTAGAAGGGTGGGTCCCTTCTAACGGAGAAGCGTGTGCCCCAGGGCCCCGGGGCCACCCAGATTCCCCCCAGGAAGTCCCAGATGCTGGGGAAAAACACGTCTTTCTGAGGCCCGAGGGAAGCTTATCCTTACAATGACGATTAGACCATCTCTGCTATGTATCATCGACATGAAAACACAATGTTTCAAACTTCACTTACAACTGTGGGTCCCCGAGCGTGTGGCCGAGGACTCCAGTTCTGTGGAGAGAAGCAGGTCGGGGAGACGTGGGGGGATGTGGCCACATTCACAGACCCGCACACGTGTGTGCGTGAGGACAGGCAGGCGCACATGGCCGGCGGGGGCTGAACTGCGCCCCGTCCCACACGCGTGCGTGCAAACGGCCTCGCTGCCCAAACAACAGGCACTTGCTTCTCACGGTTCGGAGCCAGGAGGCTGGGGATCAGGGGCGGCTCCTGGTGAGAACGCCCCTGGCTTGCGGCAGCCACCTTCCCTCTGCGTGCTCACCTGTGGGGGGAGGTGGGGAGACAGAGACACGGAGAGGGAGAGAGCTCTGGGCACCAGCCCCCTCGCCCCCTCGGCCCCCCGCCTAACAGCATCACACGGGGGTTAGAGCTTAACACGTGAAACAGGACAGGAGTCAGCCCGCAGTAAGGCTTCCCCTTGTAGGAAAAGAGAGCACGGGTACAGCCAGCTACAAGTGAACCGGACACGGGAAGGTTTACACACACACACACGTCCCTTAAAAAAACCCACAAAATCACATGGAGGTTTGCCAAGCCCTCCCCACACGGCACCACCCCAATCGTCACCGTGGAAACAGTCACAGGCGTGCTTATCCCTGGTCAGTCTGTTTCGTCACGGGGTTTCCGGCCGTTCCCGGCGTCGGGTCCGGAGGCCGGTGTGCCCGCGGGACAGAGCTGGACCCCCGCGCCGCCCCGGGCTTCCGGCTGCGCCCCGGGCTGGGAGAGAGTCACCTGAGGCAGGCGCTGGGACCTCCTACCCACCTTGTACTCCCTTCTTAAGGAATAAAAGTTTTGATCATTTGAGAACGCCGAAATACGTACACATCATTACAGAGTGGACCGGGGCCCCCTCCCTCTCCCCAGCCCATCCCCGAAAGTGAGCGCAGCTAACCGGCTGCTTCTAAACAGAGACCCGCACACGTGTGGACCAGTGCGTGTACACTCACACCACGGGCACACAGCACACGCATGCGGGGGCTCACACGATTGTTAACGATGAAGATGGTACCATTCTACACACACTGCTTTGCGATTTGCTTCTGTCGCCGGAGCGGGTTGAAGGGAGCCCCCGCACGGCTGTTCTGTCCTCCCGGAACCTATGAGTGTGACCTTGGTGACCTTGGCAGAGGTAATCAAGCATCTAGAGGTGAGACCACCCTGGATTACCTGGACGGGCTCTACTCCCAGCTGCCGCTCTTATGAGAGGAGAGGACACAGCAGGGAACAGACAGGGTCTGGGGGCCTGATGACTCCTGCCCCTTGTCCCGTCCCCTCAGAGAGACGGCCCGCGCCTGGGGAGGCGGCCCTGAGCTCCTGACAGTTTCCGAACTGTCCTCCCCCCTCCCCCACCCCCGGAGGGGTCACCCTGGGGCCCTGGGAGCTTCCAAGCTTCCACCCCTCTCCAGAAGCCCCCCCACACAGAGAAGGTGCCCCCTCCCCTGCGTGCCTAGAAGGTCCATCCCTGCTGGGGAGGGGCCCTGAGCTCCAGCCTCTGTTTCCCAGCCAGAGTGAGCCCTCGGAGCCACGCACTCCCTGGCTGCTGGTCTGTGCCGCGTCCACAGTGATCCTGGGCCCCCTGGGCTGAAGTTCCAAGTCCAAAGCCCTCGTCAAGGCCCCTCAGGAGCCTGCTGCCGACTCAGACCTCCAACTTCACACCCTGCTGTAGGGCACGCAGGTTCATCCCTGTATGTTGCCTCTGGGCTTCAGCACACTCTGTTCCTCTGCTGGATCTCCGTTCCTCCCTGGCCGCCCCCGCCCCTCCTCCTGGAGGTCCTGGTGCAGACATGACGCTCCCGGGGCCTGGCCTGGGGCCGCTGGCATCTCACCATGTGCCGGGCTCCTCATTCCCACACCTCCCAGAGCGCCCACCCGGAGGGGACGTCATGGCCCCTGACCTCAGTCCAAAGGTCACTGGGGCCCAGGGTAGTGGGATGGGTTATACCTGGAAAGGCAATTCTCCCGAGGCCTAAGTCTTCATTTCTCCATTTTTCCTGAGACATGCTTGTGCTCAAGAGTACAGGGTACCAGCACCCTGGAGTTTTAGTCGGACCTGTGACTCTCCAGAGGGAGACTACATTTCCCAGCCATCTTTGCAGCAAATAAGGTCATGTGACTAAGCTTATAGAAACTTGCACAGAAATGGTATATTATCTCCAGGTCCTTAAAGGGAGAAGCATGCTTTTCGCTTTGCTCTTCCTCTGTGCTGGAGTATGGAGGTGATGGGCGGAGCTGGAGCAGCCATTTTTGACCAGAGGACAGAAGCCATGCCTTGAGGACTCCAGCACAAAAAGGCAGAAGGAGTTTAAGCTCCTAACAAGGGCTCTGAGCCCTTGGATGCTTATCCTCTGAGCACCACACGAAAGATAAATAAACTTTTCTCCTGATTCAGCCGCTTTTATCTGGGAGTCCCTTGGTGAACCCTGTTACATTTTCGTTAACCCTCGGGCCAGTGATGTAGACGGTGTAGGTATTTGATCTGTGTAGCGAGCTGGATGGTGTCCCTCCAGATTTATATCCACTCGGAACCTCAAAATGGGGCTTATTTGGAAATAGAGTCTTCGAAGACCATGTGTAGACACAAAGACAGAGAGGGGACACGCAGGGGGATGGCCGCCGTATGACGACAATGGGAGAGACGGCGGCGAGGCAGCCACGGGGATGCTGGTGGGCAGGAAGGACCCTGCCCTAGAGCCTCCGCAGGTGGGCCACCCTGTCCCTTTCAGACTTCTGGTCTCCACAGCCCTGGCAGACTCCACTTCCTTCGTCTTCAGCCTCTTCCATCTGTGCAGCAGGCGCCAGGGGACCAAAATGGTTTGCGCCTTGCAAAACTTCAGCAGGGCTTTTTGTGTTTTTTCGCTCTTTTGCAAAATTACAGATTAAAGATACCCTTTTCAGGGCCATGAACTGTAGGAACAAATGACAGCTGCTGATCGTGTGGGGCCACTTGTACAGGCTCACGGTGGCACCAGCTCTCTAACCCCACCTGCCACCGGCCGCCGTTGCCACGGGGATCCATCACGGCGACACCTGGCATCACCAATGGGGTACAACATAGTGGATTTTGTACTGACGTAGAACTGGTCACTGCACACCAGACCCAGCGCCTGCCCAGGGCTGGCTCACCGCTGGGCAGTAGGCGGACACCATCTAGGCCCCTAGCTCCTGGCAAATGACTCCACCAGACTTTGACCCTCATTCGGGGCTAAGTATCGCACTTCCAGACCGTGGGTTTCACCTGCATTCTGCCAAGGTGCTTCTTTTATCACAAAAGACACCCCATGGCAGCCCGGGGCTCAGGTGTCCCCCCCAGCGTGTGGTGTTGCTGAGCCTTGGAATGGCCTTCTCCAAAGTTCACTTATGAGATTTCTGACTCCACTTTGTGCCCTCTTCCAGCCTGAGCACCAGGGCTGTCCCCGGAGAGGCACAGGTCTCTTTGATCCCTTTCTGAGTAATGGCGAGGATGAAAGGGTGGGGGGTGGGGCTACGTAGATCTTTTTTGGATGTTCAGTGTTCTACCCTAGGATGCTTCTTCTTTCCTCCTAGGGCACCCTCTGACCACCCTGGGGGGCCTATGGAACACAAAGTTAATTCTGGTCCAGATCCAAGGATAAGGACCACCTGATTGAGGACACCAAGTGCCTGCAGAAATTGCTGGCAATCTGCCCGCTGGAATTTTCTGGAAAACCAGCCTCCAGGGTGCTGGGGAAAGCTGTGAGCACTCCGCTGCAACACCACACAGGAGTTCATCTTTTCAACAAACGTGTCAGAACACAGCCATGCGCAAAAAAGCCCAAGAAAAATCCCGAAACACAGAACCAAACTCCAAACTACTACCTTGACCTATATCCTGTACCATATACAAAAGTTAGCTCCAATGCAATCATTGACCTACACGTAAAACCTAATACAGTCACGCCCCCCCCATCCACAGGGGATACATTCCAAGGCCCCCAGTGGATGCCTAAAACCAAGAATGGTACCGAATCCTATATGTACAGACCTATGTTAAAGTTTCATTTGTAAATGAGACACAGAAACAGAGTAACAACAATAACTAAAAATAGAATGCCACTAGCAATATACTGTAATAAAGTAACACAGCCACAGGCTCTCTGTCAAAATATCTCACTGCCCTGCGCTGCCCTTCTTGTGATGCTGTCCTTGTGATGCTGTGGGAGGATGAGGTGCCCGCGTGATGGGATGAAGGAGGCGAGGGCTGCCGCTGACCTGAGGATCTGCCAGAAGGAAGGTCGGTCAACTGCTTCCACCCTGGACACCAGGGAGTAAATGGCAGACACTGGTGTCCCAAAACCTCCAGAAGAAAACCCAGATGTTTGCACTGCTTAATTAGGCAAAGATTTCTTAGATGTGACGGACGTGAAATGCACAAACCATAGAAGGAAAAAAATGGGTCACCTGGACTTCATCAACATCAGGAGCTTGCGCTCTTTTATTTTATTTATTTCTTTTAGGATCTTGTGCTCTTTGGAAAACACTTAGGAAAACAAAAGACAAGCCACAGGCAGGGAGAAAATCTCTGCACATCACCTGTTTGATAATGTGGTGGCATCCAGAAGATACAAAGAACTCCCAAAACTCAGTAACAAGGAAACAACACAGTAAAAAGGAGACAGGCAAAAATAAATAAATAATTTTTAAAAATACACGTTTTAGCAGAGAAGCTATACAGGTGGTAAACAGCGCATGAAAAAATGTTCGCGAAGGTCAGTCATAGATAAATGCAGGTGACAGCCACGTAGAGGCCCCACTGCACGCTAACAGCACGGCCACAGCGGGCCAGCAGGTGCCGAGGACCAGGACCCGGAGCACCCTCCCGACGGCCCTGCGGCGGGGGCCCAGGGCGGGGGTCCCGGGCTCACTTCTCAGCAGGTCCCCTCTGCGCGCGGGAAGGGAAAACGTACCTTCACACAAAACACAAGGTTGAAAGCTGGAGGCCACCCCAGGTCCCCCGGGGGCGCTGACCGACCCCGACCCCCGTGCGGGCGCGCGGCTCCGCAGGCACCCGGCCCTGGGTGTATTTCTGGCTTCTGCAGGCGACAGGCCAGACCCCAAGGCTGTCCCTGCTCTTCTCCATTTATGGGCCGCGGGGGCGACGATCAGGGCTGGGGCTCCGGTAGCCTGGAGGTGGGGGCGCTGCTCGCAGCCTCCCCGGCGGGACCGCGCACAGAGTAAGGTGCACTCACCGCGTTCCCTGAGTAAATGGAAGAAACAGCCGGGCGCTCACAGCACGTCCGTCCATCCCTCCTGCAGGCCCGGCGGGCAGCCGGCGCGGGTCCCCCTCCCGCGCGTCCCCTCTCCGCGGCCCCACGCGCCCCGGCCTCCCCGGGGGGTCCCGCAGGCGGCCGGCGCGTCCCGCTGCCTGGGGACTCGGCGACAGCTCGCGGTGACAGCCGCGCCACCGAAGCCCGGGGGTGCGGGGCCGGGGCGGGGCCGCGGCTGTCCCCTCCCCCCCCCGCCCGCTTGCCCTCGCCTCTCTTCCTGCGCCCCCTCCCCTCCCCGGCGCTCCTCCCCTCCCCCTCCCCTCCCCCTCTCCCGCGTTCCTCCTCCTCCCTCCCCGCCCCTCCCCCTCGCCCCACCCCCGCCTCTCTCCCGGCCCTCCCCCTTCCTCCCCACCCCTGCCCTCTCCCGCGCCCGCCGCGCCCGCCCGGCCGGCCGGCGGAAGCGCCCTGCGTGGACGTGGACGTGGACGTGGGCGCGGGCGCGGGCGCGGGCGCGGGCGCGCAGGGAGGCGGCGGCGGCGGAGGGCGGCCGTTGCGGGGGCCGGCCGCGGGGCTGAGGCCGAGCCGAGCCGGGCCCGCGCCCGCCGGGGGCCCACCATGCGGCGGCTGCGGCGCCTGGCGCACCTGGTGCTCTTCTGCCCCTTCTCCAAAGGCCTGCAGGTAGGCGCCCCCGCCCCCCGGCTCCCGTGCCGCCCGAGGGGGGGCGCGGGCGAGGAGGGGCTGCGGTGGGGGCGTCGCGGGGCCGGCGGAGGCTGCGGGGTGGCTGCCGCTGCCCCCCGCGCCTCGGGCTGAAGAAGCCCTTCCCCCACGGGCGGGACCCCCTCCCAGAGGCCCGGAAACCGCGCGGAGTCCATGCCCCTCCTCACTTAGAAGAGGTGAGGTTTGTTTTCCTGTTGTGGAAAACTTGGGACCCCTAGAAACGCTGTCAGAAGGACATAACCTCGCCGTGGGTCATCTCCCAGCCAGCCCGCCCTTAGGGGTGTGCCCTGACACCACCATGACCTTGGAACAGTCTCCTCCCCTCCAGGGGGCCGCTGTCTGGAGGGGTTGGGAAGCTTGTCACCTCGGCTTTGGGTGGTCCCAGCCAGGCCAGGCCCACCCCGTGACCGAAATGCACCCCCCCTCCCCCCGCAGCCCTGCTCAGAGCCGCCCACACCTCCCCGTCCTCTTCAGGCTGTCCTGGGGCAAGAGGGTCCCTGCCAGGGAATGCCCTTGGCCGGGGCCTGGCCGTCCTCCCTGCCCCTCTGGGGAGAAGCCTGGGAGGCGGAAACATTCTGGTTTTGTGTCTGTGGAGACCCCTCCCTGCCCACCTGGAGCCTCAGAGTGCGTCCCGGTGTCCGCCCAGCCCTGGGCGACATGGGAGCTGAGGGGCCTGAGGGTGCACCCCCAGGCCTGGGAAGTGGGGTGTGCAATGCTCCCCGCCCCATCCTGGGGGAGGGGCCTCGGCCCAGAGCTTGACCGAGGACGGGATGGGCTGGTTCCCAGGGGTTTGAGCCAGGCCCACCCACCTGCTATTTGGGGCCACATTCAGAGCCTCAGTTTCCCTGCCCCTGACACACCCTTCTGGGCTAGAGGTAAGGGTTGGTGCCATGGTGCATGCGGGGTGCTGGCGAGTGGGTGACGTGGCTGTTACCCCTGAGTGATTCACCCTACTCCCCAAGTGGCTCGGCCACGGAACCCAGGCCACGTGGGGTCGGGGAGCTGCATGGGGCCTGCCAAGAATGAACCAGTCCTGCCCCAGGGGCTCACTCGCTGGTGGAGACCCGACCCTCGGAGGGCAGGCACTGCTCTCAGAGGAAGGACCCGTCTAACCCACCTCGAGTTAGGACCCCGAGTGTGGGGCCCGTGTGCTGGGAGAGCCCGAGGGAGGGCGGTGGTGGTGCGTGTGCGGGCCTGGCTCCTGGGCCTGCAGTCACCCCGGGAGCCTGTCCCCGGTGCCGCCCCACAGGTCCTCCCAGCCCTCAGCTCGGACGCCCGCTGCCAGCCTTCAGGGCCGTCTTGGAGCTGGAGCCACCAAGGCCCTGCTGGCGCCACCTCATAGCAGTGTCTTCTGACCTTGTCCTGCCAAAGCGACGCCCCCTCCAGCCCCCACACCCCCCCGTTTCACTGCTTTCCTGTTTTTCATTTTGAACAAATGTGCCGGAAGCAGATGTGGTGGCGGGACAAGGGGGGCTGAGGCCCAAACCACCCTGGTCCTCGGGGCTCCCCGGTGGCCCCTGGAGCTCCCCGGGACCCTCCTGCCGCAGCCCCTCCCTGGGCGGGTGCCAGGGAAGCAGGACGTGAGGCCCCCACGCTGTCCCCACCGAGAGCCAGCCCCAGCCTTCAGCGGAGCGGGACCCAGGGCTGCAGGACTGGAGCCGCCGCCCTGGGCCTGCAGCGTGGTCGGGTGGTTCCTCCTTTGGGGCCTAGTGGCCTAAGGCTCCGGGCCGTCCTGCTCTCCTGCCCCCTGGGTCCCAGCCGTCTCCTCTGGGGTTCAGCCCGCAGGACTGAGACATTGGTAACCCCATCCCCTCAGTCGACTGCCCCGCGACAGCAGTGCAGGAGGCCTGTGATTTGCCTGGGCAGGGGGTGGGGAAGGGGGGGTGCCCCTGGACCCCGGGGGGTGTGGGAGCTGGGTGGGAGACCGAACCCGCAGCCCACCTGCTCGTGCAAGGGTCTGGGGCCCTCGCACCCTGCCATTCTTCACGTCAGCTGAATCTGGCGGAGGGGCCGACCCCCGACACAGGCTGTTCCCAGCGCACCCCGATGTCTGGGACGGGGTTCTGGCGGTGGGGCCAGGGGCTGTTTACCTTTCATTCTCTGTTGTGGGAAAATACACAGAATGTAAAATTTAGCACCTTAAGCATTTCTGAGGGATCTGTCACAGCCGTCCCGTCCGTCCGTCCCCAAACCCTGTCCATCTTCCCAGACTGGACTCTGTCCCGTTACACTTGGACCCTCCCCTCCCCCCACACCTGTGGGTCCGACCCCTCCAGGGCCTCCTGGGAGTGGATCCTACACGGTTTGTGCTTCTTAATGGGCTCCTCTGAGGACAGTGACCGCAAGGTTCGTCCGTGTCGTAGCCTGTGTCGGGACCCCCTGCCTTTTAGAGAGGATGATGTTTCCGTGGTGTGGACGGACCCTGTTGTTTCCCAGCTCACCGACCCTTGGGTTGTGTGTCTCTTTGGCCCTGGGGACAATGCTGGCGTGCCGTGGGTGTGCGAGGTCGCGTCCCTCTGGGCTCCCCGGTGAGGCTGCAGAGGCCCCGCCCCGGCTCAGCCGGAATGACACCCCCCCTCTCGTCAGAGGACCGTGTGCGCCTTGGTGATTTTCCAGCCTGACCTCGTGCAGGGGTTACAACGTCATCGTGAAATGAGAGCAAGACAGGAGAGAATTTGTAAAAAATGTCTTTATCCGTCACAGTAGACTTGCCTGCTCTGTGTGTCCCTTCGGTTTGACATTTATTTTTGCCTGCCCGTGAGGTTTAAAAGTCTGGGAGCCCCAGGCAGCGGCCCCCAGCCCAGAGTGGGTGCTCCCAGGGCCGAGGGAGATGGGGAGGAGAGACGCAGGAGCGCCCCGGGTGGCGGGCAGGGTGCTGGCCCCAGAGGGGGTGGCGGGCAGGCCAGGGTCAGGGAAGGGGGAGGTAAACGCACCCCGAATGCGGAGCTTCCTCACAGGCCGCTCTTCCCCCAGGGCCGGCTGCCGGGCCTCCGGGTCAAGTACGTCTTCCTGGTCTGGCTGGGCATATTTGTGGGCAGCTGGCTGGTGTATGTGCACTACTCGACCTACGCGGAGCTCTGCCGCGGCCACGTCTGCCAGGTGGTTATCGTAAGTGTCGCCTCGGGGGCTGGCTTGGGGTGGCAGGCCCTGGGGCCCCTTGCTGCCCCGCCCACAGAGTGGGCCCTGGACCCTCAGGACACCAGCATGGGGCATCTCTGGCTGGCTGTGGGAGAGGTGGGGAGGGAGGGACAGTGGGGAGGCCGCTGCAGGGGCGCAGTGGGCTGGTGGCTGGGCCTGTTCCCAGATGTTTGGGGGGAGGGCTCGTAGCAGGGAGACTCGGATAGATGGATGTTGGTGGCGCCGAGGGCCCCTCCTGGGCCAGGGGTTCACCTGCGGTTGCGGGGGGGAGTCGCTGCCTCTGACCTCGGTGAGTATGACGCGTGCATGCACCTGTTCCGGCGTGTGAGCCACTCACGAGTGCATGTTTGTGGGTGTGTGCTCACGCGTGTGCTCATGGGTGTGCATGGGGGCCGTGACGAGTTTGAGGGTGCTCCTCCACGTGAGGGCACGTGGATTCATGTGTGCGCACGTAGTTGATGCCCTGCTTCTATGGACACTCTGACTTGGGAGGGAGGGAGGGAGTGCGGGCCGGGCCACACCAGCCCACGTGGCACCGGCAGGCCCCAGGCTCCTCTGACCCCACTCAGCACCCTGCATGGCCTTCCTGGGCAGTTTGGAGCCCCTGGTGAGCTGGTGGCCAGCCCCCCGCGATAGGCCTTTGGGACCGGCCCCGCAGCCTCGGGAACTCGGGGCTCTGCACCTGCAGCGGGGCAGCCGGGCAGCCGGGCAGATGAAGAGGGGCCTGGGGGGCTGTGGGACTCAAGCTGGCCTGCTCTGGCCGAGAGCCCACAGGGGCTGAAATTGGGAAAGTCCAGAGGTGGCAGTGGGGGACGGGGGGGGTTGGAGGTGGGAAAACTCATGTGACAGGGTTTTCAAGAGTGTGGGTTAAGCACTTCCTGAGGGCAGGCCAGCACCGGGCACCGAGGACCCCGTGCCCAACCTTGGGGGAATGGCTTTCCCATTTCCTGCCTGTTCCTGGTGCGCTTCAGAAACGCTCACTGGTGGCCTCCGGGAGCCAGGCCTGAGCTGGGCACCAGACGCAGGGCTCTGTCCTCACAGTCCAGGGGGGCTGGGGACACACGGGGCAGACGTGGGGCCTCTGGGTGGGGAGAGGCCCTGCTGTGTGGACAGCTCCGCGGGCCCGGGGAGCTAGGTGCAGGGCAGGCCACCACGAGCCCCGAGAGGCGGGGCGGGGCGGGGGCTGTGGAGAGGAGTGGAGGGGATGCTGTGTGAGGGCAGCAGGCAGGGCAGGGAGATCTGGGAGGAGGTGAGGGTTCGGGGTCCGGCCTGGGGGTGCGGGGAGCAGCCAACTAGAGGGTCAGCCGGGGGACCAGCAGGGGACTGTTCCCTTCCCAACGAGGGGGAACCGTAGCTCCCGCTCCCCCTCACCCCCCCCCCCCCCGGGGCCTCTCTGGTTGCTGAGAGCCTGGTCCCCGGTCCATGAGGACGTGCCCACCTCGTGGGGGGATCTTCCATCTCGCACAGTCCCCAGGCGTGTGTACGGCCACACGGCAAGGCCACGGGCAGGGGTTTGGGTCAGGTTCTCCCCGGCCTCCCCCTGTCCGGTGGGGACTGGCTTTGAGCTCCTGCCCTGGCCCATCTGCAGGCCAGGAGCTGTGGGAGCCCCTCCCAAATCCCAGAGGGCAGTGAGCCCCCGCCCGCCCACCTCCAAGGCCCTGCAGTTCCGTGGGGTTTGGGGGGGTCACGCCACTTGTGGTGGAGGGCTTCCCTAGGAGGTGGTGGGATGGGATTTTCTTACTCTGTACCATCTGGACGACGGCCATTGTTGGCGTGACACTGTGGCACAGACCCTCCCGCTCCCCCAGCTGAGCCACGGCCTCTGGTTTGTCCCAGGGCCCACCCGCCCTCCTCCCCACACGGTGGCCGCCTCGCTCTCCTCCTTCCTCCGAGCCTGGCTCCAGCAAGGGCCTGGGCTCCATGGCAACGGCGATGCATTTCCAGGAATGCACCCCACAGGCTCCAGATGGCCGCACCTCCCGCCCCGAGAAGGGCCGGCCTCCACCACCTCTAGCTTTCCCCACCGTCCTCGGGGTCAGCCCAGACCCCTGGGGTTCAGGGCGCCGCAAGGGAAGGGGCCCCACCTGATTACCGCTGGCTAAGCCCTAGGTGATGGACACCGGGAGGAGCCGCACCAGTGCCCCCCGCTGGCGGGCTGCTTCTAGGTCACCCTCGGGGCAGGGGCGGGGCCCACGCCAGGGAGAAGCCGCCTCCCAGACTGGGCGGGGGAGGGGAGGGAGCCCGAGGGAGGGGCAGGCAGCCTCCATCCAGTCGGACTCTGAGGGGCTGGCAGCTTTTGAGGCCGCAGTGAGCAGAGGCCCTTGGCAGCTGGGTGGGCGCCCGGCCCTCCAGGGAGCCTCAGGTGTGGCCTCAGAGACGCAGAAGCAGGCTTGAGAACCCGGGGGCGCCCGGCAGCTGTGGTGGGGCCTTGAGCTGCCAGCCGCGGGGGCCGCGCCAGGGCAGGGGCCCCGCCTCCTCAGGCCCCTTCCTGGTGTCCCCCCGTCCCCAGTGTGACCAGTACCACAAGGGCATCATCTCCGGCTCCATCTGCCAGGACTTGTGCAACTTGCACAGAGTGGAGTGGAAGGCCTGCCTGTCCTCCGTCCCCGGCCGGCAGGTGAGCCCGGCGGGCGGGGCGCGGGGCAGGCCTCCACTGCTCTCCTGGGGGCCCGCGGCTCGGACGTCCGCACACAGCACTCCTGTGGCCCCCCAGGTATACAGCGGGCTGTGGCAGGGCAAGGAGGTGACCATCAAGTGCGGCATCGAGGAGGGCCTCAACCCCAAGGCCAGGGCGGACACAGCCCAGGAGCTGGTGCTGTTTGACAAGCCCACTCGGGGCACCTCGATTAAGGAGTTCCGGGAGATGACCCTCAGCTTTCTCAAGGTCGGTTGGCTCCCGGGGGCCGTGCGGGGTTGAGACCCGGATGTGAGCACGGGGCAGGGGGCAGGCTGCGTGTGGGCCGCACCCACCAGACAGAGGCCTGGCTAGACCTCAGCTGCAAGCAGACCCTCGCTCAGGGGGGCACCCCTGGATGCAGAGGACCCCTTCCCTGGCCTGGGGCATCCGTGGGGGAAGAGCACGGAGCTGTGTGCAGATAGGAGGCGGGGATGGGGAGAGTGGGAGCAGATGCCTCTCACGTCTCTGCTGAGGTGCCCGCTCCCAAGCTCCCTGAGCACCGGTGGAGACCCGGGGACAGAACGCCCCAGGAACGGCTTCTGGAGAGATGAGGGCATGCCAGTGGTCGGGGAGGGCTTCCAGGAGGTGGTGAGAGGCCTGCCCACATCCCTGGGTTGTCCCCTCCTCATGCGCCTGGATGGGTTCGCCCGAGCTGGCCGATGCCCAGGGTCCCAAGGTCTGAAGCAAGCACGTCAAGGGCGGGCATGCTGCCAGCTTAGAAACCCAGCATGAGGTCAAGCCCACCGGCCCTGAAATGACTCGGGCTCCCTGACCTTTGGTCTCCACTGGCAGGCAAACCTGGGGGACCTGCCGTCCCTGCCAGCGCTGGTCGGCCAAGTCCTGCTCATGGCGGACTTCAACAAGGACAGCCGGGTGTCCCTGGCGGAGGCCAAGTCCGTGTGGGCCCTGCTGCAGCGGAACGAGTTTCTGCTGCTGCTGTCCCTGCAGGAGGAGCATGCCTCCAGGCTGCTGGGCTCCTGTGGGGACCTGTACGTCACGGAGCGCGCCCCACACGGCTCCTGGCACGGGGCCGCTCTCCCACCCCTCCTGCGCCCGCTGCTGCCCTCCGCCCTGCACACTGCCCTCCAGCAGTGGCTGGGGCCCGCGTGGCCCTGGAGGGCCAAGATCGCCATCGGGCTGCTGGAGTTCGTGGAAGAGCTCTTCCACGGGGCCTACGGGACCTTCTACATGTGCGAGACCACGCTGGCCAACGTGGGCTACACGGCCAAGTACGACTTCAAGATGGCGGACCTGCAGCAGGTGGCGCCCGAGGCCACGGTGCGCCGCTTCCTGCAGGGCCGTCACTGCGAGCACAGCGCGGACTGCACGTACGGCCGGGACTGCAGGGCCCCCTGCGACAAGCTCATGCGCCAGTGCAAGGGTGACCTCATCCAGCCCAACCTGGCCAAGGTGTGCGAGCTGCTGCGGGACTACCTGCTGCCCGGCGCGCCCGCCGCCTTGCGCGAGGAGCTGGGCAAGCAGCTGCGCACCTGCACCACGCTGAGCGGGCTGGCCAGCCAGGTGGAGGCGCACCACTCCCTGGTGCTGAGCCACCTGAGGACCCTGCTCTGGAAGGAGATCTCCAACACCAAGTTCTCCTGAGTCCCACCCCCGCCCAACACCAGGTCCTCCTGCATCCTGCCTCCCCCTCAACGCCAAGTTCTCCTGAGTCCCGCCTCCTGCCGGTCCCTCAACCGCCCTCCCCACTCAGGAGGGACTGCTCCTCCCTCCAGCTGCCACCCAGCGGAGGACAGAGCCCAGGACGGGGGCCTGGAGGGCTCCAGCACCCGCCAGGCCTGCCCTCCCAGCTCTCCAGACCCACCACCAGGCAGCGGGGCCACGTCGCTGGACCAGGAGAGGCTGAGGGGTGGGAAAGCAGGACGGAGACCACCAGGGGTCGAAGGACCCTCCCCCAAGGTTTTGTGACCTTGAAGAACACGTAATGTAAATAAACGGCTTTTCTGTGAGTGCCCTGGAGTCCCTCATGCTGGACCCTAGGCCAGCCGTCAGCCACCTGGGCTCAGAAGTGGGGGCTGTCCAGGCCGGACGGAAGCTACAGTGTGGTCCCCAGGGCCTGGCTGCTGGAAAAGGCCTCAGGGGACATCCCAGGTGGGGTCTCCGAGAGCCCAGCCACCCAGCCACATCGGTGGGGAGGCGGGGAGGGGGCCAGGAGGGGTGGAGATGGGATGGAGGCCAGCCTGCACAATTAACCCTATTTTCTCGGTCTAGACCTCCCTCCTGCACTGCCTAGCACATAAAACACATTTGAACTCCACGGATTTCAGTGAACCATTAGATCAAAAATCTGTCACCTGGGAGAATCTGTTTTCCCTGCTCCTCTCCTCTCCGAAGGGAAGCCACAGGAGCCTGATACGCCCCGCCCCCAGGCCCCCACTGGAGAATGTGAATCTGGGGGCTGTGTGACCCACCCAGCGAAGGGGCAGGAACCTGCCCTGGGGGCAAGCAGAAGTAGGAGGCCTGGGGTCGTGGCTTCAAGACCTCCACACAATGGAGGTCACAGGATGGTCACTTACAGACCCCAGAAACCGCGCCCAGAGTCGCTACTCCAGTGCCCGAGGCCAAGGGTTCCTGCAGGCTGGATTCCAAGGGGCTGTTTAAATCCCTGCCTGGGAAGTGACTCAGGAACTCAGGGCAGACACCCCCAGCCCACGCCCAGGAGAGCAAAGCAGCCCCCCCACCCCTCATTGTGTGCACCCGCCCACACCCCTTCCTCCTGATGGGGCCTCTGCTAAGCAAACTGCGAGGAAAAGCCAAGTCAAGACAGTTTCTTCAAGACGAATTTATTTAAGTTTTGCCAACAGAAAAACACTTTTATTGGGGAAGAAAGTATTAACTCCTTCAGCTTAAATGCCGCTTGCTTAAAAGTGTTAAAAAAAAAAAACAAAAAACAAACCCAGCTGTTATACCCATGCTTTTAGCATTAATTTTTAACACTCATTCTACCTAACGTTTAAACAACTTTTTACCCCCGTCCAGACTTTTCTCCACGTGTAGGGGGATGTCCCTGTCAGGACTCTTCTGAAGGCAGAGCCCAAGCTGCTCTGCAGTCACTGCATCAAAACAGAGGCCCAGCCCCCCAATTTACCTTAACCCCTTGGTCTACGCTTTCAATCACCTTTAGTTTCCCTGGATTTTTTGGAGGCAGAACAGGCTCTATAACTTTTAACACTCCTGCCGATACTCCCACGGGACTGCTTTTCAACACACGCGTTAGAAAACAGATGCAAAACCTGGTCACATTCTCTACTTAAAATCAGGGAGTCTCTCACCCTGAGCAGACGGCCTGGATTTCCGTGGATGTGGCCCAGCCGGGGGCCACCTGGGCTCTCCACCTGAAAACAGGGCAGGGTGGCCCTCAGTCACAGCCACCCCACGAGGGTTCCCCAGGGCCGCCCACCCTCCCCTCGCCAGCGCCATGCTTCAGGGGGTCGCGTATAGGGTTCCAGGTGGCCCCTGCGGTGTCTCCTTGGCAGGACAAAGCCACGTGTGGCCCTCAGGTGTCTCCCACCCCCAGCCCCCCTCCTGCTCCCTCCAGGGTCCTCAGAGCAGGCGTGGTGCACAGGCCTGAAGCCCCAGCCACGCGTAGCAGCCAGGGGTGCACCACACACTTGCCCGAAGACTTCCAGAAAGCTCCCCCCAGACAGACCTACGGAATGACTACTTCCAAGAGGGAGACCCTCTCCTGGTCAATCCCAGCGGGCCACCTGCTCGCCTCCACGCACACCTTGTGGAACACAAGAACCCGAAAACCAAAGCGGTGAGGGCCTTGCTCGCGGTCCCAGCTGGAAGCCAGAGGTGGGCCTACCTGGCCCGAGCCCAGCGGTGCTGCCCACGGCGGCCGTCAGGCCTGTTCGGCTACAAACCATTCTTAGTGCTCACTGTTCTGAGCACTGAGCGTAGAAATAGCCACTTCCTCTCTGCCCCAATGTCGCGGGCGCAGCAGAGGAGCTGCGTCCGTGGTGCCGGCAGGCCCGGCATCTGCAGGGCAGCCGCTGCCCCCGAGGCCCGCCACAGGGAGGGCGGGAATCACCTCACCTCGTGCAGCCTCTCCTCAACCTCAGTACCAACAGGGACGGTCAGTTACTCAGGCCACGTTCACAGGCTGGCGGTCCCCTTCCTTCCTGCGTTAAGGAACAGGAAAGCTCACCCCCATGGCACCGTGTCACGAAAGCTGGCCTCTGTCATCACCGCCACCCAAACCAGACACCAGCAAACCTCTACTTCCACCCTCTGGCAAGGCAGGAAGCAGGAATGGACTATCGGATGGCGTCCTTCATTATTCCCATCGCTACGATTTGCAACCACGGCTGCTGTGGACGGGGGGACCCTTCGCCCTTCGTGCCGTCACCTGCCAGAGCCCTGGGAGAGGACAGGGACCAGCACGTGGCAGCAGCTTAGCGCCTGGCGTGCCTGGGGGACCGCAGTGCCACCGCACCCTCTCCCCCCAGAGGGCAAACCAGTGCATCAGAAAGCCACAAAACAAGGCCATGGGAGAGGAAACCACGCTCTAGGATTCTGAAAGCCAGAGAAAGCCGGATGGCCGGCCTGGGCCACGGTCTCTGGGTTGTTAAAATCCCGCAACCTGGCCGCTCGAATTTCTGGCTGCGCGGTGCATCCGACTTGCTTTCAAGAGGCAGAGTTAACCGCCCATGAAAACGCTTTAACCCAGAGAGTCGTCTCAATGAGGCTAGACCGTTAGGTGGTGGCGCAGTCACCCCCAAAAGGAATTTTTTGGCGCCTTCGTTCTTTTCATCCACGGTGACAGGGAATGCTCGGACCTTCCACATCAGCCTACCTTAAGGCTACTCACCGCTGCTCGTTGGCGACCCGCTCCGGCCGTCCAACGCAGGACCACCTCACAATGCAGGGCCATCCAGGAGCTGGGAGAGAATAGAAGGGTTTTTACTCGAGGCTCCAGGCTGCCCGTGAGCATGCCCACAATCCAACCCGCTGTCCAGTGTCAGACTATTAATCATCCAGACGTTCACCAGCCGGAACGCTGGGCGTAGATAAGCCTCACTTCTCTCCGCCGCCGAGTGACACAGATGTGACACAAACGCAGCCACACCTGCAACGCCTCTGGGGGCAGTGCGCTGGGAAGGCCCAGCACCCAAGGGTGAGGGGTCCCCGCGACCACGTGGGTGGTGGCCTGGCCCCCGGTCGGAAAGTCACACACAACAGTTACACTCTGGGGTGGGCCTATTCCAGCACCGCCGCGACAGCTCACCTGAGGCCCCAGGACGCCCTCCCAGGCGCTCAGTCTCCAGCAAATCCCCTAGAGAAAAAAGAAACCAGCCCTTTGAGCAAATCCGGCGAATCCGCTCAGAGCCACTTCACGTGGACCGTTCTGCTGGCGTCTGGTCTCCAGAGGCCCTGCCACCCGGCCTCCGCGTTCCCAGGAAACCCCAAACCCATTTCCCCGCCCCCCTGGTCCCCGCCTTACTCGAGTGTTGAAACTAAGGTCCCGGCGGCGGCAGCGTATGAAGCCCCAGCCGCTGTGGTCCGCGGCGGCCGGGGACCGGGTCTGGGAATGCCGGGCCCCGCCGGGCCCCCGGCTGAGTAGCAGCGATCGCACCCCTGCGCTTAGGAAGCCGCCCGACTTTCAGCCGTCGCCCCCCGCCACGAGGGGATGAATGACGGTCAACCCCCTTTTTATATATTTACTTTTTAAATGTTTTATTTGTAGGAAAGAGAGAGAGAGACAGCGTGAGCAGGGGAGGGTCAGAGAGAGAGGGAGTCACAGACTCTGAAACAGGCTCCAGGCTCTGAGCTGGCCGTCAGCACAGAGCCCGACGCGGGGCTCGAACCCACGAACCGCGAGATCATGACCTAAGCGAAGGTCGGACGCTTAACCGACTAAGCCACCCGGGCGCCGGGTCAACTCACTTTTAAAGCATAACACGGCCACGGTGGGAGCCCACCGTCTCCGGGAGAGCGCCGGGCGCTACGCTCGGGAAGGTCTGGATCCGCGCGGCACCGGGACTCTGGAAACCAGGCAGCGCAGGGCGGACGGGGACGGAGACGAGGCCGCCGCCGCCGCCCGGAAAGGACGCACGTAAGCGCCGCCCGCCTTTTATAGCGCGTACGGCGGCCTGCGAGGGCCAAACCGCGCCGTCCCCCGCACGCCGCCGCAGCGCCCCCTCGCGGAGCCCTCCGGCCTCTGCTGCCGCCCGCCGCTCTCCGGGAACCCTCCCCAGAGACAGCCAGCCCGGCCCCGCGGGCAGGAGCTCCCACCCTCTGCCGGTGCCCGCGGCAGCCCTGGGCCCTCCTCCCGTAGAGTGCGACTCTGCGAAACGGAGATCCCGGTGACCCACGTCCCGTGGGTGGCAGGACTGCGGGAGTCAATCTCTGCGAAGCACATGGAACAGTAGCGCTCCGTAGCGTAGCACTTCCTATCCCGCAGCCCAAGAGCACCCCGAACCCGGGGCCGCCCCTCTGCGAGGCCTGCCGCGGGGGGCACCTCCCCCCTCAGCCGGTCAGGAGGATCCCAGGCAGGGAGCGCCGCCTTCACCCCCTCGGGAGGGGTCCCCCGGGCGCTGCCTCCCGCCGACCGCGGCGGGGTTAGCGGGGGCACCAGGCAGCGCCCCTCTGCCTCCTCCTGCACGTGGAAGCTTCTGGGTCGGGTCGGGAAGGACCCACCACGGATTCATCAGCCCCACGGTGCTTCTCACAAGCTGGCAGGCAGCTTTGCAGATGGAAGTGACCTATGGAGCCCGGGGCATATCAGTGTCAGTTACAGCTCAGGACGCATCCACAAAGGGCCCTGCCGTGCTCTGCGGGCAGAGTGGGGAGTCCCAAGGTGCACCCAGACCTGCCCCCGCCCTCCGCCCCGCCCCGGGCCTGGCCATTTTCGCCACAAGCCGGTTTGGCTATGAGCGTTCCCTGCATACTGGGCGGGCAGCACAGATGGAAGCAGCCGGGCCTGGCTTCCTAGGGGCAGGCTGCGCGGCTCTGCGGAAGGAGGCACACCCTCCCCATTCACCTAACAGCCCGGAGGAGGCGAGGTCCCAGCGGGAGGGACCGGCCAAGTCTAGCTGGAGCCCTAACTCTGAGAGAGAGAGGGGTTTCCTATACTCTAGAGACGGTCGCCCTGGCCGACGGGTGGCATTTCTTGGCCACCCGGATCCAGCTGTCAGACTCTGGTCTTGGAAGCCGCTGGCCGCACTGCTGACCTGGGTGACGGTGGCAATGACAGTGGGAGCCAGCTGCCCATTGCCCTTTCTGTCCCACTGGGACCGGATGGAGCCCAGGCAGCGGCAGGGTGCCACCTTCTCAAACAGCTCCTGGGGCTCCGGGAGGCGGGGAGTCAGCAGGCCCTGCCACATCCCAGAGCGTGACACCCATGGTCCCGCAGCTCTGGGGAGGGCCCAGGGTTGGAGCTTGCGCTCAGGAAGACGAAGACATGGCTCAACTTTATGGCAGCCCCTGGGTCTGTTCCTCCTGCCCGCCAGGACGCCCGACACAGGAAGACCCGGACCCCACGCTGCCGGAAGGGAGGCGGCATCTCACTTCCTCCAAGCCCCGGAAGGCAGCTCCCACCTGCCCGAATGGAGGGGGCAGGGGCATCTTGCCCCTGACCCACCGGCCCCCGGCTCCAGCCCCCTGCTCAGCTGCGCCGAGGGCTGTGTTTTTGTCTCCCGTGTAGTCAAGTTCACATCCTGCCTGTGACCGGAGAACCTCCTGGGCAGATGTGAGGAAGGCCAGCCACAGAGCCCCTGCTATCCCCAGACGGGCCAGACCCCGTCCGGCTTCATGTCTGTCCTGCCTTCTGGAATGGGCGCAGCCGGGCTGAGCGGGTGCATGCAGCCTGTCCTCCCCAAAGTCCAGGGGGTAATCGAGGCCCCAGGTTAACAGCCTCGCCCAGGCCGAATGGTTGGTAATGGTGGAGCCAGGATTGGGACTGTGGAGTGGCAGGTCTGGCAGCCGGTGCCAGGGGGAGGCTTCGTGGCCTCGACCCGCCCAGCCCAGGTACTCACTGCGCCCAGGAGTCTGGCTGGGAGGGAGCCCCATGCACTGAGGCTCCTCCTCACTCACTCCGGTTCCTGGAGCCACAGGCAAAGGCTAGGAGGGCTCTGGTGCGGGAGCTGGGTTTAGCCTGGCAGGGTCAGATCCTGGATGCAGACATTGGGCCTACACGTCTTACGTAAGATGACCCCAAAGTCTCCCTCTCCGCATGGAGAGCCTCACACCCACTTTACTGCTCTGATGATTTATCTCCCCGATGTGCCCCCCAGAACCAAGGGTCCCAGTAGTGTTCCCGTTCCCTTATCTCCTCCACTGCTGTGATGAATACTTCCCCACAAAACAGCTTTGAAAACTGTGCCAGAGCTTCTCAGCTGACCCTGGGACAGCACTGCACGGGGAGGGTCTACACCCGCGAACGCGGATGGGGGCTGCGCACGGTTCTCCCGGAGAGGGGTGCCCGCCCCACGTCTGTCTGGGGATCTGCTGGGGGATCTGCTTCCTCACGTGGTCACCTGGGCTGCTGCTTCCCCAGCCGAAAACCTGCTGGTCTGAAGGTGACCAGCGCTGCCCGTAATGTTTCTTGTTTCTTGTTTCTATCTCTGTCTATTTCTTTTTTACTGATTTATAGGGAAAGAGAGAGAGGGAGAGAAAGAATGCCAAGCAGGCTCCACCCTGTCATCACAGAGCCTGAAATGGGTCTGGAACTCACGAACCATGAGATCGTGGCCTGAGCTGAAACCAAGAGTCAGAGGCTTAACTGAGCCACCCAGGCACCCGTCCCCAGGGTTTCATTAGCCTGAGTCCTTCCGGGGACGTCCCGCATCTCTGACACCTGCTGCCCATGGGGGTCGCCTCCCCCTGGATGTGCGGGTGTTTGGTCGTCATCCCAGTGAACGCATTGGCTTTGGAGCATTTTCTGGCCCAGAGGCCTGGGAACCCTTTCTCTGGCCTGGGCTTGTGAGGACGGTTTCCCCTCTGTGGGGCGTCCGTCCAGATTCCTGCATTTCCCTGCTTCTCTTCGGGCCACGGGAGGACCAGCCGTGTCCTGTCTGGCGTCAGGCTGACGTGGCCCAGGACGAACAGGGTCTCCACCCCAAGATGGTGCCCATTTTCACCACAAGGGCCTCTTTTTGCACATCGAATCTTTAGCCATCTGGGATTTCAATATCAAATATGAAAAATTTTGTCTCAAAAATCACACGCAAGAATTATTGTGTCCCATCTTAAAATATGTTTGCTGACAGAAGGCATCTTTTGCATGACTTCATTTACAGGAACATCCGGAGAAGGTACCGGAACAGAGAGAAAGCAGATGAGGGGCTCCCAGGGCCGGGGCAGGGGACGAGTGGGGATGAGGGCTTCGGGGACGCGGTGTCCCTTGGGGACAGAGATCCTCTGCACAGTATCCTGTGGCAGGTCGCCCAGCGCTGTGCGTGCAGTCAGTGCTCAGGAGTCGGACGACGTAAAATGTAAATGATTTAATGAAAATTAATGACTGTAAACAAAACGGGAAAATAATAAAGAATTTAAAAAAAGATGAGGGAAGACATGAGGGGAACAAGGAGGAGAGGCTCCTATGGGGTGAGCAGGGCGGGGGAGGGAGCGACGCAGGGCTCGGGGCTCAGGTCTTCGGGGTCTCCCTTCGGTGATGGCGGCCGTGCAGGGGCAGGAGGAGGGGGACTCACGGGGGGGGGGAGGGGGGAGGAGCCGCCGCGGGGGGAGGGGCAGCCGCAGGACCGGGTTGTCCCCCCTCGGGCGCCCCTGGTCCCTGCACAGGTGCCGGGTCACCTGTGGGCAGCGTGGCCCCCGCGGGACTCGCTCCTGCCTGCGGGGTCTCCGGAGCCCCGGACGCTGCCGGGTCAGGCTCTGGAGCTGCACCGCCTCCGGCTCCTGCACCTGACTCTGCAGAGGCAAACAGAGCGATGGCAGGAGTGGGTGCACGTCCTCAGGGTGACAGGAGGCAGGACCCCCTCCCCACCGTGCCGGCCCCTCCAGGAGCCTCTGTAGGGACGCGACCACCCCCCAGAGCCTCCCAGAGAGGCAGCAGCCAGGACCCCACCCCAGGGCCTTCTCCCCCCTGCAGGCTCCTGGCCCCACCCCAGCCCCCGGGGGCTCCTCCCTGGGCCGCACAGCACCACACCCACAGCCCCCACCCCAGCCTCTCCCCCCTCAGGCTCGGGCTCCGGGGCTCCTGGTCCTGAGCAAGGATGGGGGAAGCAGGACCCTGTGGAGGGGCCCGGCGGGGACGGAGGCCTCGGGCGATCCCCAGGCCCCGATGCTGGACACCTCCGTGCGGCCACTGTCTCATCAAGTCCAGGGTGGCCCTCCTGGGCGACAGGGCACACACCCACCTCCGCGTGGGGTGCGACTCAGGATACCGCCAGCCGCCTCCCGATGCCGTAGATTCTCTGTGAAGACAGCAACCTGCAGCCGCCCCGGAGGCATCACAGCCCTGCCCCGCCCTCCTCAGTGCCCTTCCCCCCTCCCCCTGCCGCCCCCACATCGGACAGAGACCTGCGTGTGCACAGACCTGTCCCCTGCACACAGTGACATGCCCCTGCAGGGCTCGGGGTGACCCTGGGGACCAGGGGGCTCCCAGCACACCTGTCCCTCCAGCCAGCCTTGACCTAGGCTGTGAGCATGACCCGCCCACCAGGCATCTGACCCCTCATCAGCCTGCCCCTGCTCACGTGGACCCTCCACACACACACACAGGAGGGGATGTGGGACCACACAGGTGAGATCAGAGCAGTGTCGGGCGGGACTGGCTGGCTCTGGGTCTCCCTATGTTACCTGTAGGTCTCTCTTAGTTAGCGACCGGAGGCATCATGTGTAAGACCTGCTCCAGGGTCTCCAATATCGGGAAAACTCTCCCTGAGGCCTTTCCTGAAACCACGTCCCCAGGACGCCAGGACACAGCATGAGAACAGGCTTCTTATCGAGGGTCTCCAACCAAGGTAGCTGAGTAGGGGGCTTATTCTCAAAAGTGGATGACCATTATCCAGGTTCCAAATTACGTTAGGGTCTGTGAACAGGGAGGCGAGGTCACTGCCGGGTCCCCTCACACAAGAGCTCCCCCTCCCAGGCTGCGGAGGCTCGTCCTCCACCCGACGCCCTGTCCACGCGGTGGCACCGACAGAGCCCCTCCCCCAGCCCCCGGGAGGCCTGGGTGCCGCCAGGACCGCAGCTTCGAGGGCGCAGAGCTGCGTTGAGACCTGGGTTTTCCTCCTGAGCAGGGCTGTGACCCCGCACAAACCCCGTGCCTCGCAGGGCCAGTGCTTGAGTTCCCAAAGGAGCCAACCACACAGGCCTAAGGAACTGGCTATGGCCTCCCTTGTGGTCAGTGACTGAGTTGGGCTGGGAGCCTTGGCAATGCCAGTGGCCAGAGAGACCAGGGCATTGGGGCACCTGGGAGGCTCTGTCGGTTAAGCGTCCGACTTCCGCTCAGGCCATGCTCTCCTGGTCTGTGGGTTCGAACCCTGCGTCAGGCTCTGTGCCAACAGCTCCTGGACCCTACTTCCGATTCCCTGTCTCCCTCTGTACCCTCCCACACTCACCCTCTCCTCTCTCTCTTTTTCTCAAAAACAAGTCTTTTCCCCACTCCATGTACTTCGAGGTGGAGGGCCCTCGAGGATCACTCCACTCTCCTCCGGGAGAAGATTGGGATGTTTCCACTAGCGACTAAATCAGGCTGTAATGACAGCGTGTGCAGAGGTCATGGATGGAGGTATTTCTGCTGAATAAATTCCCTGACAAGGAATCTGAGTCACAATCCCATGTGTAGTTTTGACAAGTCTGCCCAAAGTACTGCCGGGGTCAGAGGAGCCTGCCCAGAGGAGCCGAGAATGTCCTTCTTGCTCCCTAGATGTCGAAGGCAGACAGCGTCCAGGGGCAGGACCTGACCCGGGGTGTGTTCCTTTCCAACCCCTGCGTTGAGTGGGCTTTGCTGTGTCTAAAAAAGCCCCCTTGACCCCCCGAGCCCCTGAGGACTGAGGGGCTGTCACTGGCCCTGGCCCCGGATCGCGTGCGGAGATGAGCCTAACTTTCGGAGGACGGGCGGGTCTGCATCAGGACTAGGGAGGGGTCAGGACTCTCTCCCTCCCCACAGGCAGCAGGCTCAGGCCCCTGCGAGACCTCTCCATTCGAGGAGTCATGGAGAGCCCGTGTGCCTGCTCAGCCCAGCAGGTGCAAGATCCAAGCCTCAACCCTCAGCTTCTATAGAAGCGGAATTTCCATACAGTCTTCCCGTGGAGAGTGAGGGTCTCCTCCAGGAGGACGGTCCCGCCCGGCAGGGAAGGAGTCAAGGGGAACAGCTGTCTGGGCTGGGGGAACGCGCCTCCCAAGTATCCTGGGCCGTGGGGAGGGAGGGGGCTTCCCGGAGAAAGTCTCCATTGCTCTCCTCCCTCCCAGGGAAGGGCTGGCCCCGAGCACCCCTGCACGCTGGGTGTCCCCACCCCAGCGTCCCACTGCTCAGGGTGAGGCCCCAGTGAGCTGCGTGGGGAATCCAGGGTGATGCCGCTCCTGGACCCCATGCCAGGCCCCGGTGGTTGGATGGAAGGGCTGCACTGATTTGGGGAGAGGTGCCCGCACCACCCTCCCCGTCTCCCCTCGCCCACAGCGCTCTGCAAACTGGGCTCCGTGTGGGCGCTCAGTCCCCAGCATCCGCCTTGTGTCTGCCATGGGAGCAATCATTCCTCACCAGCCATGTCACAGGGCGGGAGGGTGAGGCCCAGAGGGGAAGCCTGTGGCTCTGGGCACAAGGCTGGTCAGCAGAGGAGACGGATACCAGTCCCCGAGCCCCCACCAGCCCAGCCAGAGACTCCCCAGGTCGGGAATGAGCCTTCGACGGCTGCCTGGCCACTCACGCTTCCCTGAGCTTGACGAAGGCTGGTGCTTCGTGGCCACCGGGTGTTGCTGGCCGACCAGAAGGAAGTCCACGGGTAGGCTGGGCTGGAGTACAGGACACGGGGACACACTCTGGTGTCTGTCCTCAGCCTTCCCAGCACGTGGGATCAGGGGCCCTGGGGTCAACACACAACAGGGTGTGGGCTGAGCAGGAGGCCATGACCTCAGAGAAGCCCATCTGACGTCTCCTGGCTCCTGGGCCATCTACCTCTCCTCGCTGAGGGGCTCCTGGGCCGGGTTCCAGGCCCCTTGTCCCTGCTCAGCCTCCAGCCCCTGAAGATCTATAGCCCTGGGGCAGCTGGATTTCTTGGGGCTGCAGGGAGGTCCGGCTGCAGACGGGGACTCAGGTGGGGAGCATGCAGGCCCTGGTGGGGGTGTGGTTGGGGCCGGGGCCGTGTCCCGGGGTCTCCGCTCATATGTACCAAGGGCTGAAATCGCCGAGTGCCCAGGGGGAGCCTCGGTCAAGCAGCCCCCTAACACCTGGACGTCCCGGTGCGGGGCCCCCTCCTCCCTGGGCCCCTTCTGACCCTCTGACTCCCCCCAGGGCTGCAGCCAGGCTCAGGCTGCACCGCTGTCCAGGGTCCTGCCGGGAATGCCTGGAAGGCAGAATGAGGAAGGGAGAAGGGAAGGGGTGGGTGGAACTTGTCCCTGTGCTGAGCCGGCCTCCAGTGCAGCCTCCAGGAGCCCCGGCCCAGCCGTGAAGTTAGCTGGACCCCGGCATGGAGTCTGGGGTCCAGGCCAGCTGTGTGCGGGTGGGCACATTCGCTGACCGTTGTGTTCCGGACGTCCATCCCACTTGGCTTCACACCCTGAGGCCTGCCTGGCTGGGGTGGGCATGGTGCTGGGGCTCAGGAGGCGTCGGTGTCCTAGAGCAGGTGACAGAGTCGGGGAACATGGGGGACCAGCAGTCGGGGAGCGATTGGATACGGGCACCTCGGCTGAGAGCCCGCGTCATCTGCAGGTGCTGTGTGCAGGTCCCCTGTGCACCCCTGGCCACGACACAGACCTGGCTGGCCCCGGGGAGGGAGGCCTGTGCACCCGGTGCGCCTCCCCTCCACCCAGCCCTGGAGGAGAGCCTGGGCCACGGCCATGCTGATGCGCTTCCTCGTCCTCCCTCAGGGACAGTGGCAGGGGGTGGGTGACGCGGGGGAAAGAAGATGAAGGTGGGGGCGGCGGGGCCATGAGCAGGGACAGCAGCGCGTCCGGCAACAACCCAGGACCCATCGGTGCAGGAACAGACACTCCGTTCAGGGGAACAGAGGAGAGAACCCAGAAGTGAACCCACAAACATATAGGCCGAGTCATCACTGACAAGGAGGAAAGAATATCCAACGGAGTCCAAACCGTCTTTTCAGGAAGAGCTGCTGGGGAAACCGGTGAGCAAAATGCAGAAAAATGAGCCTGGGCCACTTCCATACACCATACACGACACAAACCTCAAGATGGATGAAAGTCCTAAATGTAAGACAGGAAGCCATCAAAATCCCTGAGCAGAAAGAGGCAAAAACCTCTTTGGCCTCTGCCACAGCAACTTCTTACTCAACACGTCTCCAAACGTGAGGAAACAAAAGCAAAAATGCGCTCTTGGGACCTCATCAAAATTACAAGTTTGCGCACAGCGAAGGATTCAATCAGCGAAACGAAAAGGCAGACAAAGGAATGGGAGAAGATATTTGCAAATGACATATCAGGTAAAGCGTTCGTAGCCGAAATCTGTAAAGAACTTATCAAATTCAACACCCAGGAAACAAAGAATCCCATGGAGAAATGAGCAAAAGACATGAAAAGACACTTCTCCAAAGAACACATTCAGACGGGTAACCGACACATGAAGACTGCTCCAGAGCGCTCACCATCAGGGACATACACAGCCAAAGCTACGACCTCAATACACAATAAGGTGCTCCCTCAGCCAGTCAGAACGGCTCCGGCGAACACCTCAGGCAACAGCAGAGGGTGGCGAGCATGCAGACAAAGAGGATCTCTTTGGCACTGCTGGTGGGGATGCAACCTGGGGCGGCCACTCTGGAAAACAGGACGGAGGTTGCTCAAAAGGTGAGAAAGAGGCCCACCCTGCAACCCCACGGCTGCCGTCCTAGGTATTTATCCAAGGGACGCAGGCGCGCTGTTTCAGAGGGGCACACGCGGCCCACTGTTTGTGACGGCGCCGTCGACAAGAGACACAGGCCGGAAAGGGCCACGTGTCCACCGGTGGGGGAGTGGATGAAGAAGACGTGGCGTATACCTCCCCTGGAGCATTACTCGGCAATCAAAAAGAACGAACCTGACCGTTTGCAACTACGTGGGTGGAACTGGAGGGTAAGATGCTAAGTGAAGTGAGTCCGTCAGAGAAAGAACAAACATCATAGGACCTGACTCATACGAAGACCTTATTTACAAAAGAAACGACCACAAGGGGAGGGAGGCAAAAATAAATAAAAACACAGGAAGGGGGATGAAACGTAAGAGATGAAACTTTAAATTTTTTAAAATATTTATTTCTTTTGCTTAGACAAGGAGACAGAGGGCCAGCAGGGGACGGGCAGAGAGGGAGGCAGACACAGAATCTGGAGCGGCTCCAGGCTCCGAGCTGCCAGCACGGAGCCCGATGCGAAGCTTCCGACCACCACGTGCCGGATCATGACCTGGGCCGAAGTCGGACCCTCAACCCACTGCGTCACCAGGCGCCCCAAAACAGAAAGGACTCTTGTGTTTTAATGTTTTATTCATTTCAGAGAGAGAGGCAGCATGAGCAGGGGAGGGTCAGAGAGAGGGAGACACCGAATCGGAAACAGGCTCCAGGCTCTGAGCTAGGTTTCGGCACAGAGCCTGACCCAGGGCTCGACCCCACGAACGGTGAATCACGACCTGGGCCGAAACCGGACGCTTACCCGACTGAGTCACCAGGCGCCCCAAAACAGAAGGGACTCTTGAATATGGAGAACAAACCGAAGGCTACTGGGGGGGTGAGAGGGGGGTGGGCTCAATGGGTGAAGGGCATGAAGGAAGCTCCCCCGGAAATCACTGCTGCGCTCCATGCTGACTTACTTGAACGTACGCTGAGAAAATAAATGGAAAAATTGACCCAGGACCCACAGCATGGGGAGGTGACACATGCTGGCTGACGGTCAGGCGGTGCTCAAGGTGCCCCGGGGGGAGAGCCAGGAACCGGGGAGGACAGGGTCTGGGGTCCCAGCCCGCCACGCCGGCCATCTGCAAGGAGGAAGTGGGGAGGGGGCTCCAGCACAGAAGGACTCGCTGACCGTCCCGCGAACTGGGCTCAGACGCCGAGCGTCCCAAGGGTCCCGCAGGCTCATGGAGCAGCCTGTGTCCCGGGAGCGCCACCCCTGACCCTCTGTTCTCCCGTGCGGGGAACATGTTTTCTACTCCCTCAAGGTCTTTCTGAGCAGAGGACAGCCCGGGGGCTTGGACGCCCGAGGCCCTGGGTTTGCAGGACGTGGCCGGTCAGTGGGCCCTGGGGTGGGGGCCGAGGTGAGACCCTCCGTGTTGGAGCCTCGGGTCCTCGTTAGGAAGTTTTCCCAGAGGCGCTGCCCTGGGTGGAGGGCGGAGGACTCATGAGTGACCCGACCCCCCAGAAGGGGAGGGACACGGGGTGCAGGGAAGCCTCTGGGGATCATCACCGGGACCTGAGGCCACAGGCCCTGGTCCTGTGAGAGACACAGAGACAGGGGCCGAGGCAGAGACAGAGCACACAGACAGGAGAGAGGAAGCAGGGATCCGCTGGGAAGTGACACCCATCCCAGCCCCCAGATCCCGTCCCACGTGCCACCCACCCGGGAGGAGGAAGCGACGACACAGCGATGTGTGACCAGCAGTTGGGACCGAGGGAGCCCCTGGGGGGACGGCCCAGCACACGGGCCCAACCAGGCATGGGGACCCGAGCCCAAATGCAACGGGAGCCCCCGGAAGTGTGTGTCAGGCGGGCACGTGGTGTGGATGTGTTCACTTCGACCTTCCCACCGGGCCCGGGCGCCAGGCAGGAGGGGTGGCTCCTCCTGGACCCAGAGCAGACCAGGCCTGCTGTGTGTGTCCTATGCCACGCGCAGCCCGTCTTCACGCTTCCACGGCCACGTGTGCGCACGAGCCTCGTGTGATAACAGGGACACGCTTATACGTGTGTCTCCCGGATGGCATCCCCACAAGGACCCCAGTGTGCAGACGGGAGCCTGGGGGCCCTAGGAGGCACGGGGGTCGTGCTGGGTCACAGCCTGCTCAGGAGGAGCACCCAGGTCCGAGCACACCTCTGCGCCCTCAGCGCTGGGGCCCCGGCTGCGCCCCGACCTCCTGGGGGGTGTGACTGGCTGTGCTGGTGACCCTGTAGGGCCAGGGCACGGGGGGAGGGGGGCCCTCAGCAGCCCGGGAGGGGCTCCTGTGTGAGGAGGAAGCTTGGGAGGGGTCCCCAGGCAGTGACCTCACCTCCCTGGTCACAGAGTCCGACGGAATTCGGAACCCGGGTCACCAGGCAGCCACCTTCTGGACACAGCGCCCTCCTCGGCTCATTTGCTCAGACGCGTGCGTGTGAGCAGGATGCTGTGCTGTGTTCCCGTGTCCCGCTGCTGCCGGCTCAGGGGAGCCGACGGCGGCAATGCTTCCCGACCCCGGAGACCGTGGGGAGGCTCTCGGCCAGGTCGCCTCAGGTCCCTAACCCGGAGGAACGCAAAGGTAAGTCAGGGAGACCCAGAGCCGGCCAGTCCAGCCGACACTGCTGGGATGTGACGTGTGCACCCCCAGGTCCCCTCCCGTGTGTGCGTGTGTGTGTGTGGAAGCTTGCGAGTGCTAGTGCGCATGTGTGTGCGTGTATGTGCACGTGTGTGTGGAAGGGGGGATCCGAGAAGGGGCAGGTGCCTGTCACAAGTGGGGGTGTGATACCTAGGTGCGGGCTGGGGGGTTCGTTTCTGGTGTGCTCTGGGCAGGGGGCCCAGTGGGTCGTGGGGTCTCCGCCTCCCGCCTGCCTCTGCACCTGACTGTAGAGAGTCTAGCAGAATCCAGGAACGGGTCCCCTCACCCCGTTCTGCCCGGGTGTGGGGCCTGGGCAGAGGCTGTCCCTGGGTCTGGGGGCTCAGGGCACATCTAGGCCAAGCCAGAGCCTTAACAGTGAAGTTGGAGCCCCTCCTGGTTAGAGCCCCCCCACTTGGCGCCCGCTCCCCTTCCATCACTTAAGGCCACAGGACCTTGGAAAGGCTGGAGATTGCCAGCCTGGGGCTGTGCCCGTGTGTGTCCCCAGAGCCTAGACAGGGCCTACATGTGTGTCTGCCTGAGGAGAAAGCCTGTCTCCGTGCCCCCAGGGGGGACGACGGGGCGGGCGCTCTGGCTGAGGGGACCGTGGGCCTGGGAGGCTCCTCCGGAGCTTGGCGGACCGTGGGGTGGGCGAGTCCTCCAACCCACATCCACCCACAGCTCCGTCTTCTTTGGGGGTGAGCGGCCCCCAGGGAGGGGGGGGTGGGAGCCTGACCCCAGCCCAGTGCTCGTCTGACTTTCATTACGGCTGGCAGCGGCTCCGGCTTTGTGTGCTGGGAGGGTCCAGCGTGCGTGTGCGAGCGCACAGGGGCCGGGCCGGTTCCTGGCCTGGGGGGGCGGCCTCTGGTGGCTTCTGTTCCTCCCTCTCTGTCCATCCGCGTCCCAGAGGAACCCAAGGCGAAGCAGAGCTGAGCCCTCACCCCTGCCCCAGAGGTCTGCCCTGCCTCCAGCTCCCCGCTCCCCCTCCCCCTCTCCGGCTCCCTCTTTCGCGGCTGCTCTCCCTCACCAGGCCTCAGCGCTGAGATCCAGGCCATGGCCGCTGTCCGGCAAGGAGCCAGGGGAGTTCCCGGGCCCGGGACTCCGGGGCTGGGCTGCGCTGCTCCTGGGTGCAGTGGGTGCGGTGCTTCTCAGGCCTGTAGCTGACCTGAGGGTCCCGAGGCAGGACCCCCGACCTACCCTCCCCCACCCCACCTGTGTGGAAAGGTGCAGGCTCTGGGCCCCACCATCCCTGACGGGCTGGGTCCTGTACAGAAGGCCTCCCCCTCTCTGGACTCTGCTCTGAGGCTCTGAGTGCGGCGGCCACAGTAGAGCAGGGCAGCGGCCAGGCCTGGCCAGGAGGGTCATAGGCTGAGGTTTCAATCCGTGCCCCGGCCGCCGATCCCTGGCTGCTGACCTGTGTGTTCCCCGCCCAGTTCTTCCCTCACTCTCACCCTTCAGTCAGGTGAAGCATTGGCGGGGGGGTGGGGGGGAGTCAAACGTGAGGAGTGTGCGCCCAGCAATGCCCACAGACGTCGGACGCTGTGGTTGGACTGGACCTTCCGCTGGCCCTGCCCTGCACCCCCTGGGGAGCAGGCCACCCTCCTCCTCAGCTGTCACCAGCTACACTCCCTCAAAGGCCCGATGTGTGGTGGCCTCTAGCCTGACAGTCAGGAGCCGGCCTCGGGTGGACAGGAGGGCGGGGGGTGGGGTGGGCAGGGCCAGCCTGGGAGCGCCCTCACTCCTCCCCGCTCAAGGCACATTTCTTCCTCTTTAAAATCTGTTCTGTTTTTGAATTTACTTTCGAGAGATAGGGAGATAGAACGTGAGCAGGGGAGGGGCAGAGAGAGAGGGAGACCCTGAATCTGAAGCAGCCTCCAGGCTCTGAGCTGTCAGCACAGAGCCCGACATGGGGCTCCAACTCACCAACTGTGAGATCGTGACCTGAGCCGGAGTCGGACTCTTTAACCGACTGAGCCACCTAGGGCCCCTCCGATTCCGCTTTTGAAGCCGGGAACCTTGGTCTGCCGGGGGTAGGCGGGGCCCCGCTCCCGCCGCGTGTCATGGAGCCCCGGGGACAGTATCTGAGCGTCTGTGTCCCCACCCCAGTGTGAACATGAGTCGGCCCTGAGCCTGTACGGGCCCTGCAAGGTGCGCACGGTGAAAGCCGGCACGCTGGAGAAGCTGGTGGAGCACCTGGTGCCTGCCTTCCAGAGCAGCGACCTCTCCTACGTCACCGTCTTCCTGTGCACATACCGAGCCTTCACCACCACCCAGCAGGTGCTGGACTTGCTGTTCATAAGGCGAGTGTGGCCCCCGCGCGGCCCAGCGACTCCCCGCCCCCTCCCGCTCTCCGTCTCTCTGAGCCTCAGGCACCCTGGGTGCCAGGAGGACCGCCCCACGAGGCATTGTGTCCCGCTGTCGGGCCAGTCCCCCCCAGCCCTGTGCCCGGCCCGTGGAGGGCGGTGCCGGGGGCTGCGGCCCTTCCTCTCGGCCTCCAGCCCGGGGTATCCCGTGCCTGGAGCAAAGCTGCTCTCACCCTAGATTCCTCACGGGACCCCATCCTGGGAGCCCCAATCCCCCAGCATGTCTGAAAGGTGCTGGTTGGGCTTCATTTGCCCGGCAAGGGGACCTAAAGCCCCTTCTAGACGTTCAGCATAATCCACACAAGGCTCCCTGCCCTCCCGGGCCTCCGTTCTGGTCCAGAAGTCAGCCAGGAACCCTAGACATCATAGCAGGGACGGTAGATGTGATGCCCTCACGGCCTCCTCTAGATACGGATGCATCTTTCCTTCTTCTGACGAGGACGGCGGACCCCAGGACCAACTCAAAAAGTGAGTGGACTTGAGATCGGATGGGCGGATCCCCCTGGCTCCAAGGGGCGGGACAGGTCGGGAGGGGGCGGGGGCGCCCGGCAGGCCCCGGCTCCCACACACCGCGGTTCCTGCCGGAGGCCCGAGGTGTGGGGGCCTCTCCTGCAGGAGAAAAGGAGTCAGACAGCTGTTGGCTGGGGTCCTGGGCCCTGGGGAGCAGAGGGGAGGCTGGGGGCTGAGGTTGGCCCCTGAGAGAGTGGGTTCCCCCCACAGCCTACCCCAGCCCTGCCTGCCCTGACCCATGGTCCCAGGAAGGAGGTGTGGGGGCCACCTCCTCACCCCTCACACGTCAGTCCCCTTGAGTCCAGCCGCACGTGGGGCTGGACAGGCTGGACACCAGCTCCTGAGAACAGTGTCCGTGGGAAGGGGAGGCCCGCACGTGCCTCGGAGGCAGTGCGGCAGCCGTCGTGCAGGAGCTGGGGATGAGGGGCCCCGGGAGCCCACGCAGGCTGGGCGGGAGCACACTGCCTCTTCCCTCCTCCTCACGCACTTAGGCAGCACCTACTGTGTGCGGCCAGGGCAGAGACAGAGCAGACGCGGCTCCCCTCCGCCCCCCTCGAGTTCATGGTGCAGCAAGAAGGCCCTAGACGGACAGAGGGGAGGGAGGGTCAGGCCTCCTGAGGAAGGCAGGGGCGCTCACACCATCGATGGAGGGCTCCCGCCCGTGGAGACGGCCAGGCCCTCGCCTGCTCACCGGAACTGCTCCCGCCTGCATGGCCAGTGGGGTGGGCTCGGGGGTGCCCGGCCTCTGGAGGGAGTGCCCCAGGGGCGCCGCAGGGGGCTGTGCGGAAGGCAAGGCCGGGCCTCTGACTGCTGTCTGCCCCCTCCCTGCAGTGCCATCTCCTCCATTCTGGGTACCTGGCTGGACCAGTACTCGGAGGACTTCTGTGAGCCCCCGGACTTTCCCTGCCTCAAGCAGCTGGCGGCCTACGTGCAGCTCAACACGCCCGGGTCCGACCTCGAGCGCCGTGCCCACCTTCTACTGGCCCAGCTGGAGCACGCAGAGCTCCCGGAGGCCGAGCCCGAGGGTGAGGAGGCTGGGGCTGGGGGATGTGGGTGTCCGGAGGGGCCGGGTCGGGGCTGGGCTGCCCTGGGAGGAGCCCCCAGGGGCGGGGGTGGGGCCAGGAGCCTGCAGGGGGGAGGAGGCCCTGGGGTGGGGTCCTGGCTGCGGCTTCTCTGGGAGGCTCTGGGGTGGGTTCTGTCTCTGAAAAGACACCTAGAAACATCTCTTCTCCCGTAGCTCTGTCACCAGCTCCGGCACCAGAACTAGAACCGGCGCCAGCACCAAGTCTAGTGCCAGCTCCAGAGCTAAAGCTGGCTCCTGCAACAGCTCTGGCACCCGCTCTGGAGCTAGAGCCGGCTCTAGCGCCAGAGTCAGAACCAGAGCTAGAGCCAGCTCCAGCACCGGCTCCAGCACCGGCTCCAGCACCAGAGCTAGAGCCAGCTCCAGCACCCATTCCAGCACCGGCTCCAACACCAGCACCGGACCTAGAGCCGGCTTCAGCACCCGCTCCAGCACCGGCTCCAACACCAGCACCGGACCTAGAGCCAGCTAGCACCGGCTGGAGCTAGTGACCGCTCTATCACATACTCTAGAGCTAGAGGCAGCTCCCGTACACGAGCCCCCCTGGACTTCACCTGTGGCTGCAGAAAATGGCCTGAACGAGAAGCCTCACCTCTTGGCCTTCCCTCCCAACCTGGTGGCAGAGCAGTTCACGCTGATGGATGCGGTGAGCCACGTTTGTCAGCCGGGCAGGGCAGGGGAGCACCTTCCTCGAGCTTCTGGTCCATTCCTCCGTCTGGATCCCAGTTCCAACATTCCTGCTTGATCTCTCGACTGTGCATGTGGAGATGGGACCTTCCCCACCCCACCCCTCTGCACTGCGATGATGGGTTAAATGAGACGGGGCAGCAGAAGGCTGGGGATGGGGTCTGGCCCGGTCGGTGCGGGGTGGGGCTCACCGTGGCTTGTCCAGCTCTGAGGGTCACCCCACCATCTGCCCGGGAGGTCTCACCAGCCTCGGCACCTACAAGGTGCCCACCGTGTCCTAGAGTTCACGGCAGACGGCAGACAAAGCCCGTCGGCCGAGCACCCACAGTGAGCGAGTGTCTTGACCAGCGGGGAGGGGGGTGCTGAGCCACGAGGCGGGAGCCAAGGTGCCGGACTGGTATGCACAGCTGTGGGCCACCTTCTGGTGCTCGCGGTTAGTGAAGGGGGGCACTGCTGAAAATGCCAGATGCTGGTCCCTGCCGGCTCGTCATGCTCACGTGCTGGGCGCCCGCGGTAGGCAGAAAGCCGAGCCCAGAGACACAGCCCCCGCCCCGGGTCTGCGAGGCTCGAGCCACATCCTCAGCTCTTCCTGAGCTCCAGCCCTGACCAGGGACCCAGCCCGGGACCAGGGAAACAGTAGGCGCTGAGCTGGGCGGTGGCAGCGCCGGCTGACCCTGCCCGTGATCCCCCAGGAGCTGTTTAAGAAGGTGGTGCCCTACCACTGCCTGGGCTCCATCTGGTCGCAGCGGAACAAGAAGGGCAAGGAACACCTGGCTCCCACTGTCCGTGCCACCGTCACCCAGTTCAACAGCGTGGCCAACTGCGTCATCACCACCTGCCTGGGGGACCGGACTGCGACGGCCCGGGCCAGGGCCAGGGTGGTGGAGCACTGGATCGAGGTGGCCAGGGTATGCCTCGGTGGGGCCCCGGGGAGCCCCTTTCTCGCCTTCGTCTGCCCTCAGGGCGGCAGTGTGGGGTCCAAGTCGCTGCGGAGACCCCAGCCCGCCCTTCCCAGGGGCTCACTGGCCTTGACTCCCACACACGCCTGTCTTGATGCTCATTCACTCCCCGCTGAACGTGCTCTCTCGTGTCGAGCTCAGAGCCTCTTCTCTGGGAGTGTCACGTACGGGGGCCGAGGGGCACCGTCGGGGTTCCCCGGAAATTGCTGTCATGCAGGACGGGAGGTCGGAGCTCAGGGGACGGAACCCACACCTCACAGCCCTTCTGTTCTCACCAGGAGTGCCGTGTTCTCAAGAACTTCTTGTCACTCTACGCCATCCTGTCGGCCCTGCAGAGCAACTCTATCCACAGGCTGAAGGAGACGTGGGAAGAAGTTTCCAGGTGGGCAGACCTCTCTCTGCAGAACGTCCACCTGGAGGGACCCGGGACCTCCCAAGGGACTGAGCATTGTCCCCTCTGTGAACCTGGGACCTGCCAGGAGGTAGCAAATCCTAAGGCCGGCCTGCTGGCAAGGGGGCGCCCTCCAAGTCCGTTGGCCTTAGGCCAGCACAGCTGCCCTGGGACTCAGTGTCCCTATCTGTCAGGTGCTAGATGGAGCCACATTGGAAGTTTTCTTGTGTTTTTTGACGGCCACACTACGCGGTCCCCTTGACATCCAAACTGATCCAAACATAGCCACACACACACACACACACACACACACACACACACACGGAGCCCTCCTCCCCCGGCCCGCAGAGCACCCGGGGCCCAGTGGAACCCTGGGTGAAAAGCACCGGTCTGGGCGTTTGGGTCCTTCGATCCTGAAAGGATCGGCACTCACCCCCCGTCCCTGCCATTCCCAAGTCTCTCCTTCCGTCCCCCAGGGACAGCTTCCTCACCTTTCGGAAGCTGGCGGAGATTTTCTCAAGTGAGAACAACTACTCGCTGTACAGGAAGCTGCTCGTCAAGGTAAAGTCTGGGCAGAGGGTGGAGGTTCTCAGTGCACGTCTCTTTGAAAAGTCCCCGTCCTGTCTGGGCTGGCATCTTTTTGGTGCATGGACCGGTGGGCGGTAGTCTGGGGGACAGGAGGCCCCATGAGTGGGATGGTGTGGGAGCAGCTGAGGTTGTCCAGTAGGTAGGGCGGGGGCGACTGGCAGGCTCGGCAGGTCTCGTTCCTCCGGACTGCTGGGTGGCTGGGGTCCGGGGTGGGAGGCTCCTTCTGTCCCCGCTGCGGCTCAAGGTGGCCACACCCTGGCTGCCCCAGGACGAGGTACTGCAGGGAGTGGCCTGGCCGTGGGTCTAAGTGAGCAGATCTGGGAGCCCCGGGGGACTCCCCACTGCGCCCTGGGGCAGGCGCCGCAAATGGATCCCGACATCTTGCAGGCTGTCACCGCAGGGCCTCCAATGAGCCGCTGACCAGTTAGCGGGAGCGGGTCTCCAGCTGGGAGGGAGGAGCCCACTCCCCTCTGAGTTTCTCTGGGACCTTGGGCAAGTCAGTGCCCCTCTAGGGGGCCTCGGTTTCCTGAGCTGGAGAGTGGAAGAAGGACGAGCCTTGGGTCCCTGTGATCTCACGAGTCACGGGGAGGCAGCGAGGTGCCCGGAGAAGAGGAGTGTGGGCGAGTTTTGTGCAGGGCCCCCATCTCAGAGAGGGCGAGGGCTGTTGGGTCCTCGGAGACCCCCGGGAGGCGGGTGTCGTGCTCAGCTGCACTTTGCAGACCAGGAAGCAGGCGGGGGGGAGGCCGGGCCGCAGGCCCCACGTGCCCACACCCCGTGAGTGCCAGAGCGCCCCACGTGGCGGCAGAGCGTTCCGACCAGTGGGCGAGTACCAAGGTCAAGCTGGGGGGGAAAAGGGAGGAGAGGAAGGTCTCACGGACCCTGACCTCAACCCTGGCAGGAGGGCACCTCCAAGTTTGCCACCCTGGAGATGAACCCCAAGAGAGCCCAGAAGCGGCCAGAGGAGACGGTGAGTGCGCTCGAGGTGCGAGAGGCGGGGGGCCGGCCCCCGAGTCGGGAGAGGAGGGGTCGCCCCAGCCCTTCCCTCCGGCCGCTACCGTGGGTGACGTGCCCGCCGGACCTGACGTCCTCTGGCCCCTGGCAGGGCCGTGCCCTGACCAGCGGGGGTCTCGAGGGTGCTGATTGCAGCCAGGGGCAGGGTGGGCTTTAGGGGCGGGGAGGGTCCAGCCACCACAGATCCATGGCGATTTGCCAGGGAGCTGGGCCTGGAAGGTGACCAGAGGGAGGTTGGAGGTCTGTGGACGCGAGGAGGGGGTCTGGGTGGAGACCGCTAAGGGTCCCCCAGGTGCTCTGAGTGGGAGGCTGGGGGAGTTGCCGAGGCTGGGCGGTGGGGAGGCCCTGGTCGTGGCTCATCAGCCCTACCCCCACGTCCCAGGGTGTCATCCAGGGCACCGTCCCCTACCTGGGCACGTTCCTCACAGACCTGGTGATGCTGGACACCGCAGTGAAGGACTATCTGTATGTGAGTGAGCCCCGGGGGCTGCGACCGGCCGGGACTGGGGTCGGGGGCCGGGAGCCCTAGGAGAAAGCGCCCCTCACTGAGCTCTGAGCTCTCAGCGCCGGGCATACCTCTTCTGAGGGCCCCAGCCGCCCCCATGTGCCAGGGCTCCTGCCCAGCTCACCAGCGAGGAAACAGCTGGGTGCCCCGAGCGGAGACTTTGAGCTGCCCGGCGTTCGGCCCAGCGTCACGCGGCCCTTCCCTTGGGCAGCGGCCCCAGGCGGAGAGAGGCTGGGCCTCCAAGCTCAGGCAAGCGGTGGCCAAGCTGGGCCTTCCTGCCTGAGGCCTCAGTCTTCTGTCCTCAGAGGGATGGGCAAGTGTTCCTTGAGGCTCCGCCCCCCTGCCCAAGCCCCCTGGATCCTAGGTCCCCCCCCAACCGCAGGCCCAGGCGTGTGTGCTCACCGCGCCCCCTGGTGTGTGCTGTCGGTAGTGCAGCCTGAGTGGGGCTGGGGGAGGTCATGGGCAATAGGGGCCGCTTTCTGATGGCCGCTGGCTGTCTGCCTTCCAGGGGAGACTCATCAACTTTGAGAAGCGGAGGAAGGTGAGCGGCTGCATCCGTCCATGTTGGCAGGGGTGTGGGAATCAGAGACCGGCCTTGGCTGCGCCCTGCTTTCGAATCTATTTATGGGGAGAGTTGGATCCACAGAAGAGGGGGGTGGGGACCACTCCCAAGGGAGGGGGGGTGCAGGAGGCCAGAGGCAAGGACAGCTTCCTGGGAGGGACTGTTTGTGAGAACAGAGAGGACCTGGGCAGGAAGGAGAGAGGAGGGGAGGACCCAGGGACCCTGGGCCCCTGCCCCGCCCAGCACCCCAGCCCGTGACCTGCCCAGCAGCCCCCCGCGGGCCACACCCAGCACCCCATCCGTCCCATCACCGTCCCGTGCTTCCCTCTGGGCCCCAGGAATTCGAAGTGATCGCCCAGATCAAGCTGCTGCAGTCGGCCTGCAACAATTACAGCATCACACCCGAGGAGCACTTCCGGGCTTGGTTCCGGGCCATGGAGCGACTCAGCGAGACGGAGAGGTGAGGCTGGGTGGGGCTGCGAGGTGGGATCTCCCTCAGCATCGGACTGTTGCCCGGTGATGGCGGGGCGTCTGGACCCCACGGCCAGGCAGGTTCGGGGCAGGAGACCCGAGGGTGCCTCCCGGGAGCCTCACGACGGCCTCTGTGCCCTGCAGCTACAATCTGTCGTGCGAGCTGGAGCCCCCCTCCGCGTCGGCCAGCAACACCCTCAAGGCCAAGAAGAACGCGGCCATCGTCAAGCGCTGGAGCGAGTGAGTGGCCCAGGCTGGCAGCAAGGGGCTCCCTCGAGGCTTAGGGAAGCCTCGGGCTGAGTGTGCCTGGGGCCACTTGTCGTCCCCCCTGGGCCTCCGTTTCCTCCTCTGTGAAACGGGGTGATGCTAAATCGATGCCTCCCAAAGCAGGGACAAATGCGGTCCTGGTGACTGACCGAGCCCTGGGCACAGAGCCTGGGGTGTCGAGTCGGGGTGGGGGAGCAGGGGGGATGGGATGGATCCCATGGGAGACCCCCAAGTAAGCTGAGCCGTCCATGCAGCCGCCAGGCCCCCAGCACTCTGCTCAGCAGCGGCGGCAGCTCCCACCCCAAGTCCTGTGACCAGCTCAGGTGCGGCCCCTACCTCAGCAGCGGGGACGTCGCCGACGCACTCGGCGTCCACTCGGCCGGCTCCTCGAGCTCCGACGTGGAGCAGAGCAGTGTGAGCTCGGTCCCCGAGTCCCCCGATGGCCAGGAGGAGAAGGTGAGCGCCTCGCCCCTTCTCCCTGACTGCCCTGCCCCGGGCCCCGGGGGCTTCCACCCCACACCCATAAGGGGCCCAGGAGCGCCCTGCCCCTCCGCTGGGCACTGGCCCGGGCGCCCTGCTGACCGTGCCGTCCCCACAGTTCAGGGACTCGGCCTCCGAGTCGTCACCGGAGACCTCCGGCAGCAGCTCGGCCTCCAGCAGCGCCTCGTCCTCCTCAGCCTCCACGACGCCTGTGGCTGCCACGCGTACCCACAAACGCTCCGTCTCAGGGGTCTGTGGCCACAGCTCCTCACTGCCCCTCTACAACCAGCAGGTGGGCGACTGCTGCATCATCCGCGTCAGCCTGGACGCGGACAACGGCAATATGTACAAGAGCATCCTGGTGAGTCGCGCGGGTGGGCGTCCCTGGTGCCCGCGCTCTGCCAGGCACCACACGCGTGCTGGGATCACTCCCGTGCCCGCTGTCCTGGAGCGCACCTTCCAGGAGATCAGGAAAGACAGAGGGTCAGCAGAGAACAGAAAGAAGCGTCCGTGGAGATCCAGGACTCGGGAGGGCTTCACAGACATGGCACCCGAGGAGGGGGGACCAGGGAGGGAGGCGTGAAGGCCCGAGGCCAGGGGCCTGGGTCTCCGAGGCCGCCTGCAAACAGAAGGCGCTGCTGGTGGGGGCGGGTGGCGGGCGGCAGTGACTCGGGGCTTCTCTGTGGGGGCGGGCTGGTGGCCGGAGAGGCAGAGAGGCCGGTTAGGAGGCAGCCGGGCAGGGAGAACAGTGGCTACCAGGCCGTTGGCTGTGAAGGTGGCCCGCAGGGTCAGACGCTGGAGGTCATTTAGAGCTTGAGATCCCGCCAGGGGGATTTGCCTGCAGACACTGTGTGCTGGGGTGGGGGCAGGGACTCCTCTCCCAGACCTGAGGCTGCGGAGGAGCCGGTTGCACTCCCCGGAGGCCCCCACCCGCCAACAGAGCCCGCATCCCCGGGGGCAGCCTCTGCGCCGGCCCCTGGCTGTGCCCCTGCCTGGGTGGGCACCGGCTGGGGAGACCTAGTTGGCAGCTCACAGCACTGAGGAGCCAAGAGAAAAGGCTTTTCCCCTGGGGCCGGGCAGCCGGATAGCCAAGCCCGTGGGCCATTCGCAGGGACGGCGTGGCCGAGGCGGGAAACGTGTGCTGCGGAAAGAACCTCAAATACGTGAAAATGCACGCACACGTGACACGGTGCTCGCCCCGTTCAGGCTGCTGTAACAACCGGTGCCTGTTCTATCCCCGCCCTGCACCGAGCTGCTCTCCCCGCCAGGAACTAGCCTGGCTGCCCTCAGACCGCCCCCCGTGTGACCCCATGTCCGAGACCTGCCCGCACTCTGGCCTCTGGGCCGGAGGCAGGAGGAGCTGTCTGTGCTGAGCACCCCTGCGGCCTCCAGCCAGTGCAGGCCTGGCATCAGGCGTCTGGCCAGCCCCTCTCCTCCCTCCGGGGTTGCCACTGGGCGCCCTCGCCTCCCTGGCTTCACTGATCCCATTGTCCTGCGGGGCCGGCATCCGGGGGAACAGTCCCCGGGAGCAGGTGGCTCCCCACAGTGGCTTGGGAGGGCGTGGCGGGCGTGTAGGGGAGTGGGGGGCCTGAGCAAGGGGGAAATGCCCCTTGTCGTTGCACGGGCGGGGCGCCCGTGGCCCCAGCACCCAGCCAGAAGCCGAGCCTTCGAGTGCAGTGGGAGGCATCTCCAAGGGTCCCTGGCGTTGCGCTCGGTGGGGCCTCCTCCTGGCCCCTCGCCCTGATGGCCGCCCCCTCCCTGATCCAGGTCACCAGCCAGGAGAAGGCTCCAGCCGTCATCCGCAAGGCCATGGACAAGCACTTCCTGGACGAGGACGAGGCGGAAGGGTACGAGCTGGTGCAGGTCATCTCTGACGACCGCAGTAAGTCGGGGGCCGGGCAGGCGGGCCGCGGGGGGCAGCGCCACACCCCAGCCCCCGGCCCACGGCCCTGCGCTCCCAGGGCAGCCTCTGCGCTGGCCGCTGGCTGTGCCCTCTCCTGGGCGGGAACAGGCGGGCAGACCCAGTTGGCAGCCTGCAGCCCCGAGGAGCAAAGAGAAAAAGGCTTTTCTCCCGGGGCCGGGCAGCCAGATGGCCACGCCCGTGGGCCATTCACAGGGACGACCTGGCCGAGGGGGGAAACATGCTTCAGAAAGAAGCTCAAATACGTGAAAATCCACGCACGCGTGACGCTCTCCTTGTCCTTTCAGGCTGTCCTCGCACAATACCGCGGGCGGCGGAGGGGCTCATCAAGTAGCGAAATGGATTGTTCAGGGTTCTGAAGGCGGGAAGTCTAGGGTCAAGGTTGCTGGCGCGGTCAGGTTCTGGAGAGGGCCCTCTTCCAGGTAGCAGATGGCCACCTTGTGGCCTCATGGGGCAGGAGGGGTGCGGGGCCTCAGGGATAGTATTATAAAATCCTGACCTCGTCACTTCTCAGAGGCCCCAGTGCTTTGGGCATTAGGATTCCCACACGAATTTTGGGTAGACACAATCGTTCCGACCATAGCAGACACAATTCAAAAAATTTGTTTAATGTTTCTTTATTTTTGGAAGAGAGGGAGAGAGAGCATGAACAGGGGAGGGGCACAGAGAGGGAGACTCAGAATCTGAAGCAGACTCCAGGCTCTGAACTGTCAGCTCAGAGCCCAACACGGGACTCGAACTCACGAACTGAGATCGTGACCTGAGCTGAAGTCGGAGGCGTCACCGACTGAGCCACCAAGGCGACTCCTGAAAACAGATTTTTTTTTTTTAATGCTCTTTTGTTTTAGGCTGGCTGTTCCCTCAGGAATGCTTATGTTTTTAATTGATTTTTAAGTTTTTTGATGTTGATTTTTGAGACAGACAGAGAGAGAGACAGAGCATGAGTGGGAGAGGGGCAGAGATGGAGACACAGAATCGTAAGCAGGTCCGGGCTCTGAGCTGTCAGCACAGAGCCCGACGCGGGGATCGAACTCATGAACTGTGAGATCGTGACCTGAGCCAAAGTCAGATACTTAGCCGACCGAGGCCCCCAGGCGCCGCATTGTTTGTTTAGGTCTGAGAGAGAGCATGCGCCGGGGAGGGGCAGAGGGAGGGGAACAGAGGGTGCGAAGCGGGCTGAGAGAGCCAAGGACAAGCACAGACTTGGAGCTGGGCTGCGCGGCTCGGAGAGCTCGGGCCAGGTCCTTAGGCCGCCTGTGCCTGTGTCCTCATCCCCACGAGGGCGGTGAGTGAGCCAGGGGTGAATCCATCCATACGTCTAGCAGCGCGGACACACTGCCCTCGCCCTGCTTTCTCTCCCGCGAGCTGCACATTTGCCGCCAGCCGTTGACCCACACGGTTCGCAGTGACCCCCCAGCGTCCCTACACGTAGTTTTCTAAGCGCCCTCTTCCCTTTTTGCACTGTATTGGGGGCGTAGGGAGGGGGGCTGGGCAGTGTGTGCCCCATCTTCCAGGACGGGAGGACTGAGGCCCAGGCAAGGTAGGGAAAGTGAGGCAGGGGCGCGACGCTCAGGCGGTCTGGGTCGGAGCGGGCTCCCGTCCGCAGCAGATGGGGTAGGAGTAGCCCAAGGAGAGCCTTGCCGGCATCTGTCCCCCGGGGGGCATGGGGGCCTCTGGCCCCGGGCACAGAAGGGCTGGGAGAAGGCCTGCCTGGGCCCCACAGCCTTGGGCCTGAGTAGCACGTGATCTAGGGGTGGTGATTCCGGCTCAAGGCAGAGTCCCTTTCTCAACAAGGGTCCTTGATTTCCTGAGTGCCCAGCAGGTCCCTGTCAGCACCGCTGACCCCCCACCCCGCCCCTCCCTCCCCCGGAGCTGAAGATCCCGGACGACGCCAACGTGTTCTATGCCATGAACTCTATCGCCAACTACGACTTTGTCCTAAAGAAACGGACCTTCACGAAGGGGGCAAAGGTCACGCATGGTGCCGGCTCGACTCTTCTTCGTATGAAGCAGAAGGGGCTCAAGATGGCAAAGGGCATCTTCTAACTCATCCCCGGTGCTGGCCCGCCACAGGACCGCTCTCTCAGGGTCAGGCTGGCTGGGTCACGGAGCGCTTCCAGACTCCAGTGACCCAGGCCGGGTGGCCACCTTCCATCCGGACTGCCGGCTCAGGCCACCCCCCCGACTCATTTCACCCTGAACACCTCCCGCTGCCGGGATTGACGCCTGCTGTCTGACAGGCTGACCTGGCCTCCCGTGGACCACTCGCCGCCTTAGGTGCCTTCTGCTCTCCGGAACCAGAGACCAACTGACCTTGGCCAAGGAGCGCTGTCAGTGCGCACGGAGCCCCACGTGCCGCTGGGCACTGCCCTCTGTGCACTTCCCTGCACACCTGCTCAGGTGTGGGTCGCTGCCAGCTGTGCCCGTGGGACCCCAGGGCACCCGCTCATCCACTGGGTCTGACCACTGCAATTCTCTCCTCACGCACGCGGGCAACGGCCCGTGCCCTTCTCGGGTCCCGGCCCCTCTTTCCGTCACGCTAGCCTTTCCCGGGCCACACCAAAGATCCCACCATCGGGGAAAGCAAAGTGAGGGAGTCTCACCCACCCCCAGCCAGCCGTCCCCAGGAGAGGGGGTGGGGGACCCTCTTCACAGATCACAGCCTTCACCCAGTGAGTGAAGACGGTCTCAGCCGAGTCCCATTGACGTTGAATCTCACGACACCGCAGGCACCACTCACCGCTGCACCCTGGGCTTCACGAGACCGCACGAGACGGTGGTTCGTGGGGAAGGAGGATTTGGGGGACGGGGAGGGATGATGAACATTTGTACAAAAGTCCAAAACAAAACAAAGCTAAACAAAAAAGTTGACCGGTTGGGGAGGGGCAATATTTATTTGTTGTAAATAGTAAATGCTAGACTTGAATATTCTATTAAAAGCCAGTTTCTACTATAGCCTGGGAGTCGTGGTTCTGTTCTATCACATCCACTGAGATACAGGCTCTCACGTTCCGTGTCTGGATGGGAAACCTTGCGTGGTGACTGGTTTGTTTGTGTGCAGGAGAGGCGAGAAGGGCCAGCCACCGCTCCCAGCTCACGTAAGGAAACACAAAGCCCATCCTTCACAGGGCCGAGAGATGTTCACCGCGCTGTCATTCACATGCACACCACGCTGAGACAGCCCCCCAGAATCCCTGGGATTAGAGGTTGGAGGTTCTTTCACAGGATGTGTAGCCACATGCCTGGAACCTTGGGTGTCCTTAAAGATAACATCGGTGAGAGGATGGTGGAATGAGCCTCTCTGGGGTCACTCTCTCCATAGAGACCGTTAAGCTGGGGATAACGATCAGAATGAACAATCCGGGGCCTCTGGAAGGTCTTCCAGCACGAGAGCCCAGGGCGTGCTTGGTGATGAGCAGCACAGTGGGACCCGAGCAGTTCAGGGGGTCTCCGCCGGGCCTCACACTGACCATCCAGGCAGCAGGATGGAAGCTTCGGTCCCTGAACAACAGGGACTACAGGAAACAGCAGAGCTTGGAAAAGTCAGTATCGAAACAAGACTGCAGCTCTCCGGCAACCAAAGCAAGCCCTGAGCAGGGGGCGTCCGGCTTCCAGGGTCACCACATGATCATCTTCAATATCCAGTTCCCAACAAGCTACGAAGCCTATAGAGAAATAGGAAAGTAGTGCTTGAGGGTAAGAAAAAAGAATGGGACGAAGTGCCTGACGAGGTCGAGACGTTGAAGTTAGCAGTCAACGACATTCGGTCGACTGTCTTAAGTACGCTCAGTGAGTTAAAGGAAACCACAGACAAAAGCCCAAAAAAGTCCCTAGAGGAAATCAAGAGAACAATGTAGCAACAAATGGGAAGTTTCACAGAGATAGAAAAACTCTGGGGCTCAAAGGACAAGATGTCCAACTCACTAGAGGGGTTCAAAGGCAGATTCGTGCAGGCAGAAGACAGAATCGGTGGACTCGAAGATCAGGCCAATGAAACTCTTCTCCTCGAAGAGCAGACAGAAGAGAAAGAAGAAAAACGAACGGTCCCAGAGACGCTCCTGTGACATCATCAACTGGACCAACATAGGCATCCCGAGGGTCCCAGAGGAAGAAGGGAGAAAGGAGCAGAGAGATTATGTGAGGTCATAATGGCTGAAAACTTCCCAGATTTGACGAAAGACCTAAATCTACACACTAAGAAGCTCGGTGAACTCCACACAGGACAAACTCCAGGAGAGCCACACGGAGACACTCGGTGATCATCAAGTTGTTGAAAGACAAGGAGAAAGTCTTGAAAGCAGCAAGAAGTGATTTATCATGGACAAGGGGTCCTCAGAAAGGTGAAAAGGGGGTGCCTGGGCGGCTCAGTCACTTAAGCATCTGACTCCTGATTTCGGCTCAGGTCATGATCTCTCGGGCAGTGAGTTCAACCCCTGCATCTAACTTTGGGCTGACAGCTCAGAGCCTGCAGCCTATTTCAGATTCTGCGTCTCCCTCTCTCTCTCTCTCTCCCTCCTAGCTTGTGTTCAATCTCTCTCTGTATCCTAAAAATAAACATTAAAAATTTTTTAAAAACCCAAATATACGGAAAGTTTGAATGTAAAAGAGTAGATAAAGATATTCCACAAAAACAGTAAGTAAGAGATAGCCCCAGGGTGGCTATATTATTATCAGACAGTTGACTTTAAGTCAAAAAGGTAAAGAGAAAAATGTCGTAAAAAATGTTCATTCAGCAAGAAAAAATAACAATTGTAGACATCCATGCCTGAAGCAAAAATTGACATCAGTGAAGTGAGTTTGAGACTTTAATACCTCATGTCCGATAATGGCTAGAGAAATTCAGGTGGAAGTTCAGGACGGATAGAGGATTTGAACCACATCCTAAAGTGTTAGACCCAACAGACAGGTACAGGACACAATGGTAGCAGACACACATTCTTCTCATGGACACATGAAACTTTCTCTAGGACATACGATCTGTGAGGCCACAGAACAAGTCCTAATACATTAAAACATTTTTTTTCAACGTTTATTTATTTTTGAGAGACAAAGAGACAAAGAAACAGAGCATGAGTGGGGGAGGGGCGGAGAGGGAGGGAGACATAGAATCCGAAGCAGCTCCAGGCTCTCAGAAATAAGTAAAAACATTTAAAAATTTTATAAAAAAGTGTTTTGGCAGCGAGGGGGCGGGGGGAGTCGCCTGGGTGGCTCAGTCAGTTAAAGTGTCCGACTTTAGCTCAGGTCATCATCTCATGGTTTGTGAGTTTGAGTCCTGTGTTGGGCTCTGTGATGACAGCTTGGAGCCTGGAGCTGCTTTAGATTCTCCCTCTCTCTCTGCCCCTGCCCCACGGGTTCTCTCTCTCTCTCAAAAATAAACATTAACAAATGTAAGTGTTTTTGTTGAAAATGGACATTCTGAATAGTGCACTGTGCAACGGAAACCCCACCCCCACCCCCCACCCCCCACCCCTGGGGCTCACTGCTGCAGCTTGTAGTAGTTGTGACTATTGGCTTAGGGACTTTTCTGAACTCTGTAAAATCTGTATTCCTGGTCGCCACTGAGGATCTGTTCTGTGAATGTAGTGCTCGTCCACTGACTGGGCAAAGATCTCCTTAAACCCCTGGAACCACCCACACCCACACCCACACCCACACCCACACCCACACCCAAAGAAAACAACTTCTAGGCTTTGCAGATGGGGAGGAAGGCTCTGGGTGTGTGTCAGGTCACGCCTTGCAGGGCACCCAGGCCATTTACAGCTCTGCCCTTTTACTTCCTAGTTGCAGAGCCTGACAGTCACCAGAGGGGGAGCCCAGGGCCTTCTGGGGTCTTACCTGAACATGCACCCAGCGCATGCGTGCAAGCGTCCCAGGGGCTCAGGAATAATGGGTCAGAGCTCCCAGGCCCTTATCCCCTAAAGCTCCTCACCACTTGGCCTTCCTCCCAGTTATCTGCTTGGTTTGTCCACTGCCTTAGGCAGCAGAGACTAACATGTGCCTTTAAGTGTTGTGAACGTTTAGTGCACTCGGGAGCCACCTCACCACCGGGAGAGTTGGTGGCGAGCAAGGAGTCACAGATGACCCCGAGGGTCTGGACCTGGGGTTTCTCTCCTGAGATGGGGACACCGGTGGGAGGAGCAGGCACCTGACATGGGCAGGTGGGGCCCGAGGCCCCAGGTGTGCGTCTGGCACCTGGACTGAACAGGTCTTCAGAGCTGCAGATGGGGCAGGATCGGTGAGGCCCGAGGGACAGTGCCCTGGGGCCCTTCAGGCTGAAGAAGATGAGGACGGCCGGGGGCACAGGGGAGGCTCGGGTTAGACAGGAGAGGGCGGAGCGACTCCTCTGGGGGAAAAGTGGGTCAGGTCCAGGCTCATGGGGACAGACCTTGAGGCCACTGTGTATGTGAAACAAGCCAGTCCCTGAAGCACAGACCCAGAGGGCCCCACGCAGGACGCACCAAGAGCAGTGAGACTCAGGCGTGGAAGGAGTGGTGGGTGTGGGCCTGGGGAGGGGCCCGGGGGTGGGGTCTGGTGGGTAGACACAGAGCTTGGTGATGAAAAAGCTGTGGAGACGGATAGAGGTGGCAGTTGCACAGCGGTCAGTGTACTTATTGCCACTGAACTTCACACCTGAACATGGTTCACGTTATAAATATCATGTATATTACACCGCAGTAAAAAAAAGCAGCGGATCCAGAAGAAGGGGCCATCGCTACATCCCCAGAGGGCCCACGGGCAGGGGTCCTGTGTGTTAGTTCTCCCGGTCACACCCGCCCCTTGTTGGTGACTGAGCTCACAGTAGGCGCTCAATAAATGCTTGCTAAGATGCAGTGGAGGCCGAGAGTACACAAGTGTGAACCCACTGGTGGGCATCGAGAAATCCCAACGAGACCTGCACCCAGACTGAGCAAGTGCCCACCTTTCAAAAAAACCAGGACAGAAATATCCACTGAAAACCAACACAGGAACCAGAAATAACCCAGAGGGCACTGCGCTTCTGGAGGCTGGGCTAACGGCCATAGCCAAGGCCTCTGGTGGTCAGGGGGCTGGGGTTCTGAGCGCTGGTTCGGCGCACCCTTGACCTTGAAGCCCTGTGGCCACAGTGTGGGGCAGGGACGGGAAGGGAAGACCAGGCTCCAGGGCCCGTTCCGGCTCTGCAGCTGCTGCGGGGCCTCTCCTGGCTCCACCAGGCCGCATTCATTTTTATTTAAAGAGAAAACCTTTTCCCTATATTGTTCTTCTTTTTAAAATTTTTTAATGTTTTATTTATTTCTAGGAGAGAGAGAGAGCGTGAGCAGGGGAGGGTCAGAGAGAGAGGGAGTCACAGACTGAAACAGGCTCCAGGCTCTGAGCTGGCAGTCAGCACAGAGCCCGACGCGGGGCTCGAACCCACGAACCGCGAGATCATGACCTGAGCGAAAGTTGGACGCTTAACCGACTAAGCCACCCAGGCGCCCCTGTTCTTCTTCTTTTAAAAAAAATTTTTTTTAATGTTTTATTTCTTTCCTTTTTTTTTAATGTTTTTACTTATTTCTGAGAAAGAGAGAGAGAGAGACAGCATGAGCAGGGGAGGGTCAGAGAAAGAGGGAGTCACAGAATCTGAAACAGCCTCTATGCTCTGAGCTGGCTGTCAGCACAGAGCCCGACGCGGGGCTCAAACCCGTGAACCGTGAGATCATGACCTGAGCCAAAGTCAGACATTTAACGGACTGAGCCACCAGGTGCCCCTTCTTCTTTTGTTTTAATGTTTATTTATTTTTGAGAGAGAGAGAGAGAGAGAGAGAGAGAGACAGAGCATGAGCAGGGGAGGGGCAGAGAGAGACACACAGAATCCAAATCAGCCTCCAGGCTGAGCTGACAGCACAGAGCCCAATGTGGGGCTCAAACCCACAAACCGTGAGATGAGGACCTGAGACAAGCCACTTAACGGGTGGAGCCACCCAGGTGCTCCCTAAATTGTTCTTTTTAAAAAACGGTTGCTCAGCTTTGACACAGAAGAGCATCCAACATAAAACAGGAGCCATTTACAGCTGCAAGCGACCCAGAAATTGTAAAACTTTATCAACCATAAAGAGAAATAGCGGGGGGAACGTGGACCGCCCCGTCCTTGATGTGAGGAGGGAAACACAAGGCCAAGACGACGCAGCACAGGCCACGCCGGGGCCGCGAGGCAGGCCGCAGAGCTCGCTCTGGAGCACAAAACGGGTTTCCACGACAATTAGCAGTTCCCACGGTCGGCCAGAAACGCTGATTTGCAGTAACAGGCTAAGTGCAACATGGCAGTGACCCGAGAGAGGCCTGGGGGGCAGTGAAGGTGAGCGGCCCTGTTCCCAGTGGGGCTGTGCCTTAGGCTGGCGGGGAGTCAGGTGCCAGCAAGGGAGTCCTGACCCGGCCTCACCCTCATCTCCTGCCTGCGGGCGCAAGGGACCTTTCAACTCTGACAGGACGCAGAAGAGCAGGGGGGCTTGCTGGAGCCGCGCCCCCTCCCAGGCCCCTCCGGCCTGGCTGTGCCTGTGCAGACCCGGCGAGCTCCCTCCACAGGACAGGACAAGGGAGCAGTGACACCCCACCAGCTCTAATGGCACTAGGCCAGCCTGTCATGGGCTCCGGATCTCCTCGTGATTCTTGGGCACGGCCACGAAGCGCAGCTTCTTCATGACAGCGGGCCAGCCCAGCAGCTGCGGGTCCCACAGGTACTCGGGGGACAGCACCTTGCTGGGCTTGTGGTCCAGCAGGTACCTGTTCAGGTGGCTCTCATCGTGCCACACGGCCTCAATGCCATTGGCCTCGTCGGCCACCATCGCCTGGTGACAGGCTGAGGTGAGCCGCAGAACCTCGGCCACCGACCCCCCGAAAAAAGCCCCCATGTAGTAAAAGTCGCCCTGGTCGCTGGGGATGTTCGCCTGGGACTGCGGCCGGCGCTCGTAGGGGAAGTCCTCGCGGGCCGCCCCGTAGAAGCCGGGGTGCAGGGTGCCGAAGAGCGGGGCCAGGATCTCCACGCCCACGTGGTCGCGGAACCTCATGTCCACGTCCACGCACACCAGATAGTCCACCTCGTGGAGGAAGCGCTGCTGGGAGAAGGTGCTGATCAGCTCCATGCGGTGCATGGACACGTCCTGCCAGCGCGAATAGTTCTGGACCTTCAGGACCACCATGTGCCTCCCTTCCCCAAGGGTCACGCTGGGCACGTCGTCCGGCCGGTCGGTGAAGACGTAGTAGGTGACCCTGTGTCCCACCATGAAGTGCTTCTCCGCCGTCTGTAGGAACAGCTTCAGGAAGACCACGTATCTACAGGGACAGGGGACAGGGCGGGGGGTGGGTCACAGCCAGAGGCTGGCGGCAGGACCCCAAAATCGGGGGCTGTGGACGTGTGCACCTCATCAAGGGGGCAGACCCTGGGCTGCTTTAAGGAACAGCCACTCTCCTGGCCTCTCCTGAGCGAGTTTGCCAGCGACGCCTCCCTAACCTCTGCTCCAGGATGGGGGACCATCAGCACCCCATCGAACAAAGGGGAGCCTGAGGCGTAGGAGGCTAAGAACCCGTACAGCGCAAGTCAGCATGCTGGAGCTGGGAGTACACCCGTGCTGAGCTCCCCCGGCAGACCCCCCTCCACCCGCAGGACCCGCCCGGGTCCCTGGCGGATTCCCCCCTGGGCCCGCCCCTGGTAGATGCCCTGCGGCCCCGTCCCCACCTGCTGGGCGTCGAGCTCCTTCAGGTACAGCTCTAGTTAAGGTGTCCTAGCCGACGTCAGAGACCTGCAGGGCCAGCCGCCTGCCCCGCTTTGCTCTGTGGTCAGTCCCTGCCCCCGACAGAACTGTCTCTACCCCTGTAGGGTCCCCTCTCGAAGGCTACTGGGCACCTTGCTGACAAGGTCCCCCGTGAACTGCTGGTGTTCCTATGAGGGGTCGCTCCCCGTCTCCCCCAGATCGGGCACCAAGCCCAGCATGTGAGCAGGGAAGGGAAAGAGGACCCCTGGAGGAAGAGGGGGCTCACTTAGGCCCAGCCTTGAACCCAAGCGTGTGACATTCTGGGTCCGGGTCTACATCCCCCCAACCCCAAGAAGTTGGAAGTCTTCTCCATCCGTCTCCCACGGCTGGTCCCTCTTTGAGGGGGCTCCCTGCTCCCCACAGTGCAGACAGCGGCTCCCCCATCATCCAGCAAGTGTGGTGAGCCCGTCTGGACGGATTTTTTTTGAGCAGGCTCTAAGGACACTTCCCGGTGCCTGCCCCGGACCTGGCAGCCTGGTAAACCCCTCACGCAGGGGAGGTGGGCACTCCATGTAAAGAGGGGACATGCATCCTCACCCCCAAGCCCCCAGTCAGGCCACCAGGGGGCAAGACCAGGCCCAGCCACTGTGGCTGTGGGTTCATGGCTCAACTCTGTGAGTCTGGTTTCCTCTGAGGAGGCTGCCGGCGAGGGCTCCTTGCGACATGTCCACCGCGGGCCGCCCCCAGGGGCCACGCTCGGGGCCCAGAGGGGACACCTGCAGACAGCCAGCGCCGCACAGCAGGCAGTGCTGTGACGGAGGCCGGGGAGTGTCTGGCTGGTGATTCCAGCCCCTTGTCTCTGGGAACTGGAGCAGGATTCTGAGGCGACCTGTGCCCCTCTTAGCCCCTGCACGTGGGGCCGAATGCCCCTCTCGAGTAGGACCTGAGAAAGGGGTTGCACAGGCCTCAGGGCCATCCTCTGGGAGAGTCGGATGAGCTCTGTGGAGGAAGGAAGCCGCACCTGTCCACACACAGGCCCTGCACCTACGAGCTTTCACTTCCCCCACGGCGATCCCGAGAGAGGACGCTGTCGTCAGCCCCACTGTCCAGAGGCTCAGAGAGACCGAGCCGCTTGCCTGCAGCTGCCCAGCTCGCTCACCGGCAGTCAGCTGACCCAGGAGTCCCAGGTCAGCTCCGTCACAGGAGCCTGGGGTCTGGCACCGAGCTCTGTGCCTGACCTGGCTGCCCCCCCGACGACCGTCATCCTCTAAGGGAGCACACGGGAGAAGCCCAGCTCCACAGACACTGCCCCTGCAACAGCCCAGGGAGGCACACAGGTGGAGGAGGGTCCCCCGGCCGCCTGTGCTCTGCCCCTTCCTGGACTCAGCAGGGGAGCCACCTGGGACCATTGCTGGGTCTGGAGCTGCCATCCTGGGTGACGGCCTTCGGAAAGGGACCCACATGGTACCCACTCACTGAGCCCAGGAAGACTGCTGAATGCATGGACTTTTCCATTAGCCCCTAGGAGGACAGGCAGGGACCCCACCCGCCCTGTTCTGAACACACAGCCAGACCTTGATGTCCTTGGTCTCTCCTGCCTCCTGGTCCCCACCCTCTGTCATCTCATCTACCTACGTTGTGTGTGTGTATATACTTGTGAGGGAGAGAGACAGAGTGTGAGCGGGGGAGGGGTGGAGAGGGAGTATCCAAAGGAGGCTCCAGGCTCCGAGTTGTCAGCACAGAGCCTGATGTGGCGCTCGCACCCACCCACTGCAAGATCATGACCTGAGTCGAAGTCAGAGGTTTAACCAACTGAGCCCCGCCAGGCACCCCTTCATCTACTTACTTTTTGATCGCAAACACCGTTAGTCCGATGCTGGATTTCCAGAGCCAGAACTGCTCATTCAGGATGTCAATGTTGAAGGTCCCTTCCCAGACGATGGGGGCCAGCCAAGGGGTCAGGACAAGGACATCTTTCCTACTGCAGCAGAAGAGAGCCACCCGACGACGCGTGCGCTGGCATGAGCGTGAACACAGCAAGGGCCCAGGTGCTCACCACCCCCACCCAGGGCCCCACCGACCCACCCACCCAGCCACCGTCCTGTGAGGGACCCCCAGGGCTGACTCTCCTTCCAGAGGGCTTCACGTTTGCAAGAAACAAATGAGACAGAAATCAAAACTCAGACTTGTGCAAATCACTCGCAGCTCTTAGCAAACTCTGGGCCCTGCTGGACCTCAGCGTGGGAGCTGGGATTTGCCAGCCGGGGGAGGGGCCTCCTCCAGAAGGGAGAAAGCGCCCCTCAGCAGGTGCAAGCCACAGAGAAAAGGACAGAGAATAAACGGTGGGCTCCAAATTCAGACTCAGAAGCTGGCAAAGCAAGTTCCTAGTGAGCTGTCAATGAAACTGCCTTTCGGTGCGTGCGGTGCATTAGGGGCGGGGGCATTTCAGCAAGTATACTCACGAGGGCATCAGCACCTTGGGCTGGGGGTAAAATATCCTGAAAAATAAGCACACCACGATGTGAGGGAGTTTGAAGGAAGATGGCATGGCCTTCCGCAGTCAGTGGGGCTGGGAAGCTACTGGACGTGACTGAGCTTCTGGGTCCCCCCCGGAGGAGTCATCCTGAGGGCTGGGGGGCTGCACCGGGCGCTTCCTCAACACAATCGTAGGGCCTGGAGGAGGGCCGAGCCTCTGTGACTCAGTTTCACCGTTTGGAAACTGGGAGCAGAGTGGAGACTTCGGGGTGCGTTCCCTCCCTCATGATCTCGAGGGGAGGTCTCCCCGTGGCGGGAGGGGGCTGGAGGTGGCCCCTGTCCCTGTACTTCGCCCAAGGAAGTAGCCGGGTCAAAGGAACGGCAGTCGGACACATGGAGGATCTAGCTGGGCCTGCCCCTGCCCCCCAGGCTGGGTGATGGAGCGGGTCTCCAAGCTCCCGGGAGCCCCAGCTTCCTGTCTGCAGAGAGGGACACCCATGCCCAGTGCTGACAGTGGTGTACCGTCTGGGAAAATGTGAGCACAGCGGTCCTGTCCCAACTCAAGTAGCGTGGAACCCACGGAAAAATTAGCCAGCGGGCCATCTGTCATTGTCAATAATGACTGCACTTTGCATTTCCTGAGTGGCAGTGAAGAGCAGGGTGTCAGCCTCGAAAAGGCAGGAAATTCTGCAACATGCCACACTGGACGGATGAACCAACGGAAATCGTGCAGAGTGAAATAAGCCAGTCACAAAAGGACAAACACTCTCTGATCCCACTTACAGAAGGGACCTAGAGAAATCAAGTTCATGGAGACAGGAAGCTGAATGGGGGTGCCAGGGGCTGGGGGGCAGGGGGCTGGGGGCAGAGTTTCAGTCTGGGAGGATGTCAAAGTCCTGGAGATGGATGGGGGTGATGACTGCACAACACTATGAATTCACCTAATGCCGCTGACTCGGGCACCTAAAAATGGTCAAGATGGTACATTTCAGGGCATATGTACTTGCCACAGTTAAATACTGCGCCTGGGGGGCTCAGTCGGTTAAACATCCGACTTCGGCTCAGGTCATGATCTCACCGTTGGTGGGTTCGAGCCCCGTCGGGCTCTGTACTAATGGCTCGGCGCCTGGAGCCTGTTTCACATTCTGTGTCTCCCTCTCCCTGCCCCTCCCCTGCTTGTGCTCTCTCTCTCTCTCAAAAAATAAACAAAAAAAAAAAAAGTTGGACACCAGTTCGCCAGACTGCCTGAGACTTTCCCAGTCTCATCCCCTCTAAAAACCCTCCTCCCAGAAACCCCCGAGCCCAGACAAAGCAGGCCAGTCGGTGACCCTCTTTAAGAGCCAAATGCCAGGCAGCTGGTCAAAACCGAACCACCAGCTACACCTGGATCTTTCCATGGCTGCAAGGGGAGGGCCAAGTCCAACCCAGCACTGGGGGGCGGGAGCGGTGCTCCCCGTGGGAGGCGCAGGACGAGAGAGCCTGTCTGGGCACTCTCTCCTGGGGCTGCAGAGCAGGTGGAGGAGGCCGAGGCACCCAGGGAAGACGTCCTACCTGGAGAGTTTCCCTGCTGGCAAGCCATCCAGTTTTCCACCCGCCTCCCTGCAGAATGAGAGCACAGAGCGGGGGCTTTACCGGGAGAGTTCAGGGCTCAGGTTCATGGATGGTGGCTGGGGGCCCAGGAGAAGGGGGCAGTGCTGGGCTGCAGTGTGAAGAGGGAGTCCGTCTGAAACTGGCCAGCACAGCTGTCACTGTGGGCAGTGGGCCTGGCGCCAGCCCCGGTCCCCGCATGTCCCCAGACGCAGCATCAGACACGGCAGGGGGCCGGTCTGCCCTCTGCTCAGCCACAGACCCCCGCCTTCACCTCACGCTTCTGAGCTGAGACTGAGCAGCTGGTGGTTTCACACCCCGTGGGCATCCCGAGTTCCTTCCCTTAGTGGGGGGGGGTCCTTCCCCGGGCCCTGCCCACGACAGCTTTGGTCCCGAGGTTCCGACAAACCCAGAACAGCAGCGCTGGGGGACACGGATCGGGGGGCCTCCGAGTGAGCTGGGGAGGAGCCCAGGCCCAGCCCGGGTGGCATCTCAGGCGGGAGCCGGCATCAACCCTGCAGATGGGAGGGGCCGGCAGCTGGTCCCCCCCCGCCGCTGTCTGTCTACAGTCACCTGACACACGTGGGCCAGAGCTGCCCAGCTGAGCCCGTCAACCCCAGGATCCGGCTAGGGCCACAGCAATTTTGACGATTGTGACCGAACTGGGTGTTTTATGGCCCAGCAGCACGTAGCTGACACAACGGGGACAAGCCAGCCACAAAGCAGGGGACAGAAGGGCGGTCCAGGCAGACGGCACAGCAGGTGCAAAGCCTCGGAGTCATGGCATGGGCCAGGAAACCGCAGACCCCCGGGGGGGCCGCAGAGATGGGGCTCACGGTGGGAGGGGTGAGGCTGGAGACGACGGGCAGGCAGGGAGCCAGGCACAGAGGGGCTCAGGCATATGTTCCGGCAAGATCACTCTGGCTAACGGCAGAGACTGCGTCTGTGCACAGGAGGACGCGGAGCCGGCACGGAGGCTGCCAGAGAGATGGGGGAGCCTCGCCCGGAGCAGGACGGGGTGGGAGGTGCGCGGAGAAGCACGTGAACTGAGCCCAGGTCTGCTCTGCGGGCGCGCGGGGGCGGAGGGGGGCGAGGGTGCTGTGCAGGCCCCCACCGTGGGCTGGGGGTCGGGGGGAGGCCGTTCACCGACTCAGGGACTTGTGAGCAGGGCAGGGACAGAGGTCACTGTGGGACACACAGGTGTCCCAGAGGCTGAAGCCAGAGGGGGAGGCGGGTGGTAGTCGTGACCAGGTGACCCACCAAGGCCATGGAAGCAACCTGGCTGCTCTGGGCAGAGCGGAGGGGGGCAGAGGGTGAGACCCAGGCCACGGACGCATCAGCCCAGGGCGGTGGGAGCCGTGCAGCAGCCACCTCTGTCCCCCCAGAACACGGCCGGTCCCCGAGGCTGTCGGGCAGTGTGACCCCGCCTCCACCCCACTCACCAGGCCCCTGCTTGCCGCCCCAGCATCGGCTTTCTCGGGCTCAGGAAGCCAGCCCTGTGGAAAGAGCCACCGAAGACCCCTGTTGAGGAGGGGGGCCTGGGTTGGCCGTCCATCCATCGCCACAAGAGGCAGGAGCTGGAGCCCATGCGGGGAGCCTGGAGCCCCCGGCACAGCTGCAAGGCTTGAACGGGCCTGTGAGCAACTGTCCCCAAAGCGCGGGTGACACGTCACTGCACGCAGGCCTCCCGCGGCAGTCAGAGCGGGTCCCCGTGCGAGGACAGCACAGCCCCCAGGAGAGCAGCCGCGGGCCTTCACTCCGCGGTCCTGGGCCCGTCTCTATCTGGAAGCGAACAGCTCAGCGCCCCTGCGCCTTCCCCACGGCCCAGCCACGGGGCTCCTCGCTGGGGAGCCTGGGGAAGACGCAAGGTGGGGTCCGACAGGGGGGTGTGCGTGGACACACAGCTCATCAGCCCTGGGGACCTACGCTGGTGCAGGGGTGGGGGCGGCACGGGCGCCCCACGAGCCGCTGACCCTGCTGCTGGTGCCGCCGGGGGGGCCTGGACGGCGCACACGTTCCTTACCCGAAAAGGACCCCGATGAAGGTTATCAGGAGGAAGGTCACAGAGCGGAGCGAGCAGCATTTCGGCTTCCCTGGAAAACACAGTGGGACCCGGATCACCCCACTCTGCTCCTCCCAACCTGCCGGCTTCTCCCCTGTGTGATTCAGATCGGCTCCCACGCGGCCGCCTCCCGCCAGCAGGAGGCTTGAGCCTCCCAGGGCCATCTCACAGGGGAGGAGGCAGGTGGTCTTCCCTCCCTGCACTCCGCCCAGGGGCCCCTCCCATCCCACAGTTACACAGTCCTCCCTGCGGCCCCTTTCCACCAGGCACCCCGTCTCCTTGGGCCGAGGCTGCCACGGCCACGCTGAAATGAGCGCCGGAGGACCGTGCTGAAGATACGCGCACGCCTGCAGCCCAGCCCCGGAATACGCGAGGCAAAAAGCAGACACAACCCAAGAGAGAAATGGTCAATTCAACAGCTGTAGCCGGGGACTCCGAAGTCCTGCTGTGCTGGCAGTGATGGATGGGGAGTTAGAACATGGGCAGATACAGGCGAACCCCGCAAACCACGGTGTTTGACCGCGCCGCACAACCTCGGCCAGGCCACAGCAGAACTCGCGCTCTCCTCTGGGCACATGAAACGTCCTGCAAGAGACGCCGTGTGCCGGGGCCTGAGACCAGTACCCGCAAATTTAAGAGGATCGTGTACAGAGCATGCGCTCTGACCAGAGTGGAGTGAGATTGAAAGGGCAATGACAAAGACACATTGCGAACCCCCAAATACGTGAAAAGGCAACAGCGCACATCTGAGTAACCCATGGGTCAAAGAAGAAAATCGGAGTATATTCTGAGCTGAACGAAAAGGAAAGCACAACATGCCAAACTTTATGGGCTGGAGCCAAAGCTGTGTTTGGAGGGAAATGTATAGGTGTAAATGCCTAGATAAGAAAAGAAAAACCTCTGGTCAGTACTGAAGTTCTCACCTTAAGAAACTTCAGAAGAGGGAGCGTGGGGGGCTCAGTCGGTTGAGCATCCGACTTCAGCTCAGGTCATGATCTCATGGTTCGTGAGCTCGAGCCCCAGTCTGGGCTGAGCCCCACTCTGGGGTGAGCCCCACTTCTCCCTCTCTCTGCCCCTCGAGCGATTCTCCCCCTCACCTCGCTCACTTGCACCCTCTCTCTCTCTCAAACAAAATGTCTTTACAAATAAAAAATAGAAACTACAAGAAGAAAAAGAGAGCAAATTACATCCAAAGTGAGCAACGGGAGGAAATAATGGAGATTAGGGTGGAAATCAATTCAATAGAAAACAGAAAGGGGACAAAACAATGAAACCACGCATAAATGACGGTAAAATCAGGAGTGGAAGAGGAAGCACCAAGCCAGAATCAGACAGCGGCTAAGACTTTAAGGCACCACGACTGACAGCTGTTTGCCAACGACCGAGGCCGCCTGGATACAGTGCACGCACCCTTGAAAGACACGGGCTGGCAGACGTTTAGAAGAAAACACAGGACTACATCTTTGCGACCCTGGGTCAGGCAGAGATTTCTTACACAGGACACCAAAAGCACAAACAATAAAAGAAAAAAACATGAAGCGGCTTCATCAAAATTAAAACTTTTGCATTCAAAAACGCCCTGAAGAAAGTGAAAAGGCAGCCATAAAAGAGGAAAAAGTATTTGCAAACCAGACATCAATCTAATAAGGAGCAGGTATCTCAAATTAAGGAACTCTTTCTATTCTTTTTTTTTTTTATGTTTGTTTAGTTTTGAGAGAGAGAGAGACAGGGAGGGGCAGAGAGAGAAGGAGACACAGAATCTGTAGTAGGCTCCAGGCTCCAAGCTGTCAGCGCAGAGCCCGATGCGGGACCAGAGCTCACAAACCGCGAGATCATGACCTGAGCCGATGTCGGACGCTGAACCGACTGAGCCACCCAGATGTCCCTCTTAATGTGCAACAAAGAAGACAAATACTCTGATTTCTTAAAAGGCAAATAAATATTTTTTATCTGCTTTTCACCAGAGACATTCAAATGGCTGATAAGGGCAGGCAAGGTGCTCCATCAACATCGTTAGTATTAGGTGGCACGAATCGATACACCGGGAGATACCACTCTCCACCCACCAGTCTGGAGAGAAGCAGCGAGAGGGAGGATGTGGAGAAACGGAAGCCCTCACAGCCTGCTGATGGGGACGTAACACGGCAGAGCCACTGTGGAAGAGCGCCGGAGTCCGGGAGTTCCTCAAAACTTAAACGTACATTTACCATCTGACCCAGGGATCCCACGGCGAGGTAACCACCCGGGTGGGCGGGGGAAGGGGAGTGCAAACACACGTCCACACCGACTTGTAGGCAGCGTTCACTGCAGTGCTGTTCACAAAACTACAAAGTGGTCTGTACCACTTGTTGTACTTTCACGGAATGTCCATCAGCCGCTGAGTGGGTGACTCCGCAAAAAGAATAAATGATACACGCTCCGACGTGGACCGTGGACGAACCTTGAAAACGTTCAAAGAGAAGGAGTCCGATGCAAGAGATCACATACTGTTAGTCTCTATATGAAAAGTCCATAAAAAGTAAAGCCATAAAGACACAAAGTGGTTGCTTCAGGTGGGCGGGGCCACACTGCAACAGGGAGGGATTGCCAAGGGACACCGGGAATTCTGAGGAAAGTTACAAAAGCTGTAACAAACTCTGCAAAGCGACTAAGTGAACGCACGTTATATAAACGATGCTTCGATAAAGCCATTAAAAATAAGAGCCATCAGGGGTACCTGGGTGGCTCAGTTGGCTATGTGTCCCAACTTCAGCTCCGGTCATGATCTCAAGGTCTCTGAGTTTGAGCCCTGCGTCGGGCTCTCTGCTGTCAGCACAGAGCCTGTCTGAGATTAGGAAAGAAGAAAACCTCACGGCAACCCAGCCATACACGCTTAAGTGACAACATCCCTCACGACCTTCTTAACATGAGACCACTTAGTCAGTCTGCATGCTTGTGTGTTACCACATAGGGGAGACAAAGAAGTAAAAAATACATTAAAAAACTGCGCCACATGCTGTTCAGGGCTCAGTTCTTCTGGATGAATCAGTGGTGAACCCAGCTGAGGGGTGCCAGCAGAAAGAAAGTTGCTTCCTTGGAAGAAAAGCCTCAGCGTCACAACTCTGTGTGAGAATCCTGCTATACTCTCTCCCTCTTTCTTTCTCTTTCAAAAATAAATAAATAGGGGCACCTGGGTGGCTCCGTCGGTTAAACATCCGACTTCAGCTCAGGTCATGATCTCGCGGTTCGTGGGTTCGAGCCCCGCGTCGGGCTCTGTGCTGACAGCCAGCTCAGAGCCTGGAGCCTGCTTCGGATTCTGGGTCTCCCTCTCTCTCTCTGACCCTCCCCTGCTCATGCTGTCTCTCTCTCTCAGAAATAAATAAGACATTAAAAAAAAGAAAAGGAAATAAACTTAAAATATTTTAAAATATTGGGTGAATGAAAATGAACAGGAAATCAAAGAATGGGGATTATTTGCCGGCCTTCTCCAAAGACCTCAATTCGGTCTTCAGGTTTGCATAGGGTCAGTTATGGGCCAGATGTCCCTGCGACCTCAGGGGTATGGAGACCAAAGGCAGCATCCCTGGGCCTCAGGAGTCCTTGTAGCCTGAGACCGACTGAGATAGTACAGGACTCGGGGCTGGAGAGCAGGTGAGCAGGGGCCTAGGGGCGTGGGGGGGGTGGGCAGTGGGCGAGCAGGGATCCGGGGGCCTGGAGAGGGCAGGGGAGCGGGGACACAGGAGCAAATGTCCTGCGGGTGTCCACAGGGGTCACAACCAAGCTGTACGCTTCGTGGGTGGTTTATTATATAAATGCTGTTAAAATACTTTTCCAGGAGGGGCGCCTGGGCGGCTCAGTCTGTTAAGTATCGGACTTCGGCTCAGGTCATGGTCTCAGGTTGGTTTGTGAATTCAAGCTCCGCATCAGGCTCTGGCTGACAGTGCCAGAGCCTGCTTGGGATTCTCGATTTCAGCCCCTCGTGCACTCATTCTCTCCAAAAATAAGTAAACTTAAAAAATAAGTAAGTCAAAAACAATCTCTTTCGAGGAGAAATCGGGGAGGGGCGCAGGGAAGCAGGAGCCGCAGGAAGAAACCTGGACTCCAGACTCCACTGTGCCCCCTGTGCCTCGTGACCCAGGACAGCGACCTAGACCGCCCTAAACCGGTCTTCCCCGGGAAAGGGGACCGGCGCTCACCATCCAGGCTTTCCCGACGGGCCGGTGACCAGGCTGAGCCCGGGCTCGCGGTCAACACGAACAAGGGGTGAAGGCGCCTGAGGGCGGAGACCCTGAGCACCGCACCCCACGGCGCTTTCCAGAACCTCCGCTGGTGGCGGGGGTCTCGAACCGGGGGCCCGCACCCGCCCGCACGCCCTCGCCCTCTGCTCCAGGTCCGCCCTCCGCGGCCCCCAGCCCAGCCCCAGGCCCCCCCGGAGGAGCCCCGGGCCGCCGCAGGGTCCCCGACGCCCGCAGGATCGGCAGCGCCGACCTCGGGGGCGCCAGCCCGGCCCGCCGGCTCCTCGCACGAGGCTCCCGGGAGGCTCCCGGCCTCCGGTCACGGTCCGCGGCCCGGGGCGCCCACCTGCCCGGCCGTCGGGGCGCGGCCCCTCCTTCCCCGGGGCCCCCGGGCCCGCCACTCACCGGCCTGCGTCCGCCGCGGCTCGGCCATCGCCCGGCGCCCCGCGGCCTCAAGCTCGCCGCCCCTGGGCGCCGCCAGGGCTCACTTCCGCCTGCAGCTGCCCGGCGTGGGGCGGCTCCCGCGGCCCCGACTGCCCCACGCCCGACCCCGCGAGTGGCGGCGAGGCGCGCGGGCCTGTGAAGAAACCTCCAGATCCCCGCCGACCCCTGCCCGGGGCAGCGTCACCGCCTCCCCGCCGGGCAGAGGCGACGCGGACGCCAGCGCGGCGCACCTGCCCCCGGCCCCGCCCCCGGGCTCGGCCCCGCCCGCCCGGGGCGCGGCCCCCTTCGCCCCGCCCCCGCCCCCGGGCTCCGCCGCGACCCTCCACCTCGACCCGCAGGCGAGCCCCAGCCTGGGTCCCCAGCACCGCGCCCCTCGCCCTGTCCCTGCCCCCAAGCCCCTCCCATGGCTCCTCTCCTGGATCCTGCTCCTGAGGAGCCAGAAACCAGGCCACCAACCAGTTGCCGGGCCGCTCTGTCCCACCATGTTCCGCCCGGACTCTGGGTTACCCCCCCGCCCCTCCCCCGCCTCCACACGCTCAGAACAAAAGGTCGGACCCTGTTGGCAGCCCCTTCAGTCTGCGGAGCCTCTGGTGAACCAGCGGGCCCTGGCCTCCGGCAGAGGGCGCCCCAGCGCCAGCCCTCTGCATCCTGGAGGCCTGGTGCCCGGCCTCCCATGCCACCTGTCCTGAGTGCTCCCGTCCTCCGCCAGGCCCCGGGACCCTGCTGTGCCCATCCATAGCACACAGCCTTCTCTACACTTGCCGGGCACTGTGGCAAGGCTTTCCCTGGGTTCACTCGTCGGCCTTCACCCGAACTTAACCTTTCAAAGGTAACCAAGGCGCAGGGAAAGGAAATGAGTTGCACAAAGTCCACGGCCCAGGCAGGATTCGAAGCTGAGACATCCAAGGGCGCCGGGGCGACTCATTCGGTTAAGCATGCGACTTCCGCTCAGGTCATGATCTCACGTTCGTGGGTTCGAGCCCCAGGTCGGGCTCTGTGCTGACAGCTCGGAGCCTGGAGCCTGTTTCAGATTCTGTATCTCCCTCTCTCTCTGACCCTCCCCTGCTCACACTGTCTCTCTCTCTCTCTCTCAGAAATAAATAAAAAACATTAAGAAAAAAAAGAAGCAGCTGAGGCATCTGATCCAGAGGCTGCCGTCTTACCTGTCCCACCATGGCCCAGAACTAGCTACAGCCCAAAACCTACTCTTGCCCCCCCACCCCCCGAAAAAAAAGCACCACTTACACCTTTCCTGCTTAACCCCCAACGCTGGTTCCCAACTTTCTGAGCTGGTCCCTGGTGGAACAGCTTCTGGCGCGGAGAACCGGGAAGGGCCTCAGACTCCACCCCACCTGCCAATGAACAAGTGCTAACAATGGAGCCTCCGCGCTTCCTGGAAGAAACAGATTTTCAGGGTCAGAGACAAAGGACTTCATTACTCTGCACGCCGCACAGCACGAGCCCCTTGTTCTCATGCCAAGTCCCAGAACGCTGCACAGCCCCCAGGAGGCTTGTCTCCCCTCACCGGGTTCACAGAACTCCAGGAACCTCGTGTGTGACCAGCTCCTGAGCAGCACCGTGTGCTGGGCGCAATGTTCGACCCGGGCATGAAAGTCTCATCTGTGCGTCTCTCCATCTGTGTGTTAGCTGCTCTCTGCCGCCCGCGTTCAGAGCCGTGCTGCGGGGGGAGGAGACCGTTCAGAAGTTTCTGCGGGAAGGAGTGAAGGAGCCCAGCGGCACATAACTGCCTTCACCCCACCACCTTTGAGGGGAGAGCCACTCACCGGGCCGCTTTCAGCCAGCTGGGCTTCCAGAAGTAAAGGGGAAGGGGGCAGTTTACGCAGTCTTCCTCACGTGCGTCCCACCTTGTTCCGGGATGCAGCCTCGAACCGCGTGAGCAAACAGCCCTGTGAGGACAAGACAGCATCTTGAAGTGCTCTCGACGTTCCCCTTGCCCCTGGGGTGAGGAAGACAGACTCCCCCACCTGTGCTCTCCACCCCAGACCTCTTTCCACACCCCACCTGGCGCTTCCCACGAACCTGGGCCCCTCCTCTTCCAATTAGCCATCCCCTCTGTGTCGTCGACCTTGAAAGCACATACGTCTTGGCCTCCCATCAGCATTGGCTAACTAACCTCAGGTCCGGCGTCCTGGGGTGATCCTGATTCATGGCCGTGCTCAATTATTACTAGAGTTCCCCTCTGACAAGTGTCCTGGTTTGGATGAGTAACCATGTGGCCACCTTCTCACCAGACCCTTCTCCAGAGAGGGGACATCGTGCACTAATAGGGACAGCTCAGACACAGCCTGAGAAAGATGGGCGCTCCCCTGGGCCTGGCCAGGGCGCTCTCTGGGAGTCACTGTCACCCCCGGCCCCACTCGGGGAAATCTGTGCCCAGCAGATGACGCCATTTGCCCTGGCTCTGGCCTGGCTGACCTCGAAGGAGTGGCACAAAAGGAAATGTCTGCAGGGCTCGCCGCGCCCTGTCTCCTGCGCGGGGCCTCAGCTGAGCCCTCTGCGGGGTCCTCACGCCCGCCAGCTACGAGACCCGGAGGGCAGATCAGACCAGCAGCCCTCTAGCCGTGGCTCGCGGGGAAGCTGGGACATCAAAACGACTCAGACACAGTGGGACAGGGCCACTGCTCATCTGGAAGGCGTTGGAGCCAGCAGACGCTCTGGACACCGTGGCCCAAGCAAGGGCAAGGTGCAAGGACACAGTGACGGCAGCCTCCCAGGCACGGCCCCAGGCTCGCGAGGGCAGCTGCGGAGCTCAGCCGGGATACGTCCCAGGGAACAAAAGGGCATTGGCCACCAGCGTGTCAGGCGTGGATTTAAGATGAGTTCAAGATGAGCCACCCATTGGCGCCTGGGTGGCTCAGTCGGTTGGGCGGCCGACTTAGGCTCAGGTCATGATCACATGATTCGTGGGTTCGAGCCCCGCATCGGGCTCTGTGCTGACAGCTAGCTCAGAGCCTGGAGCCTGCTTCGGATTCTGTGTCTCCCTCTCTCTCTCTGAGCCTCCCCTGCTCACACTGTCTCTCCTTCTCTCAGAAATAAATGAAAAACATTTTTTAAAAATTTGTGAAAACATGAGTTCACGAGAGGGGCGCCTGGGTGGCTCAGTCCCTTAAGCGTCCGACTTCGGCTCAGGTCATGATCTCACGGTTCATGGGTTTGAGCCCTGCTTGGGACTCTGGGCTGACAGGTCAGAGCCTGGAGCTGCTTTGGAATCTGTGTCTCTGTCTCTCTGCCCCTCCCCTGCTCGCTCTCTGTCTCTCTCAAAAATAAGTAAAACATTCAAAAAAGAAAAGAGTTCACTACGAGGGTTCAGAAACGAGATGCTAGAATACCCGACTGACACTGAAGGGTAGGATCGCAGACCTGGAGACAGAGACCCCAGAGTCTCACTGCGCAACCAGGACACAATGGGCAAACACTGGGAACGGAAGAGATGTGGGTCGGTGATTACGGCTGCAGAGGAAACGATCACAGTGGGCCCAGGCGAGGGGTAGGCCTGGGCCGCATCCGGACAGGCCACCCCACGGGAGAACAAAGATGCCCGGTGTAAGAAGTAGAACTACAAATCTCAACAGTTAATGCCAAACAGAGAACAGAGGCAGGACGCCAAGAATAAGCATGAAATGCACACATGATCACAAGTGTGAAACGGTCAAATTCCCCTGGTAAAAGATAAAGACGCGCAGATCACATGATTGTGCGTTTCAGAAAAAAAAGAACTAAATGACAGCTTGCAAAACTTTAGCGGGGAACCAAGATACGGTAGGAGAACGTCAGTCTGAAAAAGCAGGTATGAACAGTACAGACCTGGGACCAAGCTGAATTCAGAGCAGAAAGCGATAAACAGTTCAGGGCAATATTTCATATTTTAAAAAGCACAATTTACCAATAAGATAGAGTACGTAGGAGCATCTGTGCACCACCTGGCCTGACATTCCAGGGGCCTTTGACACACCTTTCAAAAACTGACAGGTAAAATAAACAAAACCGTCACTGCCGGTGGGAACGCAAAATCGGTGCAGCCACTTTGGAAGACAGTTTGGCCGTTTCTTACAAAATAAGACATATTCTTACCATGCCATCCAGCAGCCACATTCCTCAGTATTTACCCAAATGAGGTGAGAACTCGCGTCCACGTAAAAACCTGCACACAGATGTCTATAGGAGCTTTATAAATGATTGCTTGGAAGTGGTCATGATGTCCTTGAGGAGGTAAATGGATAAATAAAGGGTGGTCCCTCCAGGTAATGGAATGTGATTCGGCACTAAAAAAAAAATTACCTATGAGGCTATTAGGACACGGAGCAACTTTAAATGCTTGTCACTAAGCGAAAAAAGCCCATCTCGAAAGGCTCCCTTTCGTACGATTGCAACTCCATGGCATTCTGGAAACGGCACAACTATGGGCACAGTGAAAAGCCCAGTGGTTGCTTCGGGCCAGGCGGGGAGGAGGGATGAATGGGCAGAGCGCAGGGGCTCAACAGGGCAGAGAGACTTCTCTGTCTGGTGCTAGACTGGCAGGTGCCGAGCCCATCTTTATATATTTTTCTAGACCCATGGGATACACAATACGAAGAGTGCCCCTTAATGTAAGCTACGGACTTCAGTTAATGCGAATGCACCGGCACTGATTTATGTATCAACGACCACAACTGTACCACCCTGAGGCAAGATGCCAGCCATAGAGGAGATTAGGTAGGGGGAGGGGGTACCCAGAAACCCTGTCCTGTTTGCTCAGGTTTTCTGTGTGCCTCGAGCTGCTCTAAAAAAACAAAACCTATTAATGAAACAAAAAAGGCAGTAGACATATGGAACATTTCCTCAGGAAGACTGACTTCATCCATGTGACGGGTAGAATTGCGTCCCCACCCCCCAAACACCTGTAAGTGGAAGTCTAAACCCCGTGCACGTGACTTGATCTGGAATAGGGTCTTTGCAGGTGCAAGGGAGGCGCAAATTAAGATGAGGTCCCAGCAGAGTGTCGCGGACCCTGAGTCCAGTAGGACTGGTGGCATCACAAGCCGAGGAGAGAGACGCGGAGGGAAGGCGGCCACACGAAGACGGAGACGACCGGGAAGGCTGTGCCAGCAGAGGCGGAGGTCGGGGCTGAGCAGCTGCAGGCCGCGGCAGGCCAAGGGCGGGCGGCCGCCTCTAGATGCTGGAAGGGGCGGGAGGGCTTTTCCACCCGGAACCTAGGAAGGGGCGCCGCCCTGCCAGCACCCTCCGTCTAAGACTCTGGCCTTCAGGACGGCGTGAGAACGAACTCCTGTTCTTCCCAGCCACTCGGTTTGTGCCACTTTGCTCTGACGGTCCTAGGACACTACTAACACGTTTAGAATTCTGTAAGTGACAAAAGGCGAGTCTTGGTCCTTTTAATCGGCATATGATCGACATACCATGACACGCAATGTGTTTGGCAATCGCCTTATGTCAGAGACAAGCGCACCAGCTCAATCGAAGGCGGGCCGGAGCCTGAGGGCGGCGAAGGCAGGCGCCCCGGGCGGTTACACAGGCGATTTCCCCGCAGGCTGCAAGTCCCGCCCCTGGTTCCTCATTGGCTGAGTTCCACAGAGGTTACCGCCTGACCGGAAGCCCCCTATGCCCATGTAAGGCAAAAAGCAGTCTGATTGGAGCAAGCGTACATTCCCTGAGGAGACAGAGCCTTTTAGACCCGCCTTCCTTCTCTGGCGCATGCTCACTGCAAAGCCCGCGAAAATAAGCCCTCCAATCAGAGAAGGGAAGAAGAACCAGGAAGTGAGGTGTCTCACGGTTTGGGACTCCATGGATGGGGGTGGCGGGGAAAGGGGGGCTCGTATCTATTTCCGACAGGTTGTAAACCTACTGTTAACTAGACAGCACAGCTTTTATTCGCATTTCTAAACATGAATCATCCCCCTTACTTCTCACACAATACGCCCTAATCACCTACAACAGCATCGAAAACATCTCCATCGCCTCCAGAAAGCCGCTCTGCAGACAACGACTGCCCCCTGCCTCCGGGACAACCGCTCTCTGACATTAGGCAGCACGGAGGCTACCGCCCACGCCCGGAGATAACGCACACGGAGCCGACAGCCGGTGCGTTCTGTGTCCGTCTCTGGCTCGGCCCGGCGCCTTGAGAACCGCCCGCGCACTTCACGCGTCCACGGTGCGTTTGTCCTCCGCGCTGAGGAGGCTGTGGAACAATCCGCTTGGCTTTCCACGCCTCTGTCGGTGGGCGTCGGAATCGTTTCCAGCTTGCGGCTTTGTCGGTAAGGCTGACACAAACATTCTCGCACAAGTCTTTTGTCTGCGTGTGTTTTCCGTTCTCTTGGGCAAATACCGGGAAGCAGAATTGAGGGTTTATAGGGCAGGTGTACATTAACTTTACAAGAAACGGCCAAACATTCTCCAGAGTGTTTGTACCATTTCATGTATGCTTCTTTTTTTTTTTTTTAATGTTTTATTTATTTCTACGAGAGAGAGAGAGAGAGAGACAGCGTGAGCAGGGGAGGGTCAGAGAGAGAGGGAGTCACAGACTGAAACAGGCTCCAGGCTCCGAGCTGGCAGTCAGCACAGAGCCCGACGCGGGGCCCGAACCCACGAACCGCGAGATCATGACCTAAGCGAAAGTCGGACGCTTAACCGACTAAGCCACCCGGGCGCCCCAATAAAACATTTTTAAAAATTAAAAAAACATTACTCTTCTAAATAATTTTGAATTGAAGAGAGAATAAAAGCTGACTATTTAGCAAGGAGCGAGTGTGGACACTGTATATAAATACCCAGGTTCTATACTCTGGAGTTGGGGGAGGTCAGGGCAAAAGGAAGCCTCCAGAAGGACTTTGATCTGCTAAAGAGATCTGACTTCTAAGACACCAGACCTTGCTATTGTCAAGCTGAGGTTGTTTGCCCTCCAGGAAGGCATTAACATTAGGGACTTCCTGGGAAAACTACTGGGTCTACTTGGTATTTGTCTCTAGTATTTGTCAACAAGGAAATTTACCTGCTGCTTCCTTCTTCCCTGTGTTCCCCACATCACTTGGGGGAAGGGGAGTCATGTTGGGGCTTCAGGAAACTGCGTCTGTAGGTTTCTGGAGGTTCAGCTATTGAGAAGATGGCATTTTTCTTGTAATTTACTAAGTCGTATGTAAACTAATGGAGACTCCTGTCCTGCATGCCTGTGACTTCTTTCAGTTACCAGGAGTTTTTCCCTTTACTTTGTTCTTGGGGAGCCAAGGGAGCCTCAGGAATGTCACCCGCCTCCCACCTGGAGGGCAGGGGCGGGGTGTGCTGGTCTGGGCTCTCCCCTTAGCTTGTCCCATGCTCCCTCATCAGGTTCTGCAGGTTTTTTGAACAAAAACAACAGTCAACATGATTCAGATATCCCAGAGCATAGAAAATAAGGCAAGTTGGTTCTGAATTCAATCTGGTAGACTATTGGCATCACAGTAGCAAATTGTCCTGAGAAGACTCCAGAAGGCAGCCATAGGTGGGTCTTCTTGGTGAATACAGACAGAAGAAACAACAAACCAGAGTGCCAGAGTAATATGCCAGGATCAGGTAGGATCTATTCCAGAGTTGTGAGGGTCGTGTAGCCCAGAAATAACTACTTCGCTATTACGAGTATCTTATATTTTTTTGATTAAAAAAAATTTAATGTTTATTTTTGAAAGAGAGAGAGAGACAAAGCAGAAGCAAGGGAGGGATAGAGAGAGAGGGACACACAGAATCCAAAGCAGGCTCTAGGCTCCAAGCTGTCAGCACAGAGCCTGACGCAGGGCTCGAACTCACGAACCGTGAGATCATGACCCGAGCCGAAGTTGGACGCTTCACTGACTGAGCCACCCAGGAGCCCCTACAAATCACTTACGTTAATAGCATTAGAGAGATTATATGATTATCATGATAGACTACAAAAAGACTTGACCAAACTCAAAATCCATTACCTATTTAAAGGGGAAAAAACTACAGTTCTCATTAAACAAAAAAGAGGGAAACATCCCAAACATAAGGAGAGATTACCAGGAAGCAGCAACAGGTAGTTTCCTGCACTGGGTCCCCAGTGACGTTGCGTGTAAAGTCAAAGCACAGCGAGGACGTTCCCGGGACCTCCGGGGACAGCCGCAGAGCTTCTGGGGCGCTCGCTCTGGTAGACAGTCTGGGGGGCTGGTCTGGAAGCACTAGTTTCATTCAAGACCAAGGGCATGTACATCGTCTGTATCAGAGGACGGGGCGCCGTCAGGGCAGCGGGAGAGAAAGAGAAACCCAACTACAAAGGAAAGAATTTTTTCCCCAGTCTCAAGAGAGGATTTGTTCTTCAAGCGATTTTTGAGGGGAGGATTTCGTGTGGGGTGTTCCTCGAGCTCTCCGCTGCTCGGGGAGGGCCAGCCACGGGCACGGGGGGCGGTGTCCGGAGAGGGAGGCGAATGCAGGGGTGGCGCACGGGCCTGCGAGGAGCCCCCAAGGCCACCAGTGGACCCCCGGACACTGGGGGAGAGGAAGAAACAGAGCCGCAGTGAGCCGCCCGGTGGCCGGGAGGGCGCCCCCAGTAGCCACGGGCCTGCAGGAAGCAGGAAAAGTAAAAAGAAGGAACAGAAGGAAAAGAAAGACTTGTGGGAAGTCAAATAAAATCTAAAAGTCGGCTTACTGGCCAGTTAGGGAAAAGTCGACGTGTACACAAAATCAGGCAAGCACATACACTAAGCAGAATTAACGGGCCAAGGACAGCGGATAGATGGAGGGGTCCGTCTATCACCCGTCGGCTGGCACGAGATGTGGCCAAAAGCAAACACAGGGCTCTCGACATGGTTGTGATTACAGATGCCCATTGTTGTCCGTACCTGGAAGGAAATCGACCCGCCTGAGGGCTAATGGGCCGAAACAAGCACAGGCCACATCCTCTGACCAAGAAACAGAAACTCTAGACCACCAAAAACAGGGACCATGGCTCCCCAAATGACTTTGAGTCAACGAGGAAATAAAACCCAGTACCGGATACAGAAGCTGAAGGGGTGGGTGTCACGGCCGCGTCTGCACTGGCGTGGCAGAAATGAATAGTGGCGGCGGGGGCTGTGTGACCCACAAACGCTAGAACGTGTTCTAGGTGCCCCTTTACAAGGCAGGGTGCTGACCGTGGCAACAGGAACGAAGCAGACATCGCAGGAGCCACGGAAACCATTAAATGCCTGGAAGAGGACTTACTATCGGTGCACCATGTGCACAAAAGAAAGTGAGGCGACTCTGTTTTTAGTAATGGAGGGGTTGCGGCTCACAGCCATCCTCTCCTCCTGCATATAATCCTGCACATGTGGCCAAAAGAGAATTTTCTTAAGTTTATTTATTTATTTTGAGAAAGAGAGAGAGTGCCAACAGGGGAGGGGCAGAGAGAGGGAGAGAAAATCCCAAGCAGGCTCTGCATTGGCAGCGCGGAGCCCAGCGCGGGGCTTGAACTCACGAGCTCCAAGATCATGACATGAGCTGAAACCAAGAGCCTGACGCTTACCTGACCCGACGCTTACCCGACCAAGAGCCTGACGCTTACCCCTGGCTGAAAGGTAATGTAAAAATAAACAAACGAACAGCCGAAGGTTCTGGAAAGTGACCGCAGGTAAAGATTTGGAAGGGAGTTCTCACTTGGAAGGAGAGACAAACACCAGGAGAGATCCCTGTGGTCTGCAGCTGCTAGTGCGAGGTCAGGTGCCCGTCAGCAACGTTCAGTGAAAAGCCACCAAAACCTTCCCATCTTACTGGTTTGAAGAAGGAGATCGGCCACAGCTGCGGAAAGCCGCAGGGGTGAGTACCAGAAAAGAGAGAGCCACGACCAACAAGCCCTAAATTCCTCGGGCTGACCCGCCCAGGTGACCCTGAAAGAGCAACGGAGACCTAGGTCCCACCGCCCACCACAGACGAGACGGAGCCTGAACTTGAATCCAGCCAAGCTGTCGCCGCCTGAAACAAGAGTTACCCTTTTCCTGAAGACGGTAACAGAGTCCTGGTCACCGTGACCGCGCACCGTGCAGGCGGCGATGCACGAAGGGCAGACGCAGAGGCAAACAGGACGCGGCCCGGACTCCGGGGGGAGGCAGCGGGTGACGCGGCACAGCGAGGTGTCCCCGAGGCTGGGGCTGCACCTGAAACAGCGTTGACGCTAGCACAGTACCTGAAAGCTCTAGACCTCAGCAGACGGGCCTAACGACGGGGCGGCGGGACGCCTGAAGGCAGCTCGAGGCCGCTGCTGTGAAGAGCGGAGCGGGGAACAAAATGGAACAACCTCGGGGACCCGCGGGATGACATCAGAGGATCGGGCTTCTGCGTGACTGCAGTCACAGGAGAGGAGAGGGAGCCCGGGGCCGAAAGTATATCTGAAAAAATAATGGCCGACATCTTCCCGAGGCTGATGGAACACGTACGTTTAGAGGGTCCGGGAGCTCAGCTGACCGTCCGCGGAGCAAAACCACACACGCACCTGACGCGACCGAACGGATGACTCCGGAGGGGGCGGCTTTTTTTTTTTTCTTTTTAAGTCTTCAGAAGAGGCAAAGAAAAAACATGTACAAGAAAAGAGAAAACAAACAAAGAGCATTAACTGATCAGCAGCAGGGAGAAGACAGTGACCCGGCACCTAGGAAGGGACGAAAGAAAAAAGCTGCCAGCCCACCATGCTCTCTGCAGTACAGCAGCGCCTCCATGATACGGGTAAAGCAAAGACACACCCAGGGGCTCCGGGGGCTCAGTCAGTTCAGTATCTGACCCTTGATTTCAGCTCGAGTCATGATCTCACAGTCATGAGATCAAGCCCCACGTCGGGCTCTGTGCTGACAGTACGGAGCCTGCTTGGGATTCTCTCTCCCCCTCTCTTCTCTCTCTCTCTGCCCCTCCCTCACTCATGCTCTCTCTCTCTCTCTCAAAATAAATAAATACACTTTTAAAAAAAGATATATTCAGGGGTGCCTGAGTGACTCAGTCGGTTAAGCATCCGACTTTGGCTCCAGGCATGATCTCCCGGTTCGTGGGTTCGAGCCCCGCATCAGGCTTTGTGCTGACGGCCAGCTGAGAGCCTGGAACCTGTTTCGAATTCTGTGTCTCCGTCTCTCTCTCACCCTTCCCTGCTCACGCTGTCTCTATCTCTCTCTCAAAAATAAATAAAACATTAACAATTTTTAAAAAAAAGATATATTCAGATAAGGCATAACAATGAGAATTTATTGGCAGCAAACCTGCACTACAAGAAATGTTAAAGCAGGAAGCCTGGCTGGCTCAGTCAGTGGGGCCTGTGACTCTTAATCTTGGGGTAAGAGGCTTGAGCCCCATGCTGGGCGTGGAGCCTATTTAAAAAAGTTGGGCGTGGAACCTATTTAAAAAAACAATGCTAAAGGAAAATCTTCAGGCTGAAGAAACATGGCGCTAGATTGAAATTTGAATGTGTAGGAAGGAAGGAGGGAAGAGTACCAGAAATGGTAAATATCTGGATACTTAGAAAAGGACCATTTTTATTCTTAATTTCTTAAGAATATATATGAGTGGGTTTTTTTAAATGTTTTATTTATTTCTGAGAGAGAGAGAGAGACAGCCTGAGCAGGGGAGGGTCAGAGAGAGAGGGAGATATAGAATCTGAAGCAGCTCCAGGCTCCGAGCTAGCTGTCAGCACTGAGTCCTACGCAGGGCACGAACCCACGAACCGCCAGATCGTGACCTGAGCTGAAGTCGGATGCTTAACCCACTAAGCCCCCCAGGCACCCCTACATATGAGTGTTTTAAGCAAGAGTTACAACACCATATTTGGGTTCCTAGCGTAGAATGTAACATACTTGAAAACAGCAGCCTCTAGGACAGGGACGCAGTAAATGGGCGCATGCAATTGCAAGATACGATGGCAAAATATTAACTCTAAGCAAGTTGCAAAAAGTCCAGAATGTACCCTGTGATCCCTGGAGCAACCACTAAAAAAAGGGGGGAAAATGCAAAGAATAATGGCTAAAATGTCAATAGGTAAATGCAAATAGGATTCTGTGAGACTGTTTGTATAAAGGCAAAGCTGACCTATGGTGGAAAAAATCATGCCAGTGGTTGACTCAGGAGACTGGGAGCAGGAATTGACTGGAAAGGAAACTTTCTGGAGAGATTCTGATGGTCTACTTCAGTTGAGCTGGTGGGACACAGGAGTAGGCATTTGTCACACTCACCAAATGACACACTGCAGATCTTTACCATGTGTAAGTTTTATCTTCAAAAAGCACTCTAGGTAAAGACTGAGCTCTGATTTATAGCACATACACTTGAGTGTTTGAAGCAATGGATACTAAAATCTGAAAGTTTTAATTTTTTGATTTTTAAAAATGTGTATTCATTATTTTTTTGGCTTTTCTTTTTAAAAAATACTTTTATTGTTTATTTTCCTTTGAGAGAGAAAGAGAGAGAGACAGAGTGAGAGATGGGGAGGGGCAGAGACAGAGGGAGACACAGAAGCGGAAGCAGGCTCCGGCTCCGAGCTGTCCGCACAGAGCCCGACAAGAGGCTCAAAATCATGGACCACGAGGGAGAGGCGCAGGATGGAGAAGTAGGGAGCTCCGTGCTTCCCGCCCGCATCTCTCCAACAAAGAAGGGCTGAGGCCAAAGCACACTGAACCGCAAGAGTCTGGGAGAAAAAGAGACAGAGTCCACTAAGAAGACGGCCCCATAGGTGCGTGATTGCAAACTGGAGAAGATAAAAATGCTCCAGGCCCCCGAGCACAGAGGGGAGGGAGCCCCCTCTGCAGAGAGACAAGGGGGGAAAAGCAGCTGCAGCTGCTCGTAGGACTGTCCCTGGAGAGAGAAAACCTCAGCCCAGGACAGAGAGGGACCCTACCAGCCCATCTCTAACCACAGAGCCTTCAGAGAGAGAAACTATCTCTAACTGCGGAGCTTTCTATGGGCTGCGTGCCCTGGTCCCAGAAATTCCCTCCGCGACAGACTGTACGCAAGGGACCCAATCGGCATCAGCAGAAACTGCTCCCCTATTCGATCCCCGGCTGGGAAGCGCCCGGCTTGGGGCTGCAGGATTACATTTCGGGGGTATCATTACTGCCACGGAGTAAGAGCTGGACACGAGGCTGGGGCGGGACATAGACCACGGCCCAGCTTGGCTGCACCCAGGGCACAGGGAGGTCAGACCCAAAAGAGTGATTTGCAATGCTTGGTTCGAGAAGGGACTGGGGTGGGGGGGGGACCACCATTTTTGTCCTCACAACCACCGAGGCGGGGACTCAGGGAGTGGCCCCCATTTCCCACGACCAGAGCTGCTGCACTGCCGTGATTAACTCTAGGTCAATTCTTGCTATTCAGATATACCCTCCTTTACCTCATTCTTATCTCTCCCCTCCGCTGGACCAGGCCCTTAAACCGGTTAGACAGGCTCAGGACAAACTTTAACTCAAATAGATTACGGCCGCACATGTAGAGCTCTCTGATAATCCTGTGCGGTCCCGGCTGGTAATAAAGACTCCCATAATTCGGCTTCAGTGGTCTCGGTCGGTCTCTGTGTCCCGGTATAGCATTTTGGAGGCCCTGTCGAGATTGTGGAGACCTCAGACCTCCAAATTTCTGTCTCATTCGCCTGCACCCTCCCCGGGTCCTGAAGATGCCCTGGGACCTGGGGGAACACTCTTGTCTTTCCTGGCTCCCCGAAAACGGCCCCAGTTAATCTGGAGGAGTCACCTTGCTAAACCTCCGGAGGTAAGTCAACTTGCCATCTGAACTCTGAATGCACATGTGCTTCTGTCTGGGGCATTAAGTGGAAGGCTGGACGCAGCTACTTCCCGCCCCGGGGGCACCAAGGCATCGGCGTGGCCACTTCTGCAACCTGTAAACCTGTTTTGTGGCCACTTCTGTGTCTCTTTTGTCCGATTGTCATCGGCGTTGTTTTTAGCCTCCTCTGTAGGGATTCTGTGGGAGGGAATGTAATAACCTCTGGTGTGGATGTGAGTGTGGATGTGCGACTCCGTCTGGCTTGCCTGCCGAACTCGATTCTGTGGCTCCACGGGCGGGCACCTTTAAGGTTCCAAAAAGCCTACGGAGTCTGAGTGGGCCCGTCTGCGATTCCGTGGTGAACGGCATACAGTCTATGGCAGCATCGGAATAGTTTCTGATCGTAAGTCACAAAGCTGAGACCGCTCCGGCTGAGCGTCATCTAAGTTCCTTCAGGACGGGCAGACGGGCATCTGACTGGTCTCCTCACTGGAGGGGGCACCTCCACCCCTTTGTCTGTCTTTGTAACCCCACCTCACCCTCACGGGAATGAGTGCCTAAATCAGAAAGGGCCCACCAAACCTAGGCAATACCAGGAGAAACCTCGAGAAGGGGACCTTATTGGTCTGGCTGAGATAAAATCAGACAGAAGGGGACGTTAACTCTCTCTGTTCCTCTGCCTAGTACATGGGAGGGCTTCTTTCCCTCTCATTCATTTCCCAGGGTAACAGCTATAATTGCAGCCAACTGTGGTTAGTCTACCTCGGGCCGGGCCGGGGACTTTACGGGATATTCCCAAGCAGCTGCCAAAACTCTTTTTATTTTGGGGAAATTCCTTGTCTTCTCCAGACTGACATGGACTGCCGAAATTCTACTGGTAAAATAAAAAATAAAAACAAAAGAAACCTGAAGTTTGCTGCTCTGCTAGAGCTCACAAAATTTAAAACTGGGAATTCTCTTTCTCTGCCTTCTGCTGGCACCTCTCCTCTTTGCCCTCCCTTCCCCCACTCCGTTACTGCACCACCTGGGGGATGGGGTGGGGGCGGCCTGCATAACTGACTCCTCAGTGCCTGGGGCACATTGGTGCCTCCTCCCACCCTCGAGGTCAAGGAGCAAAGTGCACTCCCATGGACATCAAGGTCTTTTCCAAGTAGAATGCGTGATTGCTAAACATAGGTTTGAGTCTTCAGCTTTCTATTGCAGAAAAAGACTATTTGGACCCATTGAAAAATATAGTCTATGCTTAATTGGTTCCTAATTTACCATCTAAAAAGTTCTGGTGTAAACACCTCTCAGTTGGTTACTAAGTCTTCAATTGGAGACTAAGGCTTTCTAAGAGTTAAAATTCTGCTGAGTGTACTAAAGACTGTTGGAATTAAGGAAAGCAACCCTGTATGTAGGGAAATGGGAGATATGTAAGAAGGATGTAAGCAATGGAAATACATCTTTGTTGAGAGTAAAAGAAAGCGATTTTGTCCTAAATGAGACTGGTTGTTTAGAGAGAAATGGCCTTGGGACAGAGTTGAAAGCAAGGGAGAGTTATAGAAGGTTCTTTGGAAAGGAATTTTATGTGTGCTCAGGATGGACTAAGGTTAAGATAAATGGAATTTTTAAAAAACACTGGTATAAGGTTAAAACTCTACTTTTCTCTGTTTAAAAGACAAGGTTTTCTTGGATTGTTAACCTGCTCTTGATAAGGCAACGTAAACAAAGTTTTTCTCTTCTGTCTGCCAAGAAAACAAAAAGTTTTAGGTTTCATCTTTGTCAGATCTTTGATTGCTTATTCAAAGGATGGGGGTCACCCCTTTCAAAAACTTAGAGGTGTACTTCATAGACATATAACGAAAGGATTGAGCTCTTAGTTTCAGGCATCACCAAGAACCCTCAACCTGCCGAGGTGATACAGATCCAGGCAACCAGCTTAAACTGACCCTCAAAAGGACATTGGTCACTGAAATCTCCAGCCCTGAGCCAGCCACACCCAGGAAATGGGCTGGTCTATGCAAGGCAGAAGCTTGAGGAATCACCGGTGCTGTAAGATAAACTGTCCTTACTCTTTGCCCAGAAAGCTGGGGAAACAGTGCAAAGTTCCTGTTTACACTTACCTTCCTCTTATGTTCTCTTGACATTAATGCCTCTAATCTAGACCCCATTTGTAAGAGCAGGGCACCTTTCAATGGAAGAATCTGTCAAGCTAACCCTTTGTTTTGGTATGAGAACTATGGGTTGCAGGTCTTACAGGAGATCAATTATGCTCTCATATGTCCAAAGCCTTAATATTAGAGCTTTAATATTGGGCATTACCTTTGTTTCTCCTTCACAGATCGCAACCTCCTTTCTGCAAGGGTTACTGAATCTCTTTAGCTCTCAAGTGCTAATTTCACTCCTGACAAATATTGGCATGGTGGCTGGAGTGTTGGTGCTCATATTGTGCCTTGTTCCCCGTTTCTGTAAAATAACTAATCGAGGCTTTCACAGGGTAAATGTTGAACTACACAGCCTTCAATTACAAAATAAGAAAGGGGGAAATGTTGGGAGCCGTTTCTGTACTCATGGTTAAGAAAGAACTCCTTGTGAGGTTAAGGTAAGTTGCACAGATGCTTATGGTCAGATGGTGACCAATATCCACCCTCACCCAATTGTTTCTGCTTGAGCACCGACCCCCAAGGGATCTTGTTGATGGGTATTTGGAGTGACTTTGATATGCTGATTGCACCCTAGGAAAGAACCTATTGCAGGAACTTCTTCTTTTGTGATTATGGGAGCAAACATTTGTGTTTCCTGAAAGACCTGTTTTTCTTAATACTTCCCCTTAAACAAACAGGCCACTGACCCCTGCCCACAAAGAACAAACTTTGCCTTTTTTATGCTAAAAACATTGTCTTGTATGCTAAAGATAGCTTCCTTCCCCATAGGATAAGCTTCGAAATCACCTACCTAATGGAGGTATCCCATACCTATCAATAGGTATCCTATTGGTAAAGGATATGCATGAGTCTTCTACAAATCAATGTTCTAGGAAATTCTTACATATCAAAGAAATTTGTCATCAGAAATCATGGTCTAAGGCAAATGACACTTCTGTGCCATCCCCCAGACACTTCACTATAAAATAAAGTTGAGCCCCAGTCAGAGCGGAGATGTCTGTCTGTGATCAGAAAGATTCTCATGGCTCTCTCATGCTCTCTCTTGCCGACACCGTCCATCTTTCAGGGACCCCTGGACCTGCCGGAGCAGGACTCTGGCAAAAAGGCTATAAAATAGAGGTGGCCGCTGCACGGACTGAAGAGGTAGAGAGGAGAATAGGTGAATTAGAAGACACAATTATAGGAAAAGAGGAAGCTGAGAAAAAGATAAACTGATCCAAGAGCATGAAAGGAGAATTTGAGTACTGAGTGATGCAATCAAATGGAACAATATCCACAACATAGGAATTCCAGAAGAAGAGAGAGAAAAAAGGGGCTGAAGGGGTACTTGAACAAAGTATACCTGAGAACCTTCCCAATCTGGGGAAGGAAACAGACATTGACATCCAAGAGGAACAGAGAACTCCCTTCAGACATAACTTGAATCGATCTTCTGCATGACATATCATAGTGAAACTGGCAAAATATAAGGATAAAGAGAATTCTGAAAGCAGCTAGGGAGAAAAGGGCCCTAACGTACAAAGGGAGACCCAGCAGAGTAGGTGCAGACCTATCTACTGAAACTTGTCAGGCCAGAAAGGAATGGCAGGAAGTCGTCAGTGTGATGAACAGAAAATATATGCAGCCAAGAATCCTCTCTCCAGCAAGCGTGTCATTCAGAATAGAAGGAGAGATAAAGGTTTTTCCAAACAAAAATTGAAAGAATTCATTACCACTAAACCAGCCGTTACAAGAAATCCTAAAGGGGACTCTATGAGGGAACTGTTACAAGGAACACAAGGTACCAGCGACACCACTACAAGCATGAATCCTACAGAGAACACAATGGCTCTAAACCCATATTTTTCAATAATAACACTAAATGTAAATGGACTACCTGCTCTAATCAAAAGACATAGGGTATCAGAATGGATAAAAAAAATCAAAATCCATCTATTTGCTGTCTACAAAAGACTCATTTTAGACCAAGGACACCTTCAGATGTAAAGTGAGGGGATGGAAAAATATTTATCATGCTATTAGATGTCAAAAGAAAGCTGGAGTAGCCATACTTGCATCAGACAAACTGGACATTAAAGTAAAAACAGTAACAAGAGATGAAGAAAAGCATTATATAATAATTAAAGGGTCTATCCATCAGGAAGAGCTAACAATTATAAATGTCTTTGTGCTGAGTTTGGGAGCACCCAAATACATAAAACAATCACAAACAGAAATAATCTTATTGATAAGAATGTACTAATAGCAGGGGACTTTAATACTCCACTTACAGCAATCGATAGGTCAACTAGAGAAAAAATCACTAAAGAAACAATGGACCTGAATGACACATTGGACCAGATTGATTTGACAGATATATTTAGAACTCTACATCCTGAGGCCATGGAATTCACTTTATTCTCAAGTGCGCATGGCACATTCTCCAAGATAGATCACATACTGGGACATAAAGCAGCCCTCAATAAATATAAAAGAATTGAAATCTTTCCATGCACACTTTCAGATCACAGTGCTATGAAACTTGAAATCAATCACAGGAAAAAAGTCTGGAAAACCTCCAAAAACAGGGAGGTTAAAGAACGAATGGGCCAATCAGCAATAAGAGAAGAAATTAAAAAATATTTGGAAACAAATGAAAATGAAAATACAACAATCCAAAATCTAAGTCCTAAGAGGAAAGTACATTGCAATCCAGACCTACTTCAAGAAACTAGAGGGGCGCCTGGGTGGCTCAGTAAGTAAAGCATTGGCCTTCGGCTCAGGTCATGATCTCATGGTTCATGGGTTTGAGCCCCGTGTCAGGCTCTGTGTTGACAGCCAGCTCAGAGCCTGGAGCGTGTTTTGGATTCTGTGTCTCCCTCTCTCTCTGACCCTCCCCTGCTCACACTGTCTTTCTCTCTCTTTCTCTCTCTCAGAAATTAATTAAAATTTTAAAAAAATTTTAAAAATTAAAGAAACTAGAAAAAGCCCAAATACAAAATCTAACAGCACACCTAGAAGAACTAGAAGCAGAGCATCAGGAGCACCCCAAACCCAATAGGAGAAGAGAAATAATGAAGATCAGGGGAAAATAAATAATATAGAATCCAAAAAAAAAAAAATGGTTGGACAGATCAATGAAACCAAGACTTGGTTTTTTGAAAAAATAAACAAAATCACCAAACCTCTAGCCAGGCTTCTCATTAAGAAAAGAGAGAGCACCCAAATAAACAAACTCACGAATGAAAATGAATTTATTACAACCAATCCCTCAGAAATAGAAGCAATCATCAGGGAATACTATGAACAATTATATGCCAATTAACTGGACAACCTAGAAGAAATGCACAAATTCCTAAACACACACGCACTACCAAAATTCAAATAGAAAGAGATAGAAAATCTGAACAGACCCATAACTAATGAAGAAATTGAATCGGTTATCAAAAATCTCCCAACACATAAGAGCCCTGGGACAGATGGCTTCCCTAAGGAATTCTACCAGACGTTTAAATCAGAGTTAATACCCATTCTTCTCAAGCTATCCCAAAAAATAAAAATGGAAAGAAAACTTCTGGACTCATTCTATGAAGCAAGCAGCTCTTTGATTCCCAAACCAGAGACCCAGCAAAAAGAACTACAGGTCAATATCCTTGATGAATACAGATGCAAAAATACTCAACAAGATACTAGCAAACTGAACTCAACAGCATATAAAAAGAAGTATCCACCATAATCAAGTGGGATTCATTCCTGGGTTGTAGGTCTGGTTCAATATTTGCAAATCAATCAATGTGATACATCACATTAACAAAAGAAAAAACAAAAAACATGATCTTGTCGATAGATGCAGATAAAGCATTTGACAAAATACAGCATTCTTTCTTAATAAAAACTCTTGAGAAAGAGTTGGGAAAGAAGGAACTTATTTAAGGGGTGCCTGGGTGGCTCGGTCGGTTAATAAGGAACTTACTTAAACATCATAAAAGCCACTTATAAAAAGCCCACAGCGAATATCATCTTCAATGGGGTAAAGCTGAGAGCTGTCCTTCTGATATCAGGAACACGACTGGTATGTCCACTCTCATTATTTTTTTTTTAACACTTATTTATTTTTGAGAGACAGAGAGGTGGAGTGTGAGCATGAGCAGGGGAGGGCAGAGAGAGAGGGAGACACAGAATTTGAAGCACGCTTCAGGCTCTGAGCTATCAGCCCAGAGCCCGATGTGGGGCTAGAACTCACAAAGTGCAAGATCATGACCTGAGCCGAGGTCAGCCGCTTAACCGACTGAGCCACCCAGGCACCCCCAACACCACTGCTGTTTAACATGGTGCTGAAAGTCCTAGCGTCACCAATCAGACAACAAAAGGAAATAAAAGACATCAGAATTTGCAAAGATGAAGTCAAACTTTCACTTTTCTCAGATGACATGATGCTCTACATGGAAAACCTGACAGACTCCACTAGAAGCCTACTAGAACTGATCCATGAATTCAGCAAAGTTGCAGGGTACAAAATCAACATACAGAAATTGGTTGCATTTTTATACACCAATTATGAAGCAACAGAAAGAGAAACCAAGAAACTGATCCCATTCACAATTGCACAAAAAACCATAAAATACCTACGGACAAACCTAACCAAAGAGGTAAAAGATCTGTAGGATGAAAACTCTAGAAAACTTATGAAGGAAATTGAAGAAGACACAAAGAAATAGAAAAACATTCCATGCTCATGGATCAGAAGAATAAATATTGTTAAAATATCGTTATTACCCAAAGCAATCTACACATTCAATGCAATCCCAATCAAAGTTGCATCAGCATTCTTCTGAAAGCTAGAACAAACTCCTAAAATTTGTATGGAACCACAAAAGATCCCAAATAGCCAAAGTAATATTAAAGAAGAAAACCAAAACGGGAGGCATCACCATCCCAGACTTTAACCTCTACTACAAAGCTGTGATCATCAAGACAGCACGGTATTGGCACAAAAACAGACACATAGACCAATGGAATAGGAGAGGGAACTCAGAATTGGACCCACAAATGTATGTCCAATTAATCTTTGACAAAGCAGGAAAGTGTATCTAATGGAAAAAAGACAGCCTCTTTAACAGATGGTGCTGGGAAAACTGGCCAGCAACATGCAAAAGAATGAAATTAGACCACTTTCTTACACAATACACAAAAATAAATTGAAAATGGATGAAGGACCTGAATGTGAGACAGGAAACCATCAAAACCCTAGAGAAGAGAGCAGGAAACAACCCCCTTGACCTCCACCGCAGCAATTTCTTACTTGACACATCCCCAAAGGCAAGGGAATCAAGAGCAAAAATGAACTATTGGGACCTCATCAAGATAAAAAGCTTCTGCACGGCAAAGGAAACAATCCATAAAACTAATAGGCAATGGAGGGAATGGGAAAAGATAGTTGCAAGTGACATATCAGATAAAGGGCTAGTATCCAAAATCTATAAGGAACTCACCAAACTCCACTCCTGAAAAACAAAAAATCCAGTGATGAAATGGGCAGAAAATATGAACAGACACTTCTCCAAAGAGGACATCCAGATGGCCAACAAACACATGAAATGATGCTCAGCGTCCCTCCTCATCAGGGAAATACAAATCAAAACCACACTGAGATCCCTCCTCACGCCAGTCAGAGTGCCTAAAATGAACAAATCAGGAGACTCTAGATGCTGGCGAGGATGTGGAGAAATGGGCACCCTCCTACACTGTTGGTGGGAATGTAAACTGGTGCAGACTCTCTGGAAAACAGTGTGGGGAGTCCTCAAAAAATTAACAATAGAACTCCCCTAGGACCCAGCAACAGCACTGCTAGGGATTTACCCAAGGGATACAGGAGTGCTGAGGCATAGGGGCACATGGACCCCGATGTTCATAGCAGCACTCTCCACTATAGCCAAAACATGGAAAGAGCCTAAGTGTCCATCAACAGACGAATGGATCAAGAAGATGTGGTTTATCTATACAATGGAATAATACATGGTAGGGAGAAAGAATGAAATATGGCCATGTGTAGCAACATGGATGGAACTCGAGGGTGTTATGCTAAGTGAAACAAGTCAGGCAGAGAAGGACAGATACCATGTGTTTTCACTCATAAGTGGAAAAAAGGAGAAACTTAACAGAAGATCACGGGGGAGGGGAATGGGAAAAAATCGTTGGGGAGAGGGAGGGAGGCAAACCATGAGAGACTCTTGAATACTGAGAACAAAGTAAGGGCTGATGGGGGAGAGGGAGAGGGGGAAGAGGGGTGATGGACATGGGTGTTACATGGAAACCAAGTTGACAATAAAGTATAAAATTTAAAAAAACATGAACTGTGAGATCATGACCTAAACCAGTCAGACGCTCAACTGACTGAGCCACCCAGGCACCACAAATGTCTATTTATTTTTGAGAGAGAGCGAGAGAGCAGGGGAGGGGCAGAGGGAGGGAGAGAGAGAATCCCAAGCAGGATCTGAGCTGTCAGTGCAGAGCCCAACACAGGGCTCAATCTCACAAACTGTGAGATCATGACCTGAGCACAAATCTGGAGTCGATGCTTAGCCCGCTGGCCCACCTGGTGCCCCTGCAAGTTGTTTGTATTTATTTATTTGCTTGTTTGTTTATTTATTTATTTTCAATGTTTATTTTTTTTTTAGAGAGAGAGAGTGTGTGTGAGTGTGAGTGTGTATGAGTGTGTGTGTGTGAGAGAGCGAGATAGACGATCCGAAGCTGGTTCTGTGCTGACAGCAGAGAGCCTGACACGGGGTTCAAACCCACGAGCCATGAGATCATGACCTGAGCCGAAGTCCGATGCTTAACCCACTGAACTACCCAGGCGCCCCTCCTCCCCCCAAGTTGTTTTTAAACACAGACAAAAGTGTAAATGAATTGATGGCTGATGGAGGCCCGGATAGGTACGTGGATGGTGACCTACGATAGCGGGGCCTCGGGGGTGCAAGAGTTCCTGGCTCTGGGGGTCTCCAGCTGACCAGGTCGGGCCACTGTCCGCTGACACAATCCAAAGGCAGAGAGATGAGTAGCAGTGGATCAAGAACGTTTCTTCCTTCAGCAAGGCCAGCGCCGGGGAGAGCGGACTGGCGCGTCTGGAAGACTGCCTGCAGAGTGCCGGAAAGAGCTCCAGGTCTGTGAAAGCAAAGTGTGGGGCAAGGGGGGGGGTGGGTCCGTGCGGGTGGGCAGGGAAGGGCAAGTCTTCCACAGTCCCTGGAGTCAATGTCAAGCAGGGTCTTGCTGGCTGGAGGCGCCCCTTATTGCTTGACGGGGTAGTTTCAGTTCCATCCGCCGAAGCTTTGTCCTCAGGGTCTTCTGCCTGAGCCAGAAACCAGCTGGAAAGAAGAGCCCAACCGGAAATTTTGAGGTCAAAATGGAGGCAGCCAAGGTCCCCTTTCACCCCGTGAGCGGTAGAATCACGGCACGTGGCACAAAGTTCGCGGTGGAATCTACGTGGTAGGTACAAGGGAGTTTGCTGTGTGAGTCTTTAACAAGTTTCTTGCTATGTTTTAAGTTGAAAAATAAAGTGTTGGGGCAAAAAACCTGGCACCTTACTGTAAGTCTTGGGAAAAAGGACTTGCAAGACCTTGACGGAGAAGATTATGAAGTTCTGTTGCAAGACTGAAGGACGACTAAGTAGATGGAGACCTTTGTTCACAGGGTGGGATCGCAATATTGACAAGGTGTTTTCAACCCAATTCTGATGAAAACTCCAGCAGGCTCCTCTGCGCAACGGGACAGAAGATCTAAAAGTCAGAGGGAAGTGCAGGAGGCCAGGGCCACGGACAGCCAAAACAGAGACTGCCCACCAGAGACCGAGATCTGTTTACAGCCTAGAATAAGTAAGAGGGTGTGTCAGCGCCAAAGGACAGACCAACAGACCCATGTGACGAGGGAGCCTCCGGCAAGCTGACACCCCACAGGCAACCCTATCCCCACCCCCGGGTGGGCTGAGTGTGACTGTCCTCAGGCTGTCCAGGCTGCCCAAGCAAGGAAAAGGGAAAAACCAAAGGTTAACTGATAGAAGTCACTGTCACGATCAGTTCATAAATGTCTTCACAAAGTACAAGAAAAAGGCAATCTTATTTTCTTAATGTTTATTTACTTTTGAGAAAGAGAGCATGTGTGGGAGAGGCAGAGAGGGGGAGAGAAGCTCAAGCAGGCTCTGCACTATCAGTGTGGCACCCAGTGTGGGGCTCGAACTCACGAACTGTAAGACCATAACCTGAGCTGACGTCAGAAGCTTGACTGACTTGAGCCACCCAGGCAGCCCTGAAAAAGACAATCTTCTCAACAGCCTAACCTCCAGACACTCACAGACTCAGTTTCCTGGAGCCCCAAAGTCACCCTCCTCTCCACAGTGATGTAGGGACACAGGCCAGAAGGAAATGCAAATAACGTTAAATTTCCTTATAACCTGCAGCTTACTGAAGCAGACAGAGTAGAACATTCCGCCGGGAACTCCCTACTGCCTTCATGTTAATGCCTTACCAGAGGAAAAACAACCTTAGCAGGACACTAGCCAGGCCTCAGGTATCTTAGGAGTCCTCTCTAGCATGTGAAAGTCTTTCTGGGGACGTCCTTCTTGCCTCGACCTCCCCCAACTCCACAGTATATAACCAGTCACTCCCCAGGACCCCAGTGTGGCTCTTCCTGGCCACGGGCCCTGCCCCTGTGCTTTGATAAAATCACCTTTAAACACAAAGACGTCTCAGGAATCCTTTCTTGGCCGTCAGCTCCAGACCCCCACCACGCCAAAACTGCATCAAATGGGACAGAATAAAGAGCCCCAAGTGGACCCAGGCACAGAAGGACAGCGGACAATATGAGGCTGATGATACTGCACGTCAGGGAAAAGAACTTTCCAGTAGGTTTTCAAACACATGTTCAATAAGCAGTGCTCAGGGAATGGTTATCCAGAGAAAGCAAAATTAAATCCAACCCTTACATTAAAAGCACACACAAGTCACTTTCGGTAGATTAATGACTGAAGCGTGAGGCAAAAACATAGTCTTCAAAAGATAACACAAGAGACTATCTTCACGATTGCAAAGCAGGGGGTGGTCTCTTACATTTGCCTACTTTGAAAGAGTTGAAGTGGCAACATAAAAGCTGGAAGAAGACGTTTTGAAATTTTTAAAAAAATATTTATTTATTTTTGAGACAGAGAGAGAGTGGGGGAGGGGGAGGGGCCGAGAGAGGGGGAGACACAGAATCGGAAGCAGCTCCAGGCTCCCAGCTGCCAGCACAGAGCCCCACGTGGGGCTCGAACCCATGAACCGTGAGATCACGACCTGAGCTGAAGTCGGACGCCCAACCGACTGAGCCCCCCAGGCGCCCCAAGAAGACGTTTTTAACGTGTGTCTGAGAAAAGTACTACGACCAAAAGCATATAACAAACTGCCAGAAATCGTAGAAGAAAAAGACCAACCACCCAAAGCAACAAGCCCCCAACCCATTGGGGCCAAACCCACAAAGTGCTTCCTGCTAGGTTGCTCCCTTTGTCTCCACACACAGTGTCCTGGGTTTTTATGGGTCACTTAAACTCAAATGTGAACATGTTTTGGGAGTCTCCGGGCACAAGGCCGTGTGGTCGGAACTGACCTAGACAAAGGCGGAGAAATCTCAGCCTCTTGGCTCAGGAGCTCACACTGTAATGGGCAAGACACGCTGGAAATGCGAGCAGAATGGCAGATCTAACAGAAGGAATACACTTAGTGCTTTCTAGAGCTGCAGAGCGGCTCAATGGCAGGAGGGAGAGACGAAGAAGCCTTGCTGGGGAGGGGGACCTTGTCGGCACCATGAAGGGAGAGCTGAGCTTAAATACAGGGCAGGATTAGGGAGAGATGAAAAAACAGGACTGGGTGTGCTTGGTGGGTGGCGGGAGTCTCTCCAGAACAGGAAACTGAGGCACAGGGACTCATCTGACATCAGATCTTTGGGCAATCCCTTTCCCAGCAGAAGACCTGTGAAGGCCAACCGCGCTGGGCATGGAGAGCTCCTGGCACCCCCCACCCCCCAGCACATCAGTTTCGGATCTTTGCATGGTTCTTGGGCACGGCCACGAAGCGCAGCTTCCTGAGGAAAGGTGGTCTCCTCATCATATGTTCGTCCCACAGGTACTCGGGGGACAGCACCTTGCTGGGCTTGTGGTAGAGCAGGTACTTGTTCAGGTGGCTCTCATCATGCCACCTGGCCTCGATGCCGCTGGCCTGGTCGACCACCATCGCCTGATGACAGGCCGAGGTGAGCCGCAGAACCTCGGCCACCGACCCCCCGAAAAAGCCTCCTGCGTAGTAAAAGTCACCCTCGTCTTCCGGAATGTGCGCCTGGGACTGTCGCCGGCGCTCGTAGGTGAAGGAGTTGCGGGCCGCCCCATAGAAGGCGGGGTGCAGGGTGCCGAAGAGCGGGGCCAGGATCTCCACGCCCACGTGGTCGCGGAACCTCATGTCCACGTCCACGCACACCAGATAGTCCACCTCGTGGAGGAAGCGCTGCCGGGAGAAGATGCTGATCATCTCCATGCGGTGCATGGACACGTCCTGCCAGCGCGAATAGTTCCGGACCTTCAGGACCACCACCTGCCTCCCTTCCCCAAGGGGCACACTGGGCACGTCGCCCGGCTGGTCGGTGAAGATGTAGTAGGTGACCCTGTGTCCCACCATGAAGTGCTTCTCCGCCGTCTGTAGGAACAGCTCCAGGAAGACCACGTATCTAAGATCAACAAGCACCCCAGGAGAGAGGGTGGGTGTTAAACAGAATCAAACAGCAGCAGGAAAACAGGCTTAGGCAAAAACACCTTATAATACCATGGCCATACTTTGAGGACATCATGCTAAGTGAAAGGAGCCAACTGCAAGTGAATCCACTTAAAGGAGGTATCTGGAAGAGGCAAGTTCATAGAAACAGATCACAGAACGGTGGTTGCCAGAGGCTGGGGGAGGGGAAATGGGGAGCTAGTGTTCCATTGGCACAGAATTTCCGGTTTGCAGAATGAAAACAGTTCTGAAGACGGATGGTGGAGATGGTTGCCGACAATGTGAACACTTAACACCCCTGAACTTACAAATAGTTAAGATGGTCAATGTTCTGTGCATTTTACCCCGATTAAAAATCAAAAGATAAAATAAAAACCATAGTCAATCTACTAGCTACAGACCAGGTACCTCAACTGGTACCTCAACTGGATCATAAAACGAGGTGTTCAGATTGCTTGGATGTTGAGCAGATAGTCCCAACCACAGGTGATTTCTTAGTCCACAAGGTCGGCAAACATTCAGATGATAGATAATGTCCAAATGATGGCTTTCTCCCAACTCACGACCCTCCAATGGCTTCTTGTCTTTAAGAAAAAGCTAAAAAGTAATTCAGGGTCCTACGGTGGTCCTCCAGACCCTACCAGACCCCCCTCTGACCTGGTCTCCTCCTCTCCTTTACCTTTTCGTCTGGGCAGGCTGGCTGCTGGATGTTCCGGACACAGTCCAGGCATGTTCCTCTGGGACCTCACACTGCCTATTCCCTGGGGCCGGGACCCTGTTCCCCGAATTGCTCACCCCAAAAGTGGCTTCCATCCCTTGACTAATGCCCAGAACTGCACATGCAGTACAGCTTTCCCTGCTAGCATCACCGCAGATGCATGAGGATGGAGAAACACTGCAGGCTGTGCACTTGAACGGGTGTACATTTTACGATGTGGTAATTAAACCCGATAAAAAAAAAGAGCAAATAAATACACAAATAAATATGAAGACACATCCCTCTCTACCCTTACTCAGACTTAAGTATTTTTTCGAGTCCATATCACCATCTGACATATTTTATATTTGTGTTTTACTTGTTCCTTCTTTTCCTTCTTTACTTGTTCTTTCCATCTAGAACATAGCTCCATGACAGTGGGGCCTTGTCTGCTTTGGTAATTACTTTATCCCTCTTGTCCACACATAATAGCTCTTCAGTAAAGATCTTTTTTAACAGATGAGTAAGGGAATATGTCAGTGTGGCTGAAAGTAAGGGAAAACAGGCACTTTCACATACCACTGGTATATGTATAAAAATACCCATTTTTATAACCCTTTCAGAGGAGAAAATACATCCAAACTTTCAATGTGTATATTCTTCCCCCAATGCCATTTCCAGGGCTCTATGCCACCGATCTACTCACATGTGAGTATAAAGACCCAAGTATAAACGTTTATAGGCAACTCCCATCATCAGATGCTGGCGGGGCATGTGGAGCAACTGGAATTTCCATATATTGTGAGTGGGGGTGTAAAATTGGAAAAATGTCTGGAGCTTTTCTTTACAAAAGTAAACACATCTCTAACCTAAGACTGAGCAAGTCTAATCCTAGATGTTCAATCAAGAAAAAACGAGTGTATGTCCACAAAAGATTTGTCCAGCATAATTCATATTTACTCATAATACCCAAACCCTGGAAACAGGTGTCCATCAAAAGGAAGATTTATTAGCCAACTATAGTATGCCCATCAGGTGGAATGCTAAGCCATGAAAAAGAGCTACTGATTCATGCAAAATCACGGATAAATCTCAAAATAACGATTCTCAGTGAGAAAAGGCAACAATAACAGTAGATATTTACAATTCCAATAGGCAAAAATAATCTTAGAGTAGAAAAGAATCAGAGGAGGTGATGCTGCAGGAGAGGGTGTAGGGGGAGGTGTTGGATGGGAAGGGGCACAAGGGAACATGACGGTGGCCACGCGAATGTTGTATGAGTAGAAAAGAATTTTGGTTACACGATACTATGAAGCTTCCAAAACCCGGAAAATTTTTGTATGTACATTTTACCTGGGAAGAAGAAAAACCATAAACACATCTCAAACTCTAGTTAATGGTATGCAGAGAGAAGTATTTAGGGAGAGTGTGCCGATGTCCCAGATTTACCTTCATATATAGCAAAAGCAATGTGAATGGAGAGATGGACAGAAGGATGACCAGATGAGTAGATTAGTGATCATGCAAGTACAATTAAATGTTATTGTGAAGCTTATGGACTTACGGGAAACTGTAAAAAGAAATAACATATGCAATAGAGGAATCACAGAGGGAGAAGAGAAAGGGAAATGAACAGGAAATATACTTAAAACAATAATGGCTGGAAATTTCCCAAATGAGAGACGTGGACACCTAGATTCATGAGGCTCAAAGGACCCTAAATAGGTTGAACCTGAAAAGGTTTACAGAGAGATGAATTATAATTAAATTGCCAAAAGTCAAAGATAAGGAGGGTGCCTGGGTGACTCAGTTGAAAGAGCATGTGACTCTTGATCTCAGGGTCATGAGTTTGAGCCCCATGTTGGGTGTAAAGATTACTTGAAAGAGAGAGAGAGAGAGAGAGAGAGAGAGAAAGAAAAAAGGAAGGAAGGAAGGAACAAAAAGGAAGGAAGAGAAATTTGAAAAAAAAAGTCAGATAAGGAGAAAATTTTCTTTTTTTTTCTTTTTTTCTTTTTAAGAGTTTATTTTTTATTTTTTTTTTTAATTTATAGGAGAGAGAGAGAGACAGCATGAGCAGGGGAGGGTCAGAGAGAGAGGGAGTCACAGACTGAAACAGGCTCCAGGCTCTGAGCTGGCAGTCAGCACAGAGCCCGACGCGGGGCTCGAACCCACGAACCGCGAGATCATGACCTGAGCGAAAGTCGGACGCTTAACCGACTAAGCCACCTGGGCGCCCCTGAGAAAATTTTCAAAGTAGCAAGAGAAAGGCAAGTCATCATATACAAGGTAATCCCCTCTCCTAAGCCATTGAATAGATTTATCAACAGAAACTGTATAGGCTGAGAAAGAGGGATGATATATCCAAAATATTGAAAGAATACTGCACCCAGCAAAGCTGATTTTCAGAAATGAAGAAGAGTTAAAGCGTTCCCAAACAAAAGCTAAGAAGGCTCATCACCAATAGATCCACCCTACAAGAAAAGCTACAGGGCATCCCATTCTTCCGTTGAAGGAAAAAGATGATGACTAATATTATAAAAACATATTAATATATTTATTAAATCCACTGGTCATGGGAAACATATAGTCAAAGTCAGATTCTCTAATGTTGTAATGGCAGTGCATAAATCACAACTCTAAGAGTTAAAAAATAAACATAGAGGGGTGCCTGGGTGGCTCAGTCAGTTAGGCGTCCAGCTTTAGCTCAGGTCATGATCTCATGGCTTGTGAGTTCAAGCCCTGCATCAGGTTCTCCACTGACTGTTCGGAACCTGGAGCCTGCTTCGGATTCTGTGTTTCCCTCTCTCTCTCCCCCTCCCTCACACATGTTCTGTCTCTCTCTCCCTCTCAAAAATAAATAAATATTTTTAAAAAACATAGAAAAACTAACCATAACTACAATAATTTGTTCATGTAAACAGTATTTAAAAAAATGTAAATTGTAGCATCAATCACCTAAACTATGTGTGTGTGTGTGTGTGTGTGTGTGTGTGTGTGTGTGAGAGAGAGAGAGAGAGAGAGAGAGAGAGAGTAAAAGTATTGCTTATATAAGCTATTGAAATTAAGTTGTTATCAGCATAAAAATGAGACGGTTATAAACAAATTATTTTATGGAAGCCTTACTATCCACAGGGAAAACCTGTAGTGGATACACTACTAGGAGTAGTAAAGGAGTGGAACCTACACTGAAAAGTCATCCAGCCACAAAAGAAGACAGCAAGAGAGGAAGCAAGCAACAGAGTCCATGGAACAGTCAGAAAACAATGAACAAAATGTCGACAGGAAGTCTTGACCTCTCAAGAATTACTTGAGTCTTTCTAAAAGGTAAAAGGATTCTCCACTCAAAAGATGTTGAATGGCTACATGGATTAAAGAAAGTTTTTCACACTGGGTGTTATATGGAGACCAACTTGACAATAAACTGTTTGTAAGAAAAAAATAAAATAAAATAAAAAAGTTTTTCAAAGATCCAACAATAGTCTGCCTAGAAGAGACCTACACTAGCTTTACAGACACAAGCCAAGAGTGAAGGAATAGAAAAAGATATTTCAAGCAAACACTGACTGAAAGAAAGAGGAGGAGCTATACTTACAACACACAAAGTTGGCCTCAGGCAAAAAATAATCAAAGTAGACAAAGAAGGCTATTCTATAATGATAAGGGGGTCAATCCATTAAGATATAACTACTATAAACATTTATGCACCCAACATCAGAAATAAATACATAAAGCAAATACTAATACAACCAAAAGGAGACATAAACATCAATACAATATTGGTTGCTGACTTTAAGCTATCAATCTTAAGAGAATCCGTAAGGACACAGCATATTTGAACAAGACTAACAGACATACATAGAACATTCCATCTAATCGCGGCAGAATGTTCTTCTCAAGGGCACATGGAACATTTTCAGGGATAGACCACATGTTAGGCCACAAAACAAATCTTAGCAAATTTAAGAATATTGAAATCATACCAAAGAAACTATTCAAATGGCCAATGGGTACATGAAAAGGTGCTCCACATTACTCATCATCAGAGAAACACAAATAAAAACCACAATGAGGCATCCTTTCCTGTCTGTTAGAAGCCTCGTCTCAGAAAGACAAGAGACACAAGTCATTGAGAACATGCAGAGAAAAGGGAACCTTTGTGCACTGTCGGAGGCACAGTCACTGTGGAAGATAGTAGGGAGGCCCCTCTAAAATTAAAGACAGAACTACCCTATGATAGTAGGGTACATCTTCTGGAGGAAGGGAAGGGAAGGAAGGAAGGGGAGGGAGGGGGATGGGAGGAGAGGGAGGGAGGAGGGGGAGGGGAGGGAAGGAAGGGGGAAGGGAAGGAAGGGGAAGGAAGGAAGGGGAAGAAAGGAAGGAAGGAAGGAAGGAAGGAAGGAAGGAAGGAAGGAAGGAAGGGAAGGAAGGAAGGAAGGAAGGAAGGAAGGAAGGAAGGAAGGAAGGAAGGGGGAAGGAAGGAAGGAAGGAAGGAAGGAAGGAAGGAAGGAAGGAAGGAAGGAAAGGAAGGAAAGGAAGGAAGGAAGGAAGGAAGGAAGGAAGGAAGGAAGGAAGGAAGGAAGGAAGGGGAAGGAAAGGGGGAAGGGAAGGGGGATGTGAAGGAAGGAAGGGGGGAAGGAAGGGAAGTGAAGGGAAGGGAAGGAAGGAAGGAAGGGACGGGGAAGGGAAGGAAGGGAAGGGGGAAGGAAGGGAAGGAAGGGGGAAGGGAAGGGGAAGGGAAGGGGGAAGGGAAGGGAAGGGAAGGGAAGGGGGAAGGGAAGGGGGAAGGGAAGGGAAGGTAGATTTATGGATGTAGAAAGAGATAGACGATATAGAGATAGTGATAAAGATAGGATCTTAAATCAGTATCTTTTTAAATTTTTTTAAAATTTAAAAAAGTCATCCAGTCACAAAAGGGTGCAGAGAATCCGAAGGGGGCTTTGTGCCGACAAGCCAACAGCAGCAAGCCCAGTGTGGGCTGCGGGATCAGGATCCGAGCCAAAGTCAGACACTCAACTGACCGAGACACTTATCTTTCTTTTTTTTTTTTTTTTTGTTTTTTTTGAGAGAGAGAAACAGAAAGAGAGAGAGAGAACTTCAAGCAGGCTCCATGCTTAGTTCAGAGCCTGATGTGGGGCTCGATCCCATGACTCTGGGATGCTCATCAATCATTTTAGGTGATTGATGCTCAACCAACTGAGGCACCCGGTGCCCTGAAATCAGTACCTTGAAGAGATATATTACTCAACCATAAAAAAGAAAGGAAGGAAGGAAGGAAGGAAGGAAGGAAGGAAGGAAGGAAGGAAGGAAGGAATGAATCTGCCATTTGCAACAACATGGTTGAAACTCGAAGCCGTTACGTAAGTGAAATAGGTCAGACAGAGACAAATCCTGTGTGATCTCACTTATATGTGGAATCTTTAAAAACAAAAAACAAAAGCTGAATCCATAGAAACAGAGAGTAAGTGGCTACCAGGGAAAAGAGGTGCAGGACTGGAGAAATAAGGCACAGACTTCCAGATATAAGATAAACCAGCTCTGGGAATGATGTGCACAGCATGGCGTCTGCAGCCAACATGTTGTATTGAGTAAAGTTGCCAAGAGTAGATCTTGGTGATCATTTCGCGATACACACACACACCAGATCATTACGTTGTACGCTTTACATTTGGACGATGTTATATGATTACATCCCCGTAAAACCAGGGAAAATGAGAAGGGGAAGAAAAGAACAACGTCGGCGGTGGAGGCCGGATGGTGGGCAGATACACGTTCACTGTGACACTTTGCAACGCGGCTGCACAAGTGAAATGTTTTGTGACGAAAGGTTGTCTGCAGCGGTGCCGCCTGAGGCAGCTCTCCGGAACGGTCAGCTGAGGAAGGGAACGAAGCGGCTCTGGAGTAAGAGCGGGCAGCCGTTCGAAAGAATGAGGAAGGTCCGCATGCGCAGAGGGGCCCACGACACCCCGGGGAAGGTGCAGGATATAAAACGCTGGCCAGTTTCCAAATCAAACAAGCAACCCCTGAAACCGTAAACGCAGCTTGGAGGCTTGGGGTCCCGCTCCGCCTGCTCTGGCCGGGGCACCAAGCCTCCGTCGGCCTCCCCGGATGACAGATCAGGGGCAGCGAGCACCTGCCTGTGGCTTAGATCACAGGGTTAGGTTCCGCTAAGTGGCCGACGGTGGCCTGTTGGCCTCCAAACGGTTGATACAGCCGCTGCTATTTGGAGCAGGGTGTGCCTGGTCGGCCCTGCAAATCCCACCAGGCTCATCTGCACACAAAGCCACCGGTGTCTCCCCCTCCCCCCGTGAGCACCCCATCGTAGCAGAGAGAGACACCTAGTGAGGAGTGACCCCTATCCTGGGGCTTGGCTTCTGGCTTAGCCTGGGCAAGTGTCCTTCGCACAGCTGCCCAGATATTATGCACTTTTTTCTTTAAGCTTATTTTATTTATTTTGAAAGAGAGGGAGAGCAGGAACAGGGGAGGGACCAGAGAGAGAGAGAGAGAGAGAGAGAGAGAGTCCCAAGCAGGCTCCGCACTGTCAGTGCACAGCCCAGCTCAGAGCTCGGACCCACGAGCTGTGAGATCATGACCTGAGCCAAAGAGCCAGGCACTTAACCGGCTGAGCCACCCCGGCGCTCACTTACTTTTTGATGGCAAACACGGTCAGTCCAATGGTGGTGTTTTTGAATTGCGCGTCCAGAACGACAGAGTCAAAGACCCCGTCCCAGACGATTGGAGCAAACCAGGGGGTCATGACCAGCACGTCTGTCCTCCTGGAGGGAACAGGCCACGGAGCGTTAGAGCAGAGCGTGGAAAGGAGGGCGAGGGGAGGGAAAGGACCGGTCCAAAGGCCCACCGTCCGGGAGCAGCCGAGTTAGATGCAGACGGGATTCCAGACTTCCGGGCCCGTGCTCTTCGCCTCACAGGCTCGGCACCTGAACCCTGACCCTGCCACTCCCGAACTGCCCTCGCCTGGAGTGTCCCCGCGTGCTGGGTCCCACAGGGCGCTCCTGGGAGGCCCCCATCCCATTTCCGAGGAGGAGCTGCAGCTCAGTGAGAGCGATAGCTAAGCCCTTTCCCAGCAGATAGGGACTTGGCCATCGTAAGAGATATGTATTCAGTCTTTGACCCCACTTCCTAACACGGGGCTCCTAAACCTCCTGGAACTTCCTGGAGTTGTGAGGTGACCCGGGGCGGGCGCCTGGATGGTTCGGGATGGGGACTGGCCGCCGGAAAGACCACGCCGTGGTTGGGAGTGTGGCGCTGTGGCCCCGGCCCCCACCCTCCCGGGAGGGGAGAGCCGGTAACGGATGGGGCCGCCGTGCGTGAGGAGCCTCCACCAAATGCTGGTTGCGGGGCCCTGGAGAGGGCACGGGGGCTCCCGGCCTCCCCACGCCGCCCCCTGGGTGCCTGTGCACCTGGCTGCTCCCACGACCTTGGTGATGCGCCGAGGCCCCGGAGAGGAGACGTCGTCGTAGTGGGCTCTGTGAGCCATTCCAGCAAGTGGTCGAGCCTGAGGAGGGGCGGCGGGGGGGCGGGGGCTGAGCTGCAGCTGGCCCGTCAGGAGCACAGGGGACAACCCAGAACTGGCGACGGGCACACGGAGCGGGGGGTGGCTGGGGGCGGAGCCCCTCACCCGTGGGGGCTTACGCCTGGGGGCGGGGGTGGCGGCATAGCTCCCTGTGGGGAAACCCACCCCTTTGCTGGGAGTAGAGGAAGCACGAGTTTTCTTTGGGGACAGAGCGGGTCTCCACCCCCCTCCCATCTCGAGGCCTCCCCCGGCCCAGGGCAGCCCTGTAGAACCTTCTCTGTCCCTTCTCCACCCCCAGCCCGCACGACGCCCCTCTCCTCTCCTCCCGCCCTGCCTCACGCACGCCCGTTTGCTCGGGCACCCGCAGGACCCAGGGGCACAGGCTCACGCCAGCCTGTCCCTCCAGCGCCGCCGCCGCGCCCACCACAGACTTGTCCCAGCGGGCGCGTGACGTACACGTGAGCAGGTGAAGTTACGACCGACTGGCGTGTGCTGTTTAACCCGAGACGGCCAAAATGTCCTTTCCGTATGTGATCGGTTTTTAAAATCAGAGATTCTACGTTCTCTGAGATATTTTAAATGCGGGGGCACCGAGTGCCTCAGGTCGGGTGTGTCCCCGCGGGACAGCGCCTCTCGCTGCAGGGAGCTCAGGCGTCAGGCGTCATGGGCCCCCGGGGGCTCTAGGGATTCAAGGCGACGGGTATTGGTGTCAGACACGCTCCTGGCAGGGAGGTCGCGTGGCCTGGGCTCTGACCCCGACTGCGCCCTCACCGGGAGGGAGACCCCCGGCCTCAGTTTCCCTGCGTGTGAAGCGAGGGCTGATCGGCAAGGCCTCGGGGTGACCTTCCTGTCTGAGGCCACAGGGACAGGCTGCCAGCGCCATGCCGGGCAGGACGGCCCGGAGGTGTGGGGACGGGCGCCAGCACCCGGGGAGCCCCGCCCAGGCCTGTCCTCCGTCCCCAGGAAGAGATAAGAGAGGGTTCCGAGCCTTGCGTGGGCCTCCAAGCTCCCCGGGGCCGGCCCCCCTGTCACGGCATGAGAAGGAAAAGAAAAGGCAAGGACAGGCGGGAGCGAGGGAGAGGGGAGTGGAGGCCGGGACGCGCTCACTTACGCAGGCTGGAGCAGCTGGGCCTTGGGGTAATCCAACCTGCGGAGATGACCCGCGTCAGGGAGGAGGCCACTCACACCTCGGGGCGTCTGCCGGCCGAGCGGCCTACGCCCACAGCCGCAGGTGCCGTCCTCGCTGTCTAGAGGGCACCAGCCTCAGGGCGGGCCGCCCGCCTCCCTCCCTCCTCCCCCCATCCTCCCCTCCCCCTCCTTCCCCCTCCCCCTCCTCTCTCCCCTTCCCCCTACCCCTACCCACCTCCTCCCCTCTTCCCCCCTCCTCCTTCCCTCCTCCCCCTCCCCTCCGCCTCCCTCCTTCCTCCCCTCCCTCCCCCTCCTCCCCCTCCCCCTCCCCCTCTTCCCCCTCCTCCCTCCCCCTCCTCCCTCCCCCCCATCCTCCCCCCCTCCCCTCCTTCCCTCCTCCCCCTGCTCCGTCCTCCTCCCTCCCTCCTCCCCTCCTCCTCCCCCTCCTCCCCCTCCCTCCCTCCCCTCTTCCCTCCCCCTCCTTCCCCTCCCCCCCTCCTCCCCCTCCCTCCCTCCTCCTCTCCCTCTCCCTCCTCCCCTCCTCCCTCCCTCCTTCCTTCCTTCCTCAGTCACTTGTCTGCTCACTAGACAGGCAGCCGCGAACGCGCCCACCCAGCCCTGGGGGTGCCCCAGGCTTCCCAGTGACAAGGCTGAGAGCCAAGCAGAGGAAAGGGGCTCACGCCTCACCGCTGAGGCTCTAGACCCCCCACATCCCCTTCCTCTGTGTGTGTGTGTGTGCGTGTGCGTGCGTGTGTGTTGAAAGTCCTAACGTGGGTCTACCTCACAACGACGAAGGCCCATCCACCCCATCCGGCACCCATGCTGTGCCCCCACCCCCCGTCGCATCATCCAGGTGTCAGCTGAGCTGAGGGCGGGGAAGCCAGGTCTGGGGGTGCCACCGGGGTGCCATGGAGCAGCCACAGGGGTCCCGTGGAAGCCCCCGTGAGTCCCACCATCTAACATCTCCCCCTGCTCTCCTGTGCCCCCTCGCCCCCCCCCGTGGAATCAGGCCCTGGACCGGGTGGAGGGATGAGGAAGGGGGCGGGGAGGCCCCTGCTGCGGTGTTGGAAACACGCGCAGAAATACCCCAGGAGGCGGCCCCATACCTGGGGACTTCAGGCACTCTGCACGTGTCCGGGGGGCAGTCCCTCTCACTAGGGAGGGAAACAGATAGCACTCAGCCCAGAGCGGGTCCTGGGGGAAGTGCTCCCGGGCCAGCGATGCCATGGCCCCTGCGAGAAAGCTCCCGAGTGCGGCGGAGCTGGGGCCCTGGGGCCAGGCCAGTGGACGGGGGTCTGAGCAGGGCCCAGAAGCCCTGGACACGTGGCCGTGCCTGGGAGCTCGGTGCACAGGTCCGCCCTTGGGCGGTGACCACAGCCTCGGGAAGACACCCCCCCATGGGCAGGAGGAGCAGAGACCAGGAGGCAGGATCTGGGACTGCCCCCGTGGGTCCTGGAACCCCCCCAGGGGGGGGTCTAGCAATGTCCCCCCCACCCTCTCAGCTCTGGGAGCCCCGCTCCCCACCCCTCACCTCCACTGCGTCCTTTCCTGCAGCACCCCCTGCGGGATCTCGGGATCCCCATCGCCATTGCCATCCGGGCTGAGGGAGGAAACGTTCCATTGACTCACTTCACGAAAAGTAGCCATTGCCACCAAAGAGCCATGTCTTCAAGAGAGGGGGCGCCCCAGACAAGGATTAGGTGTGCACCACCCACCCCTGAAGACCCCAGCCAGGCCTAGAGGGAGGGAGGGGAGGAGGGAGGAGGGGAGGAGGAGGGGGAGGAGGAGGAGGGGAGGAGGAGGAGGAGAGAGGAGGAGCAGGGAGGGGAGGGGGAGGAGGGAGGAGGGGAGGAGGGGGAGGAGGAGAAGAGGAGGAGGAGAGGGGAGGAGGGAGGAGGGGAGGAGGGGGAGGAGAGGAGGGGAGGCAGGCTCCTGGATGAGGGTGGTCCTGGGGCCAAGGAGGGCCAGTCTGTGAGGGAGGAGGAAGGAGCGGGAGCCGCAACGGCTCCCACGGGTCCTGCAGGCGGCGGCCCTCCGTGCTGCTGGAGAGAAGAGCGACACCGGCTGAGCCCACGCCGCCCGTCCGTCCAACCGCACGTGCCCCCAGGCTGGTTGTCCCGTGTCTGTTCCCAGGTGGCCAGAGAGCCCAGCCCTGGAAGGAATTCGCCCTGGGAGGACACCGAGCCTCTGCCCACCTAGGCCCTAACGGGGTCGGAGGGGCCCCACCCCCAGCTGGCTCCCCGTCGCAGCAGTTGAAGGGACCCCAGCACCCACACTGGGCGCCGTGCCTCCCAGATCACACTGGGAACCGAGGGTCCCTCGTTATAACTACCTCCAGTTTAGTACATACGTGTATTTCTATTTCCGTTCCGGATCTTTCTAGAAGGAACCACCCTGAATCCAAAGACTCCGCCATTACCTTTGAGAGTTTCCTGTCTGCCTCCTTCCGGGAATCAGGCTGAAAACATTGTTGGGGGACAAACAAGAGCGTGAAACTGAGTCTTCGCTGGGCAGAGGACAGACAGGCTGCGGGTTCAAGGCTGAGACTTTAACACACACATTCTCACCCTTTTGGCCTCCGGCTCCTGAGAAAATGGACACGGGACCCAAGCAGACCCGTCTGGCCCCATCCCCACCCCTGTGGCCACCCCGGCCACTGCAGCACAATCGCACCACCACAGTCACCAAAAGCACGGCAGGGACCACGCCATCGGGCATCCCTTTCACCCGGGGAGTCATTTCTAGATGCGAGTCCAGCCCCTACACCGCGCTGAGCACTTAGGAGGGGTGTGTGTGTAGAGATCTTTCTAGCCAGTTCCCTGGGTGAGCCGCGCCCGGACACTCTCAAGCCCAGAGTCATGCGTCCTTTCTATGTTCTTTTGCTTTTATCTCTCTCTCTCTCTTTTGTTTTAGAGATAGAGAGTGCACAAGTGGGGCAGAGGGGCAGAGGGAGAGGGAGGGAGAGAGAGAGAGAGAGAGAGCGTGAACAGGGGAGGGTCAGAGAGAGAGGGAGACACAGAATCTGAAACAGGCTCCAGGCTCTGAGCTGTCAGCACAGAGCTGGACGCAGGGCTCGAACCCACGAACCGCGAGATGATGACCTGAGCTGAAGTCGGACGCTTAACTGACTGAGCCCCCCGGGCGCCCCACCCTACTGTTTGTTTTAAACAAATGAAATGCAGTTTAAAAAAAAAAATGTTATCTGTTTCCCATAAACGCTCTGAGAGCATGATGTGAGCTCCGTGTGTTGATAAAACGCTGCCTTCAGAAGCCCTGCACCCCCACCCCAGCCCGGGGAACCTCTACAAGCCCGAGAATCATCCGGGAGCGGAGCCCAGCGCTGCCTGGGAGACCGCACCCCTGCGAAGTGGTGACCCGAGGCGGAAAGTACCACCGCGTTCCCTCAGTTCCCTTATGTGCGAAATGAGAGGACGGGGTTGGCAACAACTTCTCTGGGATCTCGGCTGAGGCCAACACCGGTTTCACGAATGAAGTCAAACTCACCGTAATACCCCCAGCCTGCCATGGGGACCCCGGGCCGCCCCCCCTCACCTGTAGAAGCCCAGACACGCAGCCAAGAGCAGGAGACCACACAGCCGGGAGCTGCCGCTCTTTCCCCAGAAGCCTGCGGAGAGGAAGCCTGGGTTATTCGGGGCCCGGGGACCCGAACCGCCTTGGGACCCACCCTGGGCACTGGCGAGGGAGGGGCTCAGTGGGCTCCGGCTGAAAGCCCTCTTCCCCTCGTGTGCCCTCAGGGAAGGAGGGTCAGCGTCTCCAGGAGGTGTGGTCCCCCAAGCCTTGCCCTGCGGCCCCTGCGCCCCCCGGGGAAGGCGGGTCCACTCTCAACACGGCAGAGGATGGGGGCGGGGCAGCAAAGAGGCCCCTGGCCCAGTGTGGAGGGGGAAAGACCCAGGAGGGCTGTGACAGACTAGGGCGCACCAGCCCTTTCCGCGGAGGGGACCCCCCACCCCGTGGGCACCTCGCAGCCCTAATGCTGCGTGGCTCACAGCAGTTACCTACAATAACACATCATGGCGAGGGAGCCCACCGCAGGGGTGCGGCACCCTGGGAAAGGGGCACGGAAGGAAGCCATACTGCATGCGTGGGCCAAATCTTAGCTGAAGGTGGTGGGTACTGCGGGGCCCATCGCTGTTAAGGAGCCTCCTCCCCCAAGCCACCGACTGCTGGGTACGCGACGCCCAAGCCCGATGTCCCCGCAGCCAGAACCTCACTGATCACAAATGTGGGGGGATCCCAAGCGCTGGACTGAAAAAACAAACAAAGAAACACACGCACATGTACACCTGAGTGTGGCCCAGACACTGTTACCAAAGAGTTTCACTGGGTCTAAGAGGGATACGCCTGTTTCCTCTGGGTGGGAAAATGTGAAAACCCAGGCACGTATCCAAATGTGTAATCCCAGAGGTGTGTGCAAAACTAAGAGTAGCTTCTTTGGCCTCAGATTAGGCAAAGGTTTTATTTTTATCTTTTTTAATGTTTATGTATTTATTTATTTTAAGGGAGGGGGAAGCACGGGTGGGGGAGGGGCAGAGAGAGAGGGAGAGACAGACTCCCAAGCAGGCTGCAGGCTCCCAGCTGTCAGCACAGAGTCCAACATGGGGCTCAAACCCACAAGCTGTGAGATCATGACCCGAGCTGAAGTAGGATGCTTTAACCGACTGAGCCACCCAGGCGCGCACCTAAAGGCACAGTTTAAATATATATAGTGAGTTATAGGTCAATTGTCCCTGGAGCTGGTTTAAAAAAAAAAAAGGCACAGTGAGATCCCATTTCTCACCACCAGAGGACGGTAACAGGCCACGCCATCTGGCTGCTCTCCAGGCAGGGGGGGAGCGGGGAGGTAGGGTGGTCGCCCCTGGGAAGGCGAAGATTGGTTTCTTAGGCGTGCCCAAAAAACCCCAAAAAAACAAAAAAAAACCCACCTTAGACATTAATGATTTGTGGCTTTCCAAAGCTTAACTTTACCCACCAAAACTTACTCCTTAGTATTTTTCTCTTTAGGGACAATACGTTTTTTGTTTTTAAAGTAGGCCCTATGCCAAACGTGGGGCTTGAACTCACGACTCCACGATCAAGAGTCACGAAGTCGGCTGACGGAGGCAGCCAGGTGCAATTTGCCTCTTTAGAGGCAATTTAAATTCAACTTTATTTTCCTCCGTACAGTGCCATAACTGGGGAGGGGCGAGGCTCAGAAAACTGCTGTAGGGGGTGGGAAGGGGAGGGACTCCGCAGAAGGGGACATCTGGCGGTGTTTGCCCGGAGCCAGGCTCACTCAGCCTGTGATCCCGCAAACCCACTCTGGGGAGCTTCACTTCAGAGGCACCTGCCCACACGGAAAAGGATCGTTGTTCCGACGGCTTTGTTTGTAAGAGAGAAGCCTGGAAACGGCCCGCGTGTATCACCAGGGACAGGCGTCCACTTCCGCGGGAGCGGCCAGGGGGCGCGCGGCAGCTCTAAGGCAGAGCGGGCGCTCCGAGCACAGGTTTAAAGCAAAGTACAAACGGCACAAACAATACTCTACCTTTTGTGTGTTAATCCTTCTCCCGAAACCTAAAAGGCTGCACAAGGAATAACTAAAACTGGTTACATACGGGCAGCAGGAAGCTGGCAGAGGCGCAGGCAGAGGTCAGGCGCTACTGACACTTCCCATCGCGTCCCCAGGCATCATTTTTAGCTTTTTTTAAAAAATGTTTTTACTTATTTCTGAGAGAGAGACAGACAGCGTGAGCAGGGGAGGATCAGAGAGAGAGGGAGATACAGACTCTGAAACAGGCTCCAGGCTCTGAGCCGGCAGTCAGCACAGAGCCCGACGCGGGGCTCGAACCCACGAACCGTGAGATCATGACCTAAGTGAAAGTCGGACGCTTAACCGACTAAGCCACCCAGGCACCCCTTTAAAAAATGTTTTTATTTATTTCTGAGAGAGAGACAGACAGCGTGAGCAGGGGAGGGTCAGAGAGAGAGGGGGAGACACAGAATCCGACGCCGACTCCAGGTTCTGTGATGTCAGCACAGAGCCCAACACGGGGCTGGAACCCATGAACCGTGAGATCATGACCTGAGAGTCAAAAGCTCCACCAACTGAGCCAGGGAGGTGCCCTGCCCATGAATCATTTTAAAGGGCACAGGGTTCTAGGCAGCAAATCACGTTGCAGGCATTCGACCTCGCTACGGTGACAGCAGCACAATAAGACGGCCCTGAGAGTCCAGATTTGCCCCATCAGGTGTGCCGCGGGGCGCTGGCTGGGCTGACCCAGGGGAGCTGGGAGACCCCGCCGCGATCAGAGCAGGGCATGGGTGAGCGGGACACTGCACAGCATGGAGCGTGTGCGTCATTTGTGTGTCTCCCTGGACACTCCCTTCCCGGGGCCCTCCCCACGCCCCCCTTCCCTGTAGAGAATGAATCATCCTGTCTCCCCAGGCTCTGCATCCCTCCTCCCATCCTCTCCTCACCCTCCCTCTCCAGCCTTCACCCCAGCCACCCACTGGCACCCCTCTATCGCTGGCTCCTGGCATGCCTGCAGCCCGAACCCAGCGCTCTCTCCTCGGCCCTCAGCCCCATCAGCGGTGAATTCTGCTCCCTTTGGTCGGTCTGCTGGCCACCCCTGCCCAGCCACCTCTGTGCTTCCTGCTCGGGGCGCAGACACTGGAGGCTGCTGGCGTGGCCCCAGCCTTTCTTCTGTCCCCACCGTGCACCACGGGAGCACGGACTGTCACGTCTACACTGCTGTCCCTCCTGTTATTCTCCAGCCTCTACCTTTGGACTTGGAGACCTAAGCACTCACATCAGCCCTTTCACGGCCAAACAGGACTCGGGGCAGGGCACCCTTCCCGGGTCATGACCAGGCACCAGAGTGTCTTCCCACCTTCCTTTCCTCCCCGCCCCGAACTCAACGCACCAGCACACCGTGTCAGCCACACCTTCGGAGAGTGCTCCTGGGTGCGGCTGTGGGGGACATGGTTTGGCGGTTCCTCGAGAATTCCACAGGACTGCTGTGTGGCCCGGCCGCCCCACTGCCGGGTCTCCACACGCTCACGGCAGCAGCGTTCACACAAAGTGGAAGTAACTCAAGTGTCCAACAACGAATGAAGGCATAGAGGGAGTGCGGACTGTCCACACCGTGGAATAGCACTCAGCCTGTGCCATCGCGGCCATGGGGCTTGGCCGGCTCCGGGAACTGTCCTTCCCACCGGCCACCACCCACACGGTCTCTGCTCTGGGCGTGAAGAGCAGACACACTTCAGAACCAGGGCAAAAGGAAACGATGGATGCCCAGTGCACCGGCCCCACCTCCCCCAGCCAGCTGGGAATGGGGTTTCTGCAGCCTGGCTGCCTGCCACCAACCAAAGAATGTTGACAACATCAGAAAAAGAAGTGACTATTGTCTTTGCTTCCGTCTTTTGGAGAAACATGTGCCCTCCTCCTGGCGCTGGGCCCTGTCTCCCTGAGGGGCAGGAGAAGCCCCTTCCCACTCTGCGCCTCCTCCCAAGCGCCGGCAGGGCCCCCCCAGCCCCCCTGCCATCCCCGCCCCCACCCCTGCAGTCCCAGGGCTGCGTCCTGATCGTCCTGATCGCCCTGGACCCTCCCAGAGTCTCTCCAGGGCCACTTCCCCCTGCTCTCGGGGCAGAGGGCTGAGCGGGGGCTCGGAAGCCTTCCTGGAGGCCCCCGGGAGGCTTTCTCCTCTGGTCGAAGAAGGGCTGATTGCAGGGCCTGGGGTTCGGCCCCAGCTGTCGCGGGGGCGGGTACCCGGGAGATCTGGACCCACACAGCACATTTTCACGTCCCAGCTTTGGGCATATGCTTTGGGCTGCAGGTCTGGAAGTTATGCTGAGGCCGCTCTGCGTGCCAGGCCCTTGCAAAGGGCAGGGGTGAGAAGCTGAATAAACCGCGTCAGGTCTCGGGCGTTAGGGGATGCGCACAGGCAAGGATCAAGTCCTGGTCACTGTCTGTCCTGGTCACTGGGGTCAGGCGGCTGGGCACGCGGTGGCCTCGGGCGGGAGTTCCGAGCCGGTGGGTCTGCCGCCGTGCCGTTCTGCCACGGGGGTCCTCTGGAAGGGCACACCAGGGCCCCGTGTCGGGGCTCTGAGGGCTCCCTGGGTCCCGCGCTCCACCTGCCCGCATGACCAGGGCTTCCCCACCTACTCTTAGCCCCGGGGGCTGGGGACCTGCGGTCCCTAACAAGCAAGAGCCAGGGTTGCTGTGTTGATTTGTCTCCAGGCAGCAGTAGAGACGGCGAGGAGAGAGGGCCAAGGGCCAGACAGAAGCTTCCCTCTCTCAGCCAGACACACAGAGACCACCCTCTGGGGAAATACATGGCAGACCCCACCATCCTGGCGAGGCTTGGAGTGGGGGTTGGGCCGGGCAGGGGCCCTCCTCCCCCCTCCCTTCTCTCCTTCCCTCTGTCCTTGGACACCTGCCTCAGTGTGACCTTGGGCCGGTTACAGGCAACATTAGCGACTTCAGAGACCCAGGTTGCACCCACAGGCCTGTGTCCTCTTTCCCTCTGTCTCTCTCCCTGTCTCCTTCCTCCTGGTCCCCCAGCAGGTGCCCCGGCACCCCTACCCCGAGCACTGGCTGGGTCTGAGCTCGGAGCTCCCCAGAGGCCACCACAGGCCGACTTCAGGCCGACTTCACAGAGGGAGGAAACCCCCTCAGTGACCACCCGCGCTAGCCTCCGGGGCCTGGACGAGCAGAGAAAGGAGAGGCCTGGGCAGGAGGGCTGGGCTTTGCATGGCCAATGCAGAGGTGCCCCCAGGGGTCCGCACTGAGTGCTGCTGCACTTCCCCGGGCACCCCCACCCTCCCTGCCCAAGGCTCCCCCCACACCCACACACATCAGCAAACGCAGCTCCCAGACCCTCTCTGCTCCCGCGGCACCCCGCTGTCCGCACCCCACGCCCCCACGCCCCCACCCCACCTCCGGCTCCGTGCGGCGGGGAAGCCCGGCAGAGACGGTCAGAGCCCCATCTGGGTAACCATCGCCCCCCCCACCCCGGGTCCCAGAGCCCATACTCCTGCCCACTCACTTCTGGGGTCCATGGCTCCTAAGGACCCCCAGGCCAGGTCAGGTAGCAGGGGGAGAGCGCCTTGGCAGTAGCTGTAAGCGCAGCTCAGACCTTGGGCTCAGAGCCAGACCAATCCGGGTGACAAAGTCCGGCTCCTGCCTGGGCCCAACCCCACCTGTCCCTTCAGGGTGGGAGGAACCAGACCCGGCAGGGGTAGGCCAGCGGAGGGCAGTCCCACGGCAAAAACCACACTTTTCAGCCAGGTCCCGGTGGCCAGCTGTCCCCAGCTCAGGTCGCCGAGGGGCCCAGCTGGCGGTCTCCCCTGAGCTCAGGGCCAAGCCCGCCTGCACCACGGCCTCCAAGCCCTGGGAGCCTTGGTCGCCGCTCACATCTCCAGCCCCCCCACCCCCCCCCAGCTCTCTGCCTCTCCTCACCTGTGTCCCATCGCGGGGCGCTGCCTCGCTCCTGGCGCACGGCCTACCCGAGCTCCAAGCAGCCCGGCGGGCTCGGACGCTTCCTGGGTCTTCTCATTTTCTCCAGAGGAAAGGTCCCAGAGATTTCTGACACACGGGGATAAAGAGGAGTTTCAGTGAAAGCCTCTGAGAGGGTGTCGCCTGGGGTGCAGGGACACCGGGCGTGGGGGCCCCACTCAGGGATTAAACGCGGCCCAGTGAACAGCAGGGGAGGGGCAGAGGGCAGCCGGCTCCCTGGCCCCATCCTCCCGCTCAGGCTTTCTGTGCAGGGCCCCCTCCGCCATCCCCCCCACCCCCGGCCCAGGGGGAGGGAGGGAACCAGGCAGGGCAGGGTGGAGACGCCGCACCGCCACTCCCAACCCGATGGGCCCCACAGCTTGGTGCCAGCCACTTCGGATGGGAGGGAGGGCCCTTCCTCAAGTCGTCCCCACGGCATGCCCCAGCCCGCATCCGGCTGAGGGCAGGGGAGCGGAGCTGGGCCCACAGGGGGCCCTTGTCAGAGTCACGCAGCAGCAGCTTAATGAAAAATTAAGTGTCATACCTACCTCACTGTACACAAAACTTTTTTTCATTTACCTTTTTGTTATGTTTATTTTTATTTTATTATGCTCAGAACCAGCACCCTATGTACTTTCTAATTTTTTTTTAATGGTTATTTATTTTTGAGACAGACAGGGACAGAATATGAACAGAGGAGGGGCAGAGAGAGAGAGAGAGACAGAATCCGAGGCACACTCCAGGCTCTGAGCTGTCAGCACAGAGCCCGACGTGGGGCTCGAACTCATGGACTGTGGGATATCATGATCTGAGCCCAAGTCAGACACCCAACAGGCTGAGCCACCTAGGTGCCCCATAGGTTGTATAAAGAGCTCTTACCACTCAACGAGAGACATCTGACTTCAGAATGGGCAAGGGACTTGAGGAGACACTTCTGCCCTCCTCAGTGACAGAATCAAGTCCTCGCTGGGGCCGGGCACGAACTCCAGAAATATGTCTCTTGTGGTTGATCTTGCCGTCCCTCTCTCTCCAGCTAGGGGGGAGATGGGGGCTGGCTTGTGGCAGAGGGAGGAACGGGAGGGGGGCGGAGCCCACATGTCCCCCAGGGGAGAGGCAGGGGACAGCGCAGAGCAGATGCTGAGGGGCGGGGGAAGAGACCAGGGCCAGCCGCCTGCCCATCTGGAAACACGTGGTGAGCTCCCCAGGCGACCTGTGGCTGGTCAGTGCCTGCAGCGATGACACGAGGGAGTCTGAGGCCGATGGACGTGCCCTGGAAAGCCAAGCACACTCTCCCAGGGTGATCCCAGCTCGCATGGCCAGTGGGCACTTGGGGCTGGAGGTAGGGAGGAGCCCGGACTCCTTGGTTCAGGGCTGTGGCCCCTCAAAGGGCAGGCTGCGGGATGGAACACGGGGAGTGTCCTGGGTGCCCCTGGGCACGTGGCCTTCCACGGCCTTCTCTCAGGCAGCTTCTGGAGCCCCCTCCATATCCACACTCACCGGAGCTGGTGGGTCTCACTGGTGGCATGGCAGTTAGCCTCACTCTGTCCCGAACCCACCCTGAGCCCGGCTTTCCTAAGCCCTTGCTCTGGTTCCTGTGGTCAACACCCTCGAGACCCCTGCTGGTCAGGGCACGGCCCTGCCAGGGCCCAGAGGACGTCGGGTCTGGCGGGAACGTCACCCACGACAGCGGCAGGAGGGAAGGGCCGGGTGACCCCTCCTCTCCTGACTCGGGGGCCAGCCCCCGCCTCTCGCGGCCTCACCGTCTCCTCTGGCTGCTTCTGGGCTCTCTTGGGGTTCATCTCCAGGGTGGCAAACTTGGAGGTGCCTTTCCGCCAGGTCACCTTTATGTTGGTTTAGAAGTGGCCCCCGATCCCTCCACCCCTGCTGCCCTAGGAGCCGGCGCCTTTGCTTTGGGTCCTTGTCGGCCTGAAGGTGCCCTGCTGATTTGGGTCTGCACGGCCCCTGAGGTATCCACCAAGCAGGCGCCCCCAGCCTGTCCCCTGGAGCCCCTGGCATTCCCGGCACTGGACAACTCCTGTTACCCAGGGGGCGCCAGGGGGCTCAGCCAGTTGAGCATCTGATTTCAGCTCAGGTCATGATCTCGTGGTTTGTGGGCTCGAGTCCCGCACTGGGCTCTGTGCTGACGGTGCGGAACCTGCTTCGGATCTCTGCCCCCCACCCCCACCTCTCCTCCGCTCACTCTCTCAAAAATAAACACAACCCAACTTCTGTGAGCCCATTGGTCCTCGTGTCGTACAGGTCCCAGGGGACCCTCAGGGCACAGGAGCTGGCAGGGCCAGGCAGGCCACCAGCACAGTTCACACGGCACGGTGGGGTGGCGACAGTGCCCTCCACTCAGCCCCTAAATGCGGGAGAGAAAAGGGGCCAATCGCATGTCTCGAGTGTGCTGCCTCCTGTGTCCCAAGGTCCCGCACAGGCCCAGGCTTCACCCCTCCCCTCCCCCACGGCCTGCTTCTGAAGGCCAGCACGCGCTCTCTGCCTCCTGCAGCCTCCCGGGGGCCCCACACAGGCCCATTCACAGCACAGTTTTATACGGCGCTCAATTCTGAGGGTCTCTCTGGGGCTCCCAGGGAAGGCAGGGGGAGCCAAGCGCCTCTATCAGAGCCCAGGAGGAGGTGCTGGCCGGTGAAAGCCCCAGAGAGATCCCTCCCCTCCCCTCCCCATAATCTGTATTTTCGTACTTCAGGTGTGGAAGTGGGCACCCCATTCCCTGCACCTACTCAATCATGAAGCGTGGCCCCTCCGGAACACAGCACTCACCCCCACCCGGAAGAGGCTGGGGGCGCACCGAGGCCCTCTGTTGCCCCATGTGCTTCTGCAGGATGCAGCCTAGCCCCGGCAGGCAGGGCTCCAATCACACAAGAGTGTGCAGGCCACAGGGCGGCCTCGCTGGTGGGCTGGTCACTAGGGGCCGAGCCCTCTCCACCCCCAACGTCCACATGAAGCTTGAGAACACCGTGTGTTCTGTGGACCCCATGGCTGTTTGACAAACGCCACGCTGATGAGCAAAGGCGCATAAACCACCCAGTGCAACCCACGAGCCCCAAAGCCATGCCCGTCCAAGTGTAAGCTTTATTTCTCTGGGGATCCTGCGTCTGCTCTGCCTGGCCGGTCCCCACCCAGATGGGAGGCTCCGGGTGACTGGCCCTGCGGCCTCCCGTTACAGAACAGCCCCAGAACCGTGCAGGGGGACCCAGGCTGACCTCAGCACAGTCTGGTAGAGGGTGAAGGGCAACTCCATGGGAGAGCCTCCCCGACACACAAAGGACTGACTTTATGGTGTAAGCGAGGCTTTTCCAGACTCCAGGACGAGCATGTTTCCTGGACAGGCTGCGGGCCCTCCGTGCACCTGCTGGGCCCCCCAGGTCTCGAGTGGAATCCTGGGGGGCGGCTGCCAGCAGCCATGACTAGCAGCAGGGAGCCAGTCGAGGCCTAAGAGCCACAGGAACCCGCTAAGGACCGCAGCTGGGGAAGGCAAGGGGCTCCTGGCTTAGGGACAGGCTCGGCTGCCACTGTCCTTGGGCCAGGGAGAGGACCCGTCACCGGGAATGGCCTAGGTCCAGCACGGCCTATGCTCCCAGGGAAGGATGGGCAGCTGGCCCCTGGCCATGGGCCCCTGGCCCCTCCTGGCCCTGCAGTCGATACAGGGCCTCCATCTGCCTCCGCTTCTGCTTGGCCCGGTTGATGGTTGTCTGGAAGAGCCTGCAGAAGAGGTGGACGGCCGGTGGCGAGTCGTCGTTGCCAGGGACGGGGTAGGTGATGAGGCACGGGTTGCAGTTGGTGTCCACGATGCCCACAGTGGGGATGTGCATCTTGGCCGCGTCTCTCACAGCCACGTGGGGCTCAAAGACGTTGTTAAGCGTGTGCAGGAAGATGATGAGGTCTGGCAGGCGGACCTTGGGGCCCAAGAGGAGCGGGGCGTTGGTCAGCAGGCCGCCCTTGAAGTAGCGGGTGTGGGCGTACTCGCCGCAGTCCCGGGCCGTGGTCTCAATCAGGTGTGAGAACTGCCGGTTCCGGCCCACAAACAAGATGATGCCCTTGCGATAGGCCACGTGGGCCGTGAAATTCAACGCCAGCTGCAGGTGCGTGGCTGTCTGTTCCAGGTCAATGATGTCCTGGTCCAGGCGGCTCCCGAAAATGTACGGCTCCATAAATCTGTCAGAGACCCCACAGAGGCAAGAGTGAGCTAAGCTCATGTGGCCCAATCGGCGCCTTCTTGAGTGAACCGTTGTCAGCACCCGCTAGGGCCCTCTGTGGAGGGCCCTGTGAGCCGTGAGGCCCGTGCCCCCTGGGCCACCCATCCCCAGGAAGGGTGCAGTCTGCCACCCTGCAACCATGGCCCCAGTGAGGGCCCCGGTCTGGCGAGTGATGGCCAGGAGCCAGCGGGGGGTAGGGGTGAGGTGGGGTTCAGAGGGGACCAGGACAGGCCTGGGCTAAGCAGACCTCAAGCACGTCTCCCTGCACCCACACGCCATCACGTGGGGATGCCACCGGAAGGGACCCCGCATGGCACCCTGCGCCCCTGCCGAGGGCCATGAGCCCCGAAGTACACAGTTCAGTGTGGGGACCAACGCTGAGTCTAAGGATAAACCTCTGCTCCTCCCTGGGGCCCAGTGGCCTCAACTGGAAGAGGATGATACACACCACTAGAAAAAGGGCCTTGGGCCCCCTCCTACGCTGTTGGTGGGAATGTAAACGGGTGCAGCCCCTCTGGAAAACAGTGTGGAGCTTCCTCAAAAAATGAACAATAGAACTCCCCTAGGACCCAGCAATAGCGCTGCTAGGGATTTACCCAAGGGATACAGGGGTGCTGATGCATGGGGCACACGTACCCCAGTGTTCATAGCAGCACTCGCAACAATAGCCAACACACGGAAAGAGCCTAAGTGTCCATCAACGGATCAGGAAGATGTGGTTTATCTCTACGATGGAATACTCCATGGCAATGACAAAGAATGAAACCTGGCCATGTGTAGCAACATGGATGGACCTTGAGGGTGTTATGCTGAGCGGATTAAGTCAGGCAGAGGACAGGTACCATATGTTTGCACGTATAGGAGGATTAGGAGAAAGTTAACAGAGGACCGTGGGGGAGAAGAAGGGGGGAAATAGTGGGGAGAGGGAGAGAGGCAAACCATGAGACACTCCTGAATGCTGAGAACACACTGAGGGCTGATGGGGGTGGGAGGGAAGAGGGGGTGATGGACATGGAGGAGGGCACTTGTGGGGATGAGCACTGGGTGTTATACGGAAACCAACTTGACGATAAACTGTGGAAAAAAAACAAAAAACCCAAAAAGGGCCTTGGACGCCACGGATCCCAAGGCAGGAGGGTCCCTGGGCCCCATAGGCACCACCACACTGGGCCCCGGGTGTCCGTTACCTGTGCCGACAGCCTGCTTTGTGTCCCAGGTGCACCCGCGCATTGAAGAGGCTTCTCACGGAAAACAACTCCTTGACATTGAAGAAGTCCGAGTGCTTGAGGGGCTCGCTGAGGATCCTGTCATCGAGGTCTGGGGTGGGGAGGAGAGGATGCTGTGGTCTGCGGCCCCCCTGCCCCCAACCGTGGAAGGGAGGCAGCGCTGCTGGGGAAGGGGAGGGCCAGTGAAGTCCAGCTGATGAAGGTGCCCGGGGCCACAGGGTCTTTTCCAGGAGATTGGGGCTGGAGCCAGGCTCCGACCCCAGCTTTGCTTCTGGGTAACCGTGTGCACCTAGCAAGGAGGGGCCCAGCCTGGTCCTCTGGGTGTCTCCCAGCCACCAGAGGAAGGTCCCTATCAAGAGTCCAGGGAGGGCTTAGGGGTCCAGAGGGCACCTCTCAGGGAACCAGGCCACACTTAATGACCAGGGCCACCATTCTCTCCACCAGCCCCCCCCCCGGGAGTGTGGCCGCCTTAGCCCCATCCCCAGATGAAGGGGGATAGTGGAGGGCAGGGCAGTGAGGCACTGGCTCAGGCCACTGTAAGTGCACCCAGCACAAGGCACTGCTGGGGACAGGAGAGGGAGGCAGTCTGTCGCTTCTTTCCTGGGCCCGCACCCCTCCAGGGCTGCACATCTAATGCCAGGGCACTCAGAACTCCTCGCGGCAGACGACTTCAACCCCAAACAGGTCAGGTGCGGTCCCCTCAACACCCCAGGCTCGCAGAGGAGCTGACCATACCGATGTCGCCTTTGGGCTCCCTGACGGCGGGGGTCGCAGCGCTGGCCAGGGTCCTGCCGCTTGGCCGGGCCCGCCCCGGGGTGGCGCTCTGGAGCACATGCGGCCGCAGCGGCCTGGGCCAGACACCTGGGGAGAGAGCAAGCTGGTGGCGCGCGCGCCTGGCCGCTGTCCCTGCGGGCCTGGGTCCGGGCGCGGTGGGTGCTGCAGGGCCCGCAGGCCTGGGTGGAGGTCCCGCTGTCCCCGCCCCGAACCCTCCATCCCCCGTCCGCACCCTCCGCCCCTGACCTCCGGCCTGGAGCCCCGCCGAGTCCCCCGGGAATCCCGCCCGCGCCCCCGGAGTCCCCACCCCAGGAACCGCCCCGCCCTCGCTCTGTGTCCCCCGGAGCCTCCCGCCGCGTCTCCGGGCCCCGCGCACTCTCACCCGCGCCGAGCAGACGACACACGGACGCGGCGGCCGCCATAGCGCGGAGGGCGGACGGAGCAGGGACGAGCTCCTGGAGCGGCGCTCCTTCCGCCGCCGCCAGCGCCCCGGCCGCAGCGCCCCCTGCCGGTCCGGAGGTGTCTCTGCGCGCCCCGCCGCTCGGCCCCCGGGTCGCGCCCAGTGGGCCCGCGGGCCTCCCCCGGGTCCGCACACGCAGGCCAGCGAGGCCGAGCCCCGGGCCCGACTTCGGCCCGCCGCCGGCCCAGGCGCCACGGACACAGGAGGACGGAGCGGCAAGGCAGGGTCGGCGCGAGCGCGGGGTCTGGGGGAGTGTGTCCTCCGGCCGCGTCCCCTCAGCTCGCCCCGAGCACCCCGCACGAGCCGCTGTCCCCTTGGGGTCCCTCTTCACCTCCTGCCAGTCCAGCACAACCTGTCGCTCTCCCAAAGGGGATCCCATAAGATTAGGCGCATCCGGAGTCTACATTTAGATTCCGGGTACGAGGCGCGGCGTGGGGGGAGGGGAGAGAGGGCATGAGGTCCGGGGCCGGGGACACCCAGGCACACGGTAAAGCGGCGTGCAGGGCTGGAAGTGGGCCTTCTGCGGGTGAAGGCCAAGACCTGAGGCCCCCCTGCAAGTAGGGGAGCGGCGGGGAAGGCCGTGGGCGCGGCGCCTTTAAGGCCCTGCCGCCCAGTCAGGTGACCAGGCCGTCGCCGGGCAACGGGACGCCGCGCCGGGGCCCGCGCTCTCCCCCTGCGGCCGAGAGGTCGGGCTCATGGCCGGAGCGAACCCTGGAGAGTGCGAGTGCGCGGAGGCTGCGGAGCCCCCGGCCCCGGAGCTCCCGACTCCGGAGCCTCCGGGCCCCGCCGCCCCGCAGAGAACCAGCGACTACTACCGCGTAGACAGGGATCTGCCGGCCAGGTTCAACAACCCGGCGTGGTTCCGGGGCTACGGGTGAGGACGGAGTCAGGGGCCACCTGGCATGCGCCGGGGCTGGGTGCCCGCCACTAGGCCGGCACGCACGAGTCCGCAGCCTGCCCCCGCGCCCGAGTCAGAGGGCTGGTCAGCCGTTACCACCAAATGAGCAGAAAGTGCTCCGCAAGCAGGCGCGAGGGGCCTGCAGTCAGCGCAGGGGGGTCGGGGTGGCCGGGTAAGTCCTATCTCTCTAGGCTGGGAGGAGCCTCCACCTGCACCTCCTCACCTAGTCTCCCCTGCAATCCTGTGGACTAGGGGCTATTTTCCTGTCTCAGGACAGACACTGGGGTGTAGGAGGCACACGGCAGAGATGATGTCTGAACCAGTCACTCAGCTCAGCTCTGGGTCAGCATCAGAGACGGCAGGCCTGTTTTCTCCCAGAGGCTCAGGAGTGGAGGACCCCGCCTCCTCAGCAAGGGACAGCAGGTGCCAAGACCTGCCAGGGCTTCGGCCTGCCGTGGGAAGGGTCAAGGGCAGAGGGGAGCAGCGGAGGCAGGGAGGCTGAGCCTGCCTCCCACGGGAGCCCACGTTCACCGCCGCCTGGGGCATTCCCAGCAGAGCTCCATCAACCAGGTATTTTAAGGCTGTAGCTTGGGCAGAATTAGAATAAATGAATAGAGAACAGAGTGTGTTTCTCATTGGCCAGGACCAAAGAGCCTGTCTCCGTGTCCAGGACCAGTAACCAGGCTTACGGGAGCAGGGCCCCCAGCGTGCACGAGATGCCGGTAAGTGGGAAGCACGTGTGTCTGGGGGGCATCTCGAGGGGGCGGCTCCCACCCCTGATTTCTCCAAAGGGGCAACACATTGTGCGGGGGAGGTACGGAGGGGCCCGAAGTCCCAACATCACAAAGTGGCCCCTCAAATCCTTTTGAAACAGGGGAAGGTGGAAATGAATGACCAAGTGAATTTAGCCAATGCAGTGTTGTAAGGGTGAAAAAGGCGCATGAAGGCTAGCTCAAGGTGTCCCCAAAGACTGGCCCCTTGCACACAGACACCATCGCCTCTGGCACCTTAAGGCAGTAAATTTGGGGGCAAATGAGTGATCATCTGCTTTCTTTTTGTAATAATACCCAATTTTAATTATCTTGTGGCCTTAAGAGGCAGTACTGGCCAAAATCACAGGCTGCAACAGGACAAGGCACATTGGTGGATCTGGGGAACCCCTTCCCCCTTTTAGAGATTGGCTTTGCAGTCTGGAGGTCTAGAACCGCCTTCTAAAACTCCCCTGAAGCCCCTCCTGCGCCCAGGTGAGGGGCCAGATGGACCAGCGTAAGCATCCCCAGGCCAGCAGGGCCACCTGTTTTGGGTGACAGTGTGGGTTTTTTTCTCCAAAATAGTCATCCTTTTAAAAGTTATGGGTAAATTGCTTATTTACACGTTTTACATGGGGGATAGAGCTCTTGGGAGATTACTTGTCTAGAAAGTTTCCAGAAGGGCACCTGGATGGCTCAGTCCGTTAAGTGTCAGATCATCATCTCCCGATTCGTGAGTTGGAGCCCTGCTTTGGGCTCTGTGCCAACAGCTCTTGGATTCTGTGTCTCCCTCTCTCTCTGGCCCTGCTGCTCTCGCTCTCTCTTAAAAATAAATAAACACTGAAAAAATTTTAAAAAACAAATGATACCGTGAGGAAACTGTTCTCTGCCATACTGTAACGGTCATTATACATTTGTCAAAACTCACTGGGCTGTAGAACACAAAAAGGGAACCCTGATGAACTGAACGCTGTGGTCTTAAGTTACTGTACCGTGTGGACGTGGCGACATCGGCTCAGCTGTAAGGAATGTGGCCAGGGATGCTCAGGGGCGGCCGTCTGTGCCCTGGAAGGGGACGTGACACGTATGTGGAAACTCCGTGCGCCACATTCAGTGTTTCTGTAGCCCACAGACCGTCCTAGGAAAAGCCAGTCTGTTAAAAACATGCACTGAAGCCATTTCTCCTTGTACCTCTTTCCTGCCAAGGAGACAGAGAAGCCAGTGGTCTTGATAGGAGGCTCACCGTCCAGGGTGAGAGATGTGGCAGAGCTCGGGCCCGGGCATCCCAGGGTCACCGGATGCTGCCATGCTGCTGGACTACCCCCACCCTAGCCCTGCACACGCGCCTGGGCTTGTCTGTGTGTGTGCCTTGCCGCACCCTCACCTCACTAGGGCAGCACCTCCCCGCACCCCTGCACTGGTGGGGCGTGCGCATCAGGAGTGTGTCACAGCCTACGGGGGATTCGCATACACACTCAGGGCTGAAACCCCTGGGTGCTGAGTTTGTCTCTTCTCTACGGAAGAAGAATCTGATGTTCAGAGAGGTCCAGATCTGTGTCAGGTGGCACGGTTGGTCCGAGCAGAACTGGGGTTGCTTGGGGCCAGGGGTGGCCGTGCGATGCCCAAGTGGCCCGTAAGCGGTCCTTCAGTCCGTGTACAGCGAGTGGAGGCACTATATTAGTAACTGTTCCCAGACATCATGCATAAATTGGGATGGTCTGGGGGCTCCTGGGTGGCTCTCCTTGGTTAAGCGTCCGACTCTTGATTTCAGCTCAGGCCATGATCTCTTGGTTCATGGGATGAAGCCTCATGTGGGGCTCTGTGCTGACAGCACGGAGCCTGCTTGAGATTCTCTCCCTCTCTCTGCGCCTCCTGAGCATGTACTCTCCCTCTTTCTCTCAAAATAAATCAATAACATTTTTTTAAAAAAGTAAATTGGAATGGCCTGGGCCATCCTGCCCACCCTGACTTCTCTGGTTCTTCGGAGTGGAGATGCCATTTTCTACAAATTCTTACTTTTCTCCCAGAAAGGTCCGATGACCGGCTGACATCCCATTAATTGTTGTGTCCTTTTTCACTTCCAGAAAGTATTTTATCCAAATTCAGATAAGTTTTCCAGACAACTTGCAGCTGGTGGAATGTTCCGGAACAATACTTTGAATGTCTGTGTGGAGAAGAGCGTTGTGACGGGTCCTGACAACTACATCACCTCCTATGACCGGTTCAACTTCCACCCCAGCTACAACGTCCACAAGCCCTCCATCTGTGACTGAGAGGTCGGGGGTCTCCTGATGGCAGCAGTGGGGGCCTGAAGTATTGCCCTCACTCTCCCCTAATTTGCCCAGCTGTGAACGTGCAGACCTCACTGCTTTCCCTGAAAATGTTCTCTCTTTGCATTAGAAAAACATGCGGACAGGGCAGTACTGTGCTATGTTTTAGGTGCTGTTTTACTTCTGCGACGGGAAAGTTGTTAATGGCTTGACTTTCCATTAAAAACATTGCTGTATCCTGAATTTCTGACTCACCTGTAATCAGGGGACAGGACCTGGGACCCAAGTCTTGGCCTGACACTAGGAAGGCTTGGGTAACCTGCACCCCTGTCTCCTATCCCCATATCTTTATTGGAGCTGATTTATACCCCAGACAGATCCCCGAGGGAGTTTCCTGTTCTAAAGCGCCCTGGCGGAAATGGGGAGGGCCCCTGCCTGGGCCGAGGACAGGGGTCAAGGGTGAAGGGCAGGAACGCAGCCCCTGCCGCGTGCTGGCGTGGAGTCCCCGGGAACGTACTCCTGGCCGGTGCCTTGCGCGGTTGGAAGGGCTGATGTGTCCCTGGGGCTTCTCCCTTTGTGTTCATTTCCAGTGTGCAGTAAAACGTTGGAAAACAAAACAAAACAAAACCCCAGCAGGCAGAGAGTAACACATTTTCCAGGTGCAGTAGTAATGTTACGTGCACTTTGATTCCTCTGTAGTCCTCGATCGACTGATGTTTGCTAGGACACAGACGGTCCTCAATGAGAAGAATTTTTCTGTGCCAGTGCGTATCGTTCACACACAGATTCCCTCCACCCCCCACTTCCTGTATGGGAGCAGGACGTGCCCATCACAGGAAATCCAGAAGGCACCGGCTCAAGACAGAAGTCAAGGTCATGTTCCACGGATGCTATCTCCTCTACGAAAACTGCGGTCCCATCAGAGTGGGGAGGAATGAAATGCCATGACTGGTTATTTCTTCATTAAAACCTCTTTATTATTAATACAAAAAATAAACATTTTGGCAACATTCTTAATGTCCCATTTGGAATGGAAATGATTTCCAGAGAAAATCAATAATCTTAATAAAAAGATGCAAAGCTGAGTCTGAACCCAGGGTCTAGGCCTTATGCTTCTTAGTCCCCAAACCAGTGGGCCCTCCGGGGTCAGACTGAAAATTAGTTTTTACAACCTTCGCTAAAAATACCCAAATCCCGAGAATGCTGCTGTGTTTAGCATGTGTTGAAATAAGCACAAGAAAAAGAATGCCTTTTTAACCAAGTTTCTACACTCACCGGAAAGATTGAACTCCTCCCTCAGTAGCCAGGAAAAGCAGGTTGGGGGCTCCGGGGAAGGACAGAGTTACCGGACAAAATAGCTCACCAGCGTGGCTGGTGAGTGCCGCGCTCAGAGAGGCCGGCCCTACGGCTGGCTGGGGGTGCCACGCGAGCCAACATCACCAGACCAAATCTGCCAGCCAGCCTGGGCATCCTAACAGGTGCTGGGGGCTGTGACGCGTCACAGCCGATAAAGTGCCCTCTCCGCGAGAGCCGCTAGTGAGGTAAAGCTAGACTCTACGTGCATTATAAATAGAATAAATGTCTGGGAAGATGAAAACCGGAAATAACTTTGCTAGAACCTATATGCCCATCTTCCCGAAAGCCCGGGAGCGTCTCCAGCTCAGGCTCCTGGCGCCCTCGCCCTGGCGTGCATCTGTCTGCTGGCTTGGGTTCTCGGAGGACCTTGACATCACCACCTGCGGTGAGTCCCAGGCCTGCCCCAGGCCAGAGCCCGCCTTGGGTGCGTCTGGGGAGGCGCGGCCGCAGGCAAGGGCCCCCGCAGCCCTGCCCTGACTCTGCACACAAGTCATACAGGAACCCCGATGCCTAGAAACGTCCCTTTTGGCACATTTTCCACCAGGAATCTTCATGTGTTGGGCGGAGAGAACAGTGTTTAGATGGCCAGTCTCAGGGAAGGCTGCGGGGCCGCGTGCGGGCCGGGTGGCTGAGTGGCGATTAGGACCCCCCACCCCCCATCACTCCCTGGCTGCGATCCTGACTCCTCCCAAAGTCCTCACTCCAAGCCACAACACTTAGAGAAGAGGCGAGCACGGCATTTCCAGACCGTGACGTCAGGAAAGCCTGTCTTCACTCACGAGGAGGCTTGGCCGAGTCGGGCTGTTCCCTTCTGCCACGAGACACAACACAGAGAAATGCAGAAAAACATGCAACACAGGCTTTTGCTGGGTCAGCACTTGGTTTGGCTGCTGGGTGGGGTGAAGGGCGGCAGCTTCCCACACTGAACACACATTTCCGCATTTGTCAGTAACTCGTCTTTCAGGTATAGTCCACGAGAATACGTGGTTTCACACACACAGGAAATGGGTCCATGCTGGGGGGAAAATGTGTCCGGAGCACAGAAGAGCAGAACACCCCCCCCCCCAAGATTCTGTGAACAACAAACTATTTCCCGATTCCCGGTCAGCCTCGCCTCGAGCAAACCTGGTTGTGGTCTGCAGAGTGGGTGCCAGGTCCCTTAAACAGTCCCTGAAATTAATTTTGAGGGCGGTGGGGGTGGTGATCGAGGTGGCAATACTTTTCATGATTTTATTTATTTATTTTTTAAAATATTTTTATTTTATTTCTAGGATAGAGACAGCGTGAACAAGGGAGGGTCAGAGAGAGAGGGAGACACAGACTCTGAAACAGGCTCCAGGCTCTGAGCTGGCTGTCAGCACAGAGCCCGACGCGGGGCTCGAACCCACGAACTGCGAGATCATGACCTAAGCGAAAGTCGGATGCTTAACCGACTAAGCCACCCAGGCGCCCCTACTTTTCATGATTTTAAATGAGCAGACAAGGTGCTAGAACTTAAAGTTCGGGCCTGATTTTCTGAAGCGAGTGTGACTCAGCTCCGGACACTGGCTGAGATTTCAGATGCTGCAGCTCGAAGGGAAGGAGCGAGCCTTCTCCAGGAGATGTGGGTGGGGGGCCTCACTGCCTAATCCCCAGGCCCCTCCCCCTTCCAATTGTGCCCATTCTTTCCAGGAAGTACCCTGGAGTACTTGACACCACTTAAAATCAAGCCTCTCTCCTTCTTCGTGTTAAATGAATGAACCTTTGACCCCCAGTACACAGACCTCTCCTTCCCTGGGACGTGAGGCTTGATCTGAGCACACGCAGTCCCCGCGCACATGGTCCCCGCACACACACAGGTGGGTGCACCTGAGGCACCCGTGCAGCAAGTCCCAGGACGCTGCTGTTTGCGGCTGTGGCGTCGGGTCCCACTCACTCACCCCACCACGGTCCCCTTCCCAGAGAGGGTGCCGGGGAACCTCTGGCCTGGGCCCCAGCATGCCCCAGAGCTGGCCTAGGGCGTGGGGTCCCTGGGAGGGCTTGTGTCTGGTGTGTGTGAAAACAAGACATGCGTGAGCAGCGGTACCCCAGGCAGAGTGGGGGTCAGCGTCGCAGAGGCCGCGGGGACCCGGGAGGCAGGAAGGAGGCATGTGCGAGCTGAGCCGGGCATGGGGGAGGCGGTGAGCCGCAGAGGCAAGGGGTGCTCAGGGCTGAGGACACGGTGGGTCCTCGGGTCCCCACCCCGCCCCACAGAGGCCGCTCCAGGGAAGGCAAGCCGCTTCAGTGGGTTCATGAGCAGTGCTTCATTTATTTGCATTAAAAAAAAAAATCCAGTTCTTATATACAAAACAAGCTGATTTCTGTTTCCAAGTGTTAAAAGCACTCCTTAAAAATTAAATAAAATTTATGGGGCGCCTGGGTGGCTTAGTCGGTTAAGCATCCGACTTTCGCTCAGGTCATGATCTCGCGGTTTGTGGGTTCGAGCCCCGCGTCGGGCTCTGTGCTGACAGCCAGCTCAGAGCCTGGAGCCTGTTTCAGATTCTGTATCTCCCTCTCTCTCTGACCCTCCCCTGCTCATGCTGTCTCTCTGTCTCTCTGTCTCTCTGTCTCCTAGAAATAAATAAAAAACATTTAAAAAAATTAAAAAAATTAAATAAAATGTAGAGCATGGATGGCACAAAGTGTTTTTCCTGGGAGCACCGAAGTGACTTGAGGGCCGGCCAGGGAGCTGGCATGCACACCCTGCAGGTGTGGGCGGGGGTGGGGTGGGCGGGCTCAGTGCGCACTGACGCTCCCCGGCCTGCGGGTGCGGAGGGGCCACCGCTAGAAACCTCACAGGCGCGTCTGAAGACGAGGTTCAGCTGCCACGGGAGCCTTGCTCCAGGCCTGTCACAGCTGAGTGCGACTCGGGGCCACAGACAAAAGTCTGCTGGGCAGACGCATGTCAACGTCGTGATGGCTGAGTGTCCACCCCTCCTGTCTCCCTCGCAAGGAGCGGAAGGCAAGGGACAGCCACACAATTCCCTCGTTTGCAAGGCGCCCATGGCTTGTGGCTCAGCTCAACCCCCCCACCCACACCCCCAGGCCCGGGCCCCGCCCACAGGCGCGCAGGAAACCACCCATCTTGCCTTGCAAGGCAGGCCCTTGGGAAGCACCTGCTGAGTCCTGGGAGCGCACCCAGATGAGGCCCGTCCCCGGAGGGCCCTGGGCTCTCGAGGCGTCTGGGTACCAGAGCAAGGACAGCGGCCCTGGCCCTGTGTATTCCCTCGTGCCCATCGAGAGGAGGACATTCATAACGCACCGGCGTGTTACCTTCCGGAACTGTGACTCACAAGGAGGAACAGGGGCTCTTGTACAAAAAGAGCTTTATTATTGGGCTGTCAGAACCACACAGGAATTGAACGGGGCTGGACGTTAAACAACAGTCTCGGGCGCGGCCTCCGTGCCATGTCCACATGCAACAGGGGACGGCCAGTCCTGCTCGCTGGCCTTTGTGCTTTGAAATGTTCTCCCATGGAGGCTGCGACTGCAGCGTTCAGAGGACTCGCCCTGGCCTCGCGGGACCGGGGCCCTTCGTGTCACAAGTGGTGTCCGGGAGCTTCCTGACAGAGACCCTTGGGGCCGTTTCCGTGATGCTCGGGTGGGCATCTGGTGCTGCTTTCCCAGGCACAGCCAGACCCTCCCAGCAGCGACACTGCCCGTCAGGGTCACCTGAGCCCTGGCTGTGATGGCAAAGCCGAGCGTCCGCTACTCTAAGACTCGCACGCAGACCAGAGAGAGCTGCAGTTAGGAATGCCCTATGAAATCAAACAGCAGTATTTTCCAAAAATATTTTTTACAGTGCTTTAAATAATTTACAAAAAAGATACAAAAATCCTATCTTCCAGGACACATCTGGCAAATAACACCATCGCACCCATCGGTGTTCGTACGAGCAGGGCTGTGCTAAGGGGCTTCCGGTGTCCGCTCCAGGCTTGCGAGCAGCGTGCGCACACGCTCCCCACTGAGGACAGAGCCAGCAAGTGTCCTCAGGGCTGGAGGACTTTGCCCTTGGCCACCGGCCCGCCGCCCTCCTCCACGGACGTGTCGCTGAGCTCGCTCGAGTCACTGCCCGTGGCCTCCTGGGCCTCGTCACCTCCACCGAGGGCCCTGCGCCTGTACCTCAGGTCCAAAATGTCATCCCCCGAGCCCGAGTTCCTCCTAGTGTGCAGGGTGCACGCTGCCGGTGACTTCCGGCTGGGCCAGCGTCCGCCTTCCTTTTTGGGGAGCAGGTACGAGCTTCCAAACACGGGACTGTGGCCAGCTGGCGTGTCTCTGAAGGCCGAGAAGGACGGGCCCTGCAGCGGCAGACCCAGGGGTGGACTGAAGACGCCGCCCTGCTTGCCCCCCCAGGACACGCTCTTTCCAAAGTGGAATAACTGGGTGGACAGCAGAGAGGAGAAGCCCGCGAAGGGCAGGCCTTTCTTGGGGTCCTGGCCCTCGGGGCCCTGGTCTCTCGGGCCCCCGAAGCCCCCTCTCCACACGGCCTCTCTGCCTTCTGGGCTCAGCGCCCACGCACTCTGCAGCCGACTCTGGTGGGTGAAGTCGGCCCACGGGAGGGCGAAGCCGGGCTGGGGGTCCCCTAGCCCATCGGTCCCTGGCTTCCGAGTCCGTGGGCTCTGGCCCCGTGTGGTCACGGCAAAGGCCGCACCGGGGCTTTCTGTCCGGATGCCAGCTTCGACACGAGTGGGCAGCGGGCCAGGATCGTGGTCTGTGGCACCCTCGGCCCCTTGCGGGCTCTGCTCTCTGTGAGTGCAAACAAGTCTCCGATTGGCCGCAGACCCTCTGGCAGACAGGGCCCTGGCAGTGCTGGCGCGCCTGGCCAGGGCCGCTGCGGGGCAGGCCTGCTCCGCGTGGGGGCCGCTCCTCCTGCCCGGGAGGGAGGCCCTCCCTGCGGCCCCAGGGCCTCCGGCCGGCTGCGGACCACCCCTGCCCCGCTGGCTCCGTGTGCACACATGGGGCTGAAGGGCCAGGGCGGGTGCAGGCACCTTCCGGCATGGCAGCTCAGGCCTGGGCATGCTCCGTGTCCCTGGGGTGGCGGGGGCCCCTCCTGGGGCTTCTGAACCACTCCCAGACTCCTTGGCCTTTTCAGCCAAAAACTTTCTAATCTCCAGCTCGATGCTGTCATCACTGTCCACGGAACTGCTGTCATCAGGCGGGGGCCCCGGGCTGTGGCCTGCTGCACCTTGAAGTTCACAGGCTGCTGTTTCTCCGCAGAACGGATTCCCCTCAGAGGCTTTTGTCCTTAGCTGGAAGATCGGGGGCGACTCCAGGGCCCCCGTGCCGTCTGCCTGCGTCCTCTCCGCTTCTCTGCAGAAGACGCTCAAAGGCTTTGTGCCCAGCTTCCCCCTGCTGTCTGTTTTGGACTTGGAGAAGCAACTCTTCAACAGATGAGGGCTTCTGTCTTTCCAGTCTTTCTGGAAGCCACCCAATTTATCCAAGAACTGGGTCTCGGTGGTGCTGAACCTGACCTTCCTCTTGCACGTGACCTTGGGGTCTTTCCACCTCCTCTTGAGCCTGCGCCTGGACCGCAGCAGGTCCTTGATGGCCGTATCCAGGTCCTCGTCACTGTCCAGGGAGCTGCTCTTGTCCTCTGAGCTCCCCTTCCCACCGGTGCTCCTCTCCGTGGCCTCCTTCCCGTGGCCGGGCCACATGCCGCCCCTCATGTCTGGGCCACCGTGCTGGTCGCCCAGCTCAAGTGGCCTGCAGGAGAGGGGCTGGCCCCTGGTCTCGCCCTCCATCCTTGGGGCCTGGCTGGGCTGCGTGGCCCCGGCGCCGTGGTCTGCAGCCTGGCCACCCTCCTGCGCCACCTCTCTTGTTCTCTGGGGCGTGGACGGCCGCACAGCATTGCTGCCTCCTCTGCGTTTCCTTCTGCAGCTCAGCGACAGGCCCAGCGTTTTGGACACTGGGACCCCGGGGCCCAGCGATGGCAGAGGGCTCCGTGCAGACTGCGGGTGGCTCTCCGCTGTGGCCAGCCAACCCCCTGACTGAGCCTTCAGAGCCAGGAACGTCCGGATCTCCTGCTCGATGCTGTCGTTGCTGTCCACGGAGCTGCTGTCCCCGTCGGAGCGGGCGGGCAAGGCCAGGGGGCAGGGGAGCGGGCTGGTAGGCGGCAGGCTCCCGCTGCCCCCGACGGGCGCTGGCAAGATCGTCTTGGAAATGTCCAGGATCGCTTCCGCGCACATCAGCTCGGCGGATGTTTCTGCCCTGCATGGTGGCCGTTCCACATGCTCATCTTCCATGCCCCTGGGTTCCCTAGGTGGCTTGGAGGGGAGGTCGGGGTCAGGGCCACCTGGGTCGAGGTCCATGGCTTTCGGGGCCATCAGCTTCTTCCTGCTTGGTGTTCTCCGGGGGGTTTCGGGCAAGGCACCTTTAGTGGAGTGGCTCGTGCTGCGGGTGGGAGGCTCGGGTCCCTTCCCCTCCGCGGGGGGCGTTCTCTGTGGTGGGTCTCCGCTCGCCTCCTTCCTCTTCTCCAGCTGGTACAGCTGGATGGCCTCCTCGATGCCGTCGTCACTGCTGGAGCCAGACACCTCGGGCACCAGGGCTGCGTTCTTGGCTCGCTTCGCCCTCCTCCCGGGGCCGGTGCTCCTCCTGACGGTACCTTTACTCTGGGCTGCTTCTGCAGGCTGGCTGGCGGAGGCAGTGGCGGCGGCTGGCTTCACGCCATCTGGGCGCTCTGGCTCCGCAGCAGCCTTAGACCGGAGGCCTCGGGGCCGCGTGCTTACCTTCGACAGCCTGGGGGGTTTCCGGAAGACAAAATCTCTGCAGGCTCCGGTCACATCCTGTTGATGATGTGCCTTGACCGTTGGCTCTTTGCCAGATCTAAAGGCCGACCTGGCGGAATTATCGCCGGGGTCTGGCTTTCCGTCCACAGAAACATCACCCCTTGGGGTCTCGTGCTGTCTCTTCTCGTTCAGAAACTGCTCTATCTCAGCCTGGATGCTCTGCTCGAAGGAGTCGTCACTGCTGACGCTCACTGGGGAGGCACAGCCCTGATCCTGGCCGGCTCGCACGCGGCCGCCAGGGGCGCCTCCTGAGCTGGGTGCAGGCTTCGGGGGACACACGGCAGTCGGGGCGCTGCTCCGAGGAACCTCTGGTCTGCACCGCCGGCCCCCGTCCGTGGCCCCAGGCGGCTGGGCGGCCCCGCTCTTGGCCTTGAGGTACTCCTGGATTGCCTCTTCGATGTCCCGGTCCACAGAATCGTCACTGTCCGAATCCAGCACCAGGGGCCCAAAGTCTGCAGCATCCTCCTCCTGGGAGGGCACAAAATCGGCGGCAAGCCCACAGGCGGCAAACGCGGGGTTGGCGGCCAGCCTGGCGTCCCGGCCTTTCTCTGCCCTCTGGCTTCTCTGCAGGGCAAGCTCATCGCTCATGCCCAGAGCAGCCTCGTCGCCCTGCAGCGCACCGATGACCATCTGCACCCGGGCCCTCACTGAAGCCCGTGAGACGCCCTCGTGCGGCTCTGAGAAGCACCCGGGAAACCTAAAGCCCGGCGTGCCAAAGGCCTCCCATTTTGACTGGAGAGCAACCACAGGAGGGGTGTTCATGAGAAACATTCTAGCAGACGGGGAGGGACGTACTTTATTTCTCTGCCCGTTTCACATCCTGGGAGGAAAGAGGGGGTACCGGAACTCTGTCGGCGCACGCTGCCACGGAGAAACAGCATGCCAGGCCAGAGTCCAGACAGCCGGCTCAGGAGCCGGCATCAGGCGAGCCGGGGACGCCGGGCAGGTCACTCATCCTGGGCTCTGTCTGCGCAGCTGCAGTGCGGGGGCAGGTAAGGACCGGCTCCCGAGCCATGGGCACCGGGCTCACACGGAGGCAGCGCACGTGTCTCTTCCCCGTCCGTGTTCCTACCTCGGCCTGCCGTCTTCTCGCGAGGGAAGCGAGCTTTTATTTACCGCAAGAGGGCTGTCCACAGGTGCCACCGGGATCACGCCACAGGTGCGCGTGCGCTTCTCCACAGGTTAAAAAGAGTGACTGTGGATCCAAGCTTAATGCGACTTCGCGGACAGTTTCCTCCTTGATGTGAGAAACAAGCTCCTGAAATAAAAAGTTACGGGCCATGAGCAATTAAAAAACGAATTCCCCAGACAGTCTCTAAGGAGTCATTTATCCTAAGGCCTTTTTGTTTCAAAACTGCCAGGCAGTCTTATAGGCTAGTGTCATCACTTTTTGCTAATCAGCAGAGCTGTCCCACACTGTCACGTGCACTCTCTCATCCTGCGTGGCTACTCCGGGTCCCGCATCTCGGACAGAAAGTGGCTGCATCGGCGGAACTGCTGGGCTGGTCCTGGGAACAGTTCGAAAGGCCTGTTCGCCTTTGGAATGGAAAACAGCCATGATGCAAGACAGCCTTGTACTGACCGGAGCAGGGAAATGGAGTTCCACCCCAGGACGCTGCCAGGCATGGCCGTCACCGCCCCTGACCCCCAGTGGACACTGGCCTGTGCACCTGCTTTGCTTTCGACACGGACCCTTCTCTACCAGGAGCCTCCGTCCTGATGAGCACCTCTCTTCTATTTACACACCACAGTCCTTTCCAAGAAAAGCATGGCCAGCAACCTGGGCACAGACTTGCCCAAACATGTGCAGCCGGCAATTAACCAGAGGGCACGAGAGGTTTGGTAGGAGGCGGTCCGCCATCAGGGGTTCGTGCCCCGAAGTGAAACTGTAACGTAAAGGCATTTATTGTAATCATTTGAGATTCCCAAGGCCAGGTTCAGTGGGATGACACCCAATGTTTCAAAGCATTTCAAGAATTAGGTCTTTCTCCCCCTTTCCCCATTCCGTTCCCTTACCCACTTTTAAAATAGACTTTTGACTGCCACAGGGTAAAGAAAATCAGAAACATCTAATTCAGAGGCTGAAACGTCAACTAGTAAAGATTTTATTATTTATTTATTTATTTATTTATTTATTTATTTTAAGAAAGAAAGAGCATTAATTTAAATTGAATTTTGGAAAAACTTAACCCTGAGACCAAAGACAGTTAATCACAGCGAATTCACAACGATCCTGGGCCTCAGATCTGCTACTGGAGGAAGTAGAACTATCCACCAGTTCTCAGGCCCTGGCAGCCCATTGCAGCCCCAAATCTCTCCTGTAACACCTGCACGTAAGGCTCCCGGGGTCACAGGGCAGTGGGGACCACAGGGGTGGGGAGACGGCCTGTGCCCACCTTGCGGTGGGGATTATTTGAGCTGCCTCAGCAAAATGACAGAGATCATGAGGTGTTCGCATCAGCCTTGGACTGTGAAGAGTCTATATTGAGACCGTTACCTCCTTAAGCAGCAATACAATTTTTAGATGCGGGCGCAGCAATGAACCCAAAGACACTGGGCTGCAGTGATTTCTACACCAGGTTGCAAAGTTGAGGGAAGGACAGACACTGCTCTCTGCTAACTGTGTTCACCGCGTTCCCGTGGCTGCAGGGCTGCTGAGAGCTTAGACTCCCAGTGAGGAGGATTCTGAACTGTCAAGTCACCTACTGCAAGAATGAGGTAAAAAATTCACAAGGAATCTCCAGCGACAGCTTGTGGCTTTAAAATAATCAACTACATAAGATGAATCATTCTGAAAACTCCCTAAAACTATACTTGGAGAGAAGTGTGAGCTGAAGCGAGGGGCTCAGGCTTTGTCAAATAGCCACCCTGTCCACCGAGAACCCCAAACCAGGCCTGGCGGGGGGCCCGTGGGGACACCCAGCCCTGCACCCCAAAGCCACGCAGTGCCAGAGTTGAAAGAGGGGTGGGGGGACACAGGCATCTCAGACGGTGGGGAGGGGGATGTGTGGTGGGACAGACCTGGCTTATCACCTGAACCATCCGGCTCCTTGCACCAAGTGCCCCCAAGCACATTTTCGGCTCACCAAATGTGGTTCAGCTCCTGTCCTTCCCCTCAGGTGGCAGCTTCCCCCCTGGGGTAGGGAGTTGAGGGTCAGGGTACCAGGCCCAGAAGGAGGGCCTGGGGGGACCCCAGGTGGGCGTGGGCCTGCCAGGAGAGAAGGCTCCACAGGGTCGCCACGACCTCTTCCCCCGCGAGGCTGCCGGGCCACCGCCTGTGTCTGGGGGCGCAGCGGCTGAGACCCTCCCGGGGGGACCCCGGCCCTCTCACCCCCAGCCCGGGGAAGCTCTCGGCCAGGCGAGCGCGGGCACCTCCCGCGGGGCGGGGCCGGCCACCGCCCAGGTCGGCGCCGGGGATGCGCAGGGGGCCCGAGGCCGCCGAGGCCCCGCGACCCTCCGGAAGCTGCAGCCGGCGCGGGGCGCGGGCGGGGCCGCCTTTCCGCCCGAGGGCCGGGCCGGCGGCCGGGCTCTGGGCTGGGAGCCCGGCCCGGCCGGAAGCGCCCGCCGCGGGGCCTCACCTGCGCGCACCTGGGCCCGCCCGCCGCGCGCCGCCGGCTCCGAGGGCCGCCGGGACGCCTCGGGGGCGCGCTCCCCGCCCGGGCCAGGCGGCAGCCCGGCGGCCGCCCGTCCCCCACCCCGCCCCGGCCCGGCCGCGCTCGCCCCCTGGCCCGCCGCCCCCGGCCTGCCGCCCCCCGCGCGCGCGCCCGGGCGAGGGAGGGGAGGGGACGGGAGGGCAGGGCGGGGAGGCGGCGGGCCCGCGCGGGGCCGGGCGGGCGGGCGCGCCGGGGCGGGGCGGGCGGCGGCAGCCCCTCCCGGACCTACCGGCGGCCGCGCTCCGGAAGCCGTGCCCGGTGGCTGGGCATCATGGGAATGGCACGGCCGAGTTCCGGGGGAGGCGCGCGCCCGCCGGACCCCCGCCGCTAGCGCGCGCCCACCTGCTGGCGGGCTGCGGGCGCTCCCCGCCCGCGCCCCGCCCGGCCCGCGTCCGGCCGCGCCGCCAGCGCGCGCCCCCGCGCCCCCGCTCGCCCGCCCGCCGCCCCCGGGCCCGGGGGGGTGGTGTGACCTCGCCCGCCCCGCCGGGGGCGGGGCCGGCGCTGGGGGCCGCCCTGTCCCCCGGGGTGCCGGCGCGGGGGGCGCGCGCTCCGTCAGCGCTGGAAGGTTGGCAGCCGGAGGGGCGGGCCGGAGGCCGGCGCTCGCGGGCTTCTCCGTCCTGACGTCGGTGCCGTGGGGACCGGCCGCAGCGGCGCCAGAAGCTCCTCCATGAGTGGCCGCCGTGTGCCTGGCACCCAGCCCGCAGCGCCGTCCTCCGCCTCCCGCGCCCGAGCGCGCCCCGAGCCCGCGGCGGAGCCTGACCTCCGGCCGCCGAGCCCCGGGGCCCCCAGCCCGCCTGCTTCCTCTCCAGGAAAAGCCGCCCCGGCCGCCGGCTGCCTGTGCCTGTAGTTTGGGCCGTGGCTGCGCTGTCCGCGCTTGCTCCTTCACCCCAACTAACAGGTCAGGAACCCCAGGGGGCTGAGCATAGGCACGCACCCCGCTAGGGAGAAGAGGCAGGTAGGAGCCCACCAGGCACGCGTGGCTCGGCCACTCAGAAGCCCGTCTGGGCGCCCGGGAGTGTCGGCCCTGGGCCCGGCCTCCGGGCTGGGGTTCTGGGGGTCGGGGCGGGGGCGGGGGGGTAGAGTGGACACACACACACACACACACACACGCACACGGTAAGAGGTGTCCCACAGGTAAGTCAGGGTCTGCCTTGCTTCTCTTCCCGGGCCGCGGGATCTCTGCGGTTTGGGTTTGTGTGAGTCCTTCCTCCAGGCCTGTGGTGTTGCCGGGGCCGCTGGGCGGCCGGGTGGGGATGGAGCCGGGAAAGAAGACACGATTACCGTCTGTGTGTGCGTCCCACTGGCCTTCTTGCCTCTGGGGGGCGCACCGGGGCTCCTTTTCTGTCCAGTAAGTTCCCTGGGGTTGACAGGATGGAAACCAGAGGCTTTTTCTGACAGGGAAGAAGAAGGGGGGCCATTTCTAGTCTTTCCAGTCTGGGGAACTTGGGGGCCAAGTGTCAAGAAACCCATTAAAACATTGTTTAATGCTTCAGTGAGTTGTTTTCCGTAAACAGTTTTTTCATTGTAACAGTAATACTCATTCGGTAGGAAGAGTGTTGGGAAAATGTATCTAATTAACAAGCTAACCACCCAGAGGTTTGGAATATGACTACTTTGGAATGTTTCTTCATGGCTTTTATTTATTTATTTTTGAGAGAGAGAGAGGCAGATGGAGAGAGAGACGGAGAATCCCAAGCAGGCTCTGCACTGTCAGCACAGAGCCCGATGCGGGGCTTGAACCCACAAACTGGGAGATCGTGTCCTGAGACGAAATCAAGGGTCTGATGCTTACCCGACTGAGCCACCCAGGCTCCCCTCTTCATGGCTTTTAAATAAGTGCCGTGATGAACATCTTTGGTGATAGGGTGGCTCCCCACCCCTTATCCGTGGGGAGTCTGTTCTAAGACCCAGGGGTCGCCTGAAATCAGGGTTGGTACTGATCCCTGCACAGACTGTGTTTTCTCCTCTACGTACATACCCGTGACCAGTTTAACGTACAAGTTGGCACAGAAAGAGAGTAACAACAGTAACTAATAATAAAATAGAATGACGGAAGCAATATACTGTAATAAAGTCACGGGGCCTCTCTGTCAAAACCTCTTCCTGCCCTGTGCCTGCCCTTCTTGTGACGTTATCAGAGGATTAGACGAAGGAGGTGAGTGGCACCGGCATGTGGCACAGCAGGGGGCTGCTGGCGACCTGAGGATCCGTCAGAAGGAGGGTCATCTGCTTCTGGATCCTGGGGGTAATTCTGGACCACGGGGTGACTGAGCTGGGGGGCTGCTGTGTGTCCTAGGAAGTGGCCTGAGTATTCCCTCTGGGTGGTTTCCCAGGACAGACACTGCCGGGCTGGGACATAGACTACCTCAAGATGCCCTCTCGAGGCGACGACTGGTGCTATGTCCCCCACCAGGGGTGGATGGCCCTCCGTCTCCTGCTGGCTGCTGGCCACTCTGCACATGCCATTTCCTCTCGGGCAGTCTTGGGGAACAGGCCTTTTGTGGGCTTAATTTTAATTTCTTTGCTGACAATGTTGAACATCTTTTGATGTTGTTATTGGCCATTTAGAACGTTGCCTGTGCGTGTTCTTGTGCATTTTTGTTTTCCTCTTGAGCTGTGTGTCTCTTATTCTTATTCCTATTCTGTCTCTTATTCTTGAGCTCTTTTACAGTAAGGGCTTTAGCCCATGTGTCCCCTGCGCTAGCGTGCATCACATCGAGTTTTCAATTTGTCTTTTTACCTTTGAAATTCACATTTTGGTTGTGATGCACAGATTTTAAATGTGTGTGCAGCCAAATCTACCACTTCCTGACATGGGTTCTGGCTTCGGGATGAGCCTAGGGGAGCTCTTACCACGCTAAGATCTCATAAGTGTTCACCAATTTAATAGCTACATTTCACAATAAGAGAATTATTTACGACGAGGGGGGGCATGACTCAAGGCTTTCTGTGGAAATCAGAGGCTGAAGTGTATGGTGGGGAAGAAGTGGCCTTTTGAGAGGGCGAATACTCTCTGCACTTCTCTCCAAAGGCACCAGCTTCAGGAACATATGGACCTGCACACCCCCCCACAGGCGCGTGCACATACACACGCACACACACACATGCACACACATGCATACGTGCCTGCACATGCGTGCGCACACACACACGTACACACGTGTGCTTGCACACACACACACGTTCTTAACTTTGGGAAGCTTAACCTCTTCCACAGTCAGGTCTCCATGGGAGGCGGAGAAGAGAGACGCCTGTTTGTCAGAGCTCCCTGGCCGTGTCGGGGACTCGAGTCACCCCCTAGACAGGCTCCAGGGGTGCTGGTTCGAGCCCTCCAGTATCAGCCCACAGGCTGCCTTCCCCGTGTCCCTGCAACAGCAGCATCCCCCCCATGCCCCCCCAAGGGAGGAGGGGGTCACTGGCAGCTCTGCTCAGCCCTGGCCCCGCGCTTCCAGAAGGACAGTCAGCAGCTGCGCCGTCCTCTAGGCTGTGGTGGGACAGGGAGAGCGGCGGCGGGACGTCTGGTCAGGCCCTGGCGCCCACGCACGTCACTGCTCTCCTCTGTTCCTCCGTTTGCCCTTCTGCGAAGGGAGCAGGGAATCCCGAGGAAACTTCTTGCTACTCTCCATACACCTCCGGGGCGATGGCTGGGGACCCCGGGGACCAGAGTCAGTGCTGGTGGAGAAGCCAGGGCCCCTGATTCACATCTGTTTCCCTTTAAAGAGTTAATGATGCTCTCGTAAAGGAACTCGAATGGAAGAAGGCACCTCCCCCATCTCAAGGCCAGTCCCCAGAGGCCCTGGGGTTGCAGGCATGGACCCCCTTGGTGGGGTGTCCCGCGTCCTGTGTGAAATGTAAAATGTGACGGCCCCACGTTGACACTCTGGCCTGAGGTCAGGCTCCCACAGTCCCTACAGGTGGGTCTCTACAAACACTGTTCTTGGCTCATCAAAGCAAAAGAGGCTCGAAGACCACCGGCAGGGTGGCGGGGAGAGAAGGTGCTCTGCCCCTGTGCCCCCAGAGCGGGTCAAGGGGCCTCTTCCTCCAGGTGATGCCGTACCAGGTGGCTGGATTCAGGCCCACGGGCTGGGGCTGTGGTGTCTGGGGTTCTTCCCGCCCACTGCTGCCACGCTCTTTTCATCTCTAAGTCACACGCAGTGTGGCTTCCACTCGTGCAGAACTGAGGAGACGTGACGCAGAAGGCGAATGCTCACGTGTGCAGGGGAGGCCATACACGCTCCACCCACAGCCCACCGGGTCCCCGTCCTTGCAAATTCTGTTTCTTCCAAACAACCCTCGAAGTCTTATACTCACAAATGACTTTCAGTGGCTTCTTTCAATTTTTATTTCTTTGGTGTCTGGTTCTTAGAATGGTCCCGGCATGAATTCTACCCCATTTCTTAATTACCGTCCCGGAGGCCAGCGTGACTCTAAGCTCGCCTGTTTATGGGGTGACGGCCTACGCGAGGGCACAAGATAGACCTCCTGAGCAGCAGTTATTGCCGAGGGTGCTGTGCCTTCTAAGTGGGAGACACAAGTCGCCTCCAATGTAGGCAAGGCAGGCAGTTTCCAGTTTCCAGTTACAGATTCGAGAGAAAAATGATGTTCTCACTCTGCTTCTTGGCAGAAAATAAAGTGGATGAAGACCTTTACTGGGTGGTGTTGGGAAGTGTTCTGCTGTCCGCTCCTCAGGGGGCCTGCTGGCACCCGGGGGCTCAGGGTCGGGATGGGGTCTCCCCCCGCCCCCACCTCCAGGCAGGGAAAACATACCGAGTAAAGGGGAAAGGGACAAAGGCCGGCAGCAGGCAGACCTCCGATCTGACAAGCTCTGGGACAGGAGGAGAAGGATGTACGGGGGCTCCGGGAGGGGCTCCTGAGGCCGGGCGGTGGGGCCGTGCCAGGGACACAGTGCGGATCGGCCTCTACGCTGATGCCCAGAGGCCACTGCTCCAGGGCTGCCTCTGGGCAGGGGGTGACAGCGGCCCGGGGGCTGGGTCTCGGCCCATGGGGGTCTCCGCCCTGAAGGGGGTCCGGGCAGCTGCCCTGTGTCCACCACGAACCGCCCGGGACTTCGTTCCTTATGAAGCAGCCCCTCGAATCCTGTACTTGGGAAACTGCACAGCCCACGCAGAGGGCGGGTTCACTTGCTCCGTCTTGCTTGGAAATTTTATCCAAACCACACTCCGCGGAAGGGCCTGCTGAAAATGTGTCAAGAAACTTAGATATACCTTGGATATAAAAACCCGAGATGGAATTTCAGCAATCGGGGCTACAACGCTGTCGAATGTGACGGAGGAAGCAAATTCCGGCAAAGCTCGTCCCGAGAGGCTCCCGGTAAACGCTCTGGTGCAGAGTGAAAAATGAGAACGTTGGCACGGAAGTCTCAAACGATTTCCCCAAATCCACAGAAATCATTCTATTTCAGTCCTCCTTTGGCAGAAGGGAGAGGTGATCTACGGCACGCTCTCTGAGGTTTGGAAAGGCAGCATAGGAAATGTTAGATTTAGAAGTTATATACTTTTTATGTTTTTATACGCATTAAAAATTGTATGTTTGTAGTGAAGTTCACCTGTGTGCTGGATCATGTATCCCTTTTCTGAGAGGCGGGCTGGTAAGAAGGGTCCTGCATGCTCGGTGAAGGGCTGGGGGTTCTCTGTGGTGACGGTCCTGCATGCTCGGTGAAGGGCTGGGGGTTCTCTGTGGTGACCCGCGGGGGAGCTGGGGAGCAGGACGGGCAGCATGAGGAACAGTGCCCTCCGCGCCCCCAGAGGCCCGTCCAGGACCGAAGGCCAGTGCAGAGGCGGCCATCTGGGAAAGAGGAGGGAGACCCCAGGCCCCTCCTGGTCCCAGAAGGCCCTCACTTCAAGCTAACGCCACCTGCGGAAATAACCCCCCACGGCACGTGTGGGAATATGTGGGAGTGTGTCCCCCACCCCCTCCCCATGCCTGACCTGGAGATGTGTCAGGATCACGTGGACGCTGCGTGGGAATCTGTTGGGAGGGGACACGGTGTGACGTGTCGGTGTGTGGGTGTGGGCTGGGCTCCGTGTTAGGGTGGGCTGCCTTTCTGTGCTCACGACCCCGACGTGTCTTCCCAACAGCGGGTCCAGTGGGAGGGAGGCTCTGACCCGCTGGAAGGTTCTGGGCGGTGGAATGCAGAGACAGTGCCAAGCGAGGGTGAGGAAGGAGCTGGTTGGGGGGGAGGTGCAGTGTGGGGAGGGGTCCCTCCTGCAGGCTCCCCAGGGGCTCCAGGCCTCGGTGGGCTCCATGCACCTGAGTGTGACCACAGAGAGAGTGCTCATTCTTCAGACCTGGGGACCCGGGGCTCTGGCGTGCGCCGGGGCAGAGGGGACCCTGGCTGCTGCACCCCTGCAGGGATGGCATGTACGAGGTGGGCTGGGTGGGGGGACGGCTGGCGGGGCACCAGGTGACAGCCCTCAGCTGGCTCCCTCTGCCCTGTGTCCGTAATGGATGAGCCTCATTATAAAAGCAGCTGCAGGCTGCTCACGTCCCGGAGCCGTGGTCCGTGGGCGCCACGGAGGAGGCAGGTGCAGACCTCCAGGAGCCAGAGAGAAAGAAGCCACGACCCGTCAGCTGCGTGACGAGCTGCTCGGTCTGCGACTTGGGCAGAGGTGACCTTCTGTCCCAGCCCTGAGCTCTGCCCGCCGGCTCACAGTCCAGGAGTGCTGCCCCGCTGCTGTCTCCAACGCCCAGGGCAACGGGAAGGCCGCTCGGAAGCGGATCGTCTGGGCAGGGCCCTGTTGTGACCTGCAGCCACTGTCCCCAAGGACACAGGGGGATAGGGTGCCCTGCAGACTCCCGTTGGCTGAGAAGCCATTCCTGCTCAGGAGACCCGGAACAGAACGTGCCCCACAGTTGAGGTCCCTGGGGCTGGAGGGGCCGCCTCGAGTGTCACCGTGATGGCTGGCATGCTCCCCCCAGGGTGGCCCTGGCTCTGGCAGCCGCCCAGGACACTGGCCTGATGCAGAAGTGACTCTGTCTAAGGCCTGGCAGGAGGAGCCGGGGACTGGGAGGTGGTCTGCGATCTTCCCCAGGGCACTTGGCCAAAGGCACTGGACTCACACCTGGAGGGAAGGGCTGTGCTGTCTGTCTGTCTGTCTGTCTGTCTGTCTGTCTGCTGGAACTCCCTGCCGGCTGTCGACCCTGCCTTGGCCGCCAGGACTGAGGAAGCAAAGGAAGCAGGATGGAGTATCTGTGATTGCACCAGGAGAGACCCTGTCTGCCCCGTCCCGAGGGCTCCAGAGCTGCCCCAGGCCCTTCCCCGGAAGTGTCCTGGCCACCCCGCCCCTCGCTGAGGACAGACCCGCTGCCTGGACGGCTGACGGCTTCATCCAACATGTCCTGCTGTGACCCAGGCTCCTGTCTTGATGGAAACGTAAAAACTTAGCAAATACACTGCAGTCTCTCCGGTTCTCTTTCCCTGAAGAGCCTCCCCCACCGGAGAGGGGCCAGCCGAGCTCCCGTGAAGACACTGGCAATGGACCAAAGCTCATAAGTAGTTAAACCCAGAAATTCACTGTGACATTTACAAAAACCCCGCAGCGGTCACCTTCGGAGGACACCGGGAACGGGCGAGGCCGGCCTCCTCCCGCCCTGCCGTGTGAGCTGCGCGGCTGGCCCGATGCAGGACTCGGGGGAGCCCCCTTTTATTAGAGTATTCCAGCTGCCACGTGTAGAAGAAATGACCGTGCTAGAAGGTCACCATTGTGCAACGTGTGAATTAATGAGTGTATAGACTGGCAGTTGCTAGAGACCGCGGCAGCCCCACGGGGTGGCCAGGGGGACTGGTCTGAGGGTGACGGAGCCGGGGGGCCCAGACCGTGGGGACTGCTCGCGGGCGGGTCTCCACCAGATCAGCCGCAAGCAGCGGGAAGGGGGTGGGGAAGGCTCTGTGTGCTTCACAAGATCACTGTCCCCTCCCCACTGGAGGGGTGAAGGGGTCCTCCTGGGCCTCCCCAGGAGCATCGGCCGGGGCAGGCACCCAGACTGTGGCCCGGACGGCCTGGCTCACTGCCCCCCAGGCAGCCTGTGGCGCCCGGGATTCCCATCTTAACCTCGTTCTTGCTTTGCCTGTGAGGGCGCTGGGGCCCCTCATGCACGGTGTAGACAGTGGGTCCCCACATTGTCACTCTTCCCTCCTACTCTCCGTCTCTTCTACCTGCTCAGTTGTTTTCCCCTCCCTGCTAGCTTTGGAAGAACTAAGGGGTCCGGCCCGGTGTGCAGCCCACCCCTCCAGTGGCCTGGGGAAGTCTGCAAGGTGGGGGCGGCCAGGGGTGTTTTCACACCCACTGGGTTGAGGTGGGGGGCCTGCTGACGTGGTAAGGGGAGTCATAAATACCGAGGAGGGCTTCACAGACCTTCTGGGAACCCCCCTCCTCTCACAAGGGAGGATCTCAACCACGAAGTCCGTGTCCCAAGTGGAGCCACGCTCACAGCCGCAGTGCCCGTGACATTCGGTCACGGTCGCCGCTCCCAAAATGCTGACTTAACAGTTAACAAGTGAGTGCAGGTTTACTGACGTGGAAGTAATTGGGTTTTCTCTAAAAGCAGTAAAAGAAAGAGTCAAGGAGGTCTGATGTCTAAGGCTCACGATGTTCCCACTTGGAAAGCTGTTTTCCTCAGAGCCCGAGTGCCCGACGCTGGTGGGGGAGGTGCCAGCAGACAGTTCTCTGCCCACCTCCCCGCCCCCCCGACCCGCCCAGTTGGCGCGTTGATGTGACTCCTCAGGCACGACCTCTGTCTCCTGTCGTAGCTCCGACTGTGGACGCCGGCAGTCGACCCGTGTGTCCTTGGGGCCGCGGCCCACTGCCTTGCGCCTGCCCCCGGGGTGACCCCCGAGGCCGGGCTGATGGACAGCAGTCAGGAGCCCTGTGAGGACGCGCCCAGCAGGCGTCCGCTCCCACTCTGCTCTCAGCTGGGATCTGCAATGAGAACCTGCCCCTCTGCACAGGCCCGTGGGGAAGGGGGCATGCGGGCTCTGAGGGGGCGTTCCCCACCTCCACCCAGGAGGCCCCAGGCTGGGCACAGCAGAGCCAGGGCCCTCATGGCAGAGCCGGTCAGCCTCAGGGACATCTTAGAGCCCGAGCGTAGGGTGGTGGTTGCCCAGAGCTGGAGGGGGGGAGGGGAGTGGGGGGCTCAGGGTTGCCCAGGGCTGGGGGTAGGGGAGTGGGGGGCTCAGGGGTGCTGGCCAGAGGACGTGGGGTCTCTCTCTGCAGGGATGAAAACGTTTTGGAATGGGCGGCAGTGGTGGTCGTCTGTGCAGTAAACACACTAGAAGTCACGAAACTGCTCATGCGCAGTGGGTGACCATCAGGCGTTTGAATGGATCACAGTAAAGCTGCCTCCACCGCAGGGGCCTGGGGTCTCAGAAGAGGCTGGGCAAGGTCTCTCTACGCCTTCCCTGGCCTGTGGCTCAAAGCGCTGGGTGTGGGGGTTTGGCAGGGAGCCCCGAGGCGGCACCGGGCACTCCGTAAGGAGCAGAGATGGGGCTCCGGTGTGTCCCAGGTTCAGCGGTTTGTCCCAGGCGAAGGCTTCCCCGCACCTGACACCCTCCTTCCCGGCACGGACTGCCGCAGCGGGCACTCGGCCGTGCGCGTGATTCCCTGGCGCCCCTTCTAGGGAGGCTGTCCTCTGTGCCCGGCATCGGCTCTTAGGAATCCAGCAGATTCTAACAGAAAGTGAAAATGGACTCAGGAAACATTGCTTGGTGCCCCCTGGGCGCCACACCCTGGCAATGCAGCAAGAGTCCAGCCCTGCGCCCGAGAGCCACACTGGATGGGGCTCGGGGAGGTGACATCGGTCAGTGCAGTATGGGTAAGGCTGAGGAGCTTGGAGCCAGGCACATCCAGGCACAAAGGAATGCGGTGAGAAGCTGCAGACGAGCTTCAAGCAGTAGAGGGGCAGGATCAGCGTTCCTCTCCCTTCCTGGGCTGCTGGATTGGGCCGGGTGGCCACGTACAGGTATGTAGGTAGCTCACTGCACAAGGAAGGCTAATTCACCATTGCACAATTGTGGGCCCTACAGGGTGGAAGGAATGGGAGGTACCGGCTACCAGGGGAGGGGTGGCCCTCTTCAGATAATGGCGGGGGGGGGGGATCTTAGAAGGGAAATGCCGGGGAAGGGCAATACGCAATGGTGGCCTGTGAGGGAGGAGATGGGCATAACAGGGAATAAGTAAATACAGTCTGAAGGAGAGATCACGTCCTGCGTGCCCAGGGGAAATGCTGTGAAGTAAAACAGGGCAACAGGGTCAGGGAGTGAAGGCAGGAGGGACAGCCGCTCAGGCAGGTGACATCAGAACGGAGACCCAAATGATACCTGGGAATGAGCACTTCCAATGTATGAGGGAAAGGGTCCCTGCAGGGAAAAAGCAGGTGCAAAGGCACTGAGGCAGGAATGGGTTTGATGGCTTTGGACATGGAAGGGAAGCTGGGACCAGTGGCATGTAAGGAGTGAGGAGGCTGGAGGCTGGAGGCAGGAAGGATGGCCAGGTCCCAGATGGGGCAGGACTTGCTCTTTTCTTTTCTTTCTTTTTTTTTTTTTGGAAGGGCCACGAGTTGCTGGTTTGAGGGTTTTATTTTAATAAGCCTTTTATTTTGACGCAGTCTTAGCTATACAGATAAGTTGCAGAAATAGTACAAATATATCCCTTGGATCGGAACCTGGGCTTCCCAGATGTTACCCTTCTAGCACATCTGTGTTTCTCACTCTCTTCGCTCTTACTGTTTGTTTCAAGAAAGATTGAGAGTCAGTTGCAGACATGGTGCCTTTCCCTCTGAATGATGCTGCAGGCATTTCTGAACACGGGACGAGCTCGCAGTCTCCCGTGTGAGCACAGCACGGTGACGCACGTTGGGACGGCGCCTCTACCCCGCTGCAGACCTGGCTCAGACTGCACCAGTGTCACCGCCATGTCCGTGGCAGGAAGCAAAGCAGTTATTATGACCCCAGACGCTCTGAGCCACTTGTCGCCTTAATTCCACGCCTTTCCAGCTCCCTTCGATTCCGTTCCCTTCCCTGCTTTTTGTCTTCGTGACCTTGATGGTTATGAAGTGTTCAGTTCACAGAAGCCCTCGATTGCTTCTTCTTTCCGGTGTTTCCTTGTGATCGGAGGCATCACAGAAGGGAGCTTGGATCTTATCAGCGAGTACAGGTGTCGATCTGTCAGGTTCCGGGGCCGCTGCTGCCGGCCGCGTGGGCAGGGGGGTGTGAATCTTCAGCCTGAAGTTAGTTTCCCCTTCTGTAGCGGGCAAGTATCGGGGTGCGGGACACGAGGTACTTTGGGACGATGTAAATGTCCTGCTTCTTGGCATAATTTTGTCCACTGGCGTTGGCGTCCGTTGATAACTCTTGCCGGGAAAACGTTGACCCTGATGATGGTCAGATAAGGCTGTGTCTTCCATCATCTGTCTTTACCGCTTGTCGTTCCGCGGGAGGAAGCCCTTCCCCTTTCCCTTCTATGTGGCTCTGCGAGTATGGACGTGTGACTATTATTTTGCGTGTCGTCCTGAGTTACTGTCATTTTTGTTGTCTTTGTTCAAACGGTCCCTGATTTGGCCAGAAGGATTTTGGAGAGTTTTGATGAAGGCGGGCCACAAGTAGATGCAGATTTTGAAAAAGATCCCTGTGAACCTCTGGGAGACACTGCTGTGTACATCCTGGGTCAGCGACACATGAGAACGTTGTGGCACAGGGTGGCCGCCCCGGCGCAAATGCACGGTGCTGAAAACTGGGGGCACTTCCTTAGAGACAGTGGCCGCCTACCGCCTGCAGTTTCTAGAAGGTTCTAAAGAGGATCTCACAGTGCTGTTTGCCTACTCCTGGCTCCTTTACTTGGTGTGATGGTTTTGAGACCCACCCATGATGCGTGGGTTCCTTTTTGTGCTGCGTCTCTTCCAGCACATGGAAAGGCCACCATTTTTATAACCCTCGGCTCTGGTGGCTGGGGCCTTTCCTGCCTGGGCGGTTTGAGTAGTGCCGCTGAGAGCATCAGTGTAGGTGGTTTTGGGTCGATGTGTTATTTTAACTTCTCCTGGGGGCACACCTGGGCTGGAATGTGTATGGTATATTAGCCTTGTAAGACACTGCCCAACTGTTTTCCAAAGCGGCCCCGCTGGGGGCATGCAAGCCCTGCATCCTCAGGCTGGGGCTGGCCGGAGGGTCCCCCGTGTGCTGGGCAGAGCCCTCAGGGAAGGACGCTGGAGTCCTCCCTCCTAGGGCTTCTCTGGGGCTGGCAGAGTGGCATTCAGGCCGCTGAAGGAGAGACCCCTCCCCCCGCCCTGCGGTTATGAAGAACTTGCAGGCCCACAGGGCAGTGAAGTCACAGGGCCTTTAAGAAAGGAGCTGAGGCTAAAGTCCCAAAAATGTCTAGAATGTTCTAAAGCCTGTCCCTCCTTTGAGCTCTGGCTGCAGCAGCCCCACTGGGGCCCCGGGGCAGAGGGGCAGGTACATTCCGAGTTGGGGGACCATGGGCCCCGGACCTCACTGCTGTCCCCCGGGGTTCTGGTGTGCAGACCTGTTCGAGAATCTCCCCCAGGGTCGGCTCTGCCCTTGGCCAGCCCAGCCCGTCACAGGTCAATTAGGTCAAAAGCTCTGGGCGTGGGGCTCAGGGCTTCCCAGTGGTTCTAATGCTCAGACAGGCTGAGACCCTCCAGCTGTGGGGCTCCCAGCTAGGACCTGGCCCCAGGGGGCCCGGCCTCCTCTGAGCAAGGCTGCCCCGGCTTCGGACAAGGCTGGATTGGCCTCTGGAAGAGCAAGGGGCCGGCTTAATCTAGCTTGTGGCCTCCTGGTTGAGGCCCCACGGCTTGGGATGGCGGACGAACAGGGCAGAGGGTTGTTACTATCCAAGGGAAGTCTGAGCCCTTTTTGCGGCGGGGAGGCAGGCTGGGTTTGATTTCCAGAATGGGAGGCACTGGGTGAGGGACCAGTGTCCCCTGCAGGGTGTCTTAAAGAACGGCCCTGGGGGTCAGAAGCAGGGACAGAGCCACCCACCTTGCCCGATTGCTGTCCAAGCCATGCTTTTCTTATGTACATCCATTAGATGTGCAGAGGACACTTACGGGTGGGCTCCCTCCTCGCACCTGGACCCCCAAGGCCGACAGACCAGCGGGTGGCAGGTGCAGCCCACCTCCCAGACGCTCACGTGCCCTCACAGCTCCGCGAAACGACTGCAGGACCTTGAGGCTACTCTGCTGTGAGCCCCTGTCCTGCAGACCAGACCCGGCTTGGGCAGCAGGCTGTGTCGCAGGCCTTGCTCCCGATCCCATGATGCACAGCGGCCGTCCCGGCTGACTCGAGGAAACCAGTCCTGCGTGATTTGGTCAAGCCCCGCATTCAAGATGACACCCACAGCCTGCCTGGTGACCCATACTGTCCTCCCGAAGGTACTACCCCCTGGATTACTCTTCATATTTGCACAGTCAAATCCAGTGGGGCTCTGTGGCCGTGGGCCCCACGGCGATGACTCAGGGGCCTGGAGGGCCGTGCTCCACAGTGGGGATCTTCCTCAGGGGAAAATGATTTAACATCTAGTCTGCTAAAATATTAGTATTGCATTCCCCAAAACTAATGTGGGTTTCTGGTGGAAAATCTGAAAGGTAGCAAATCTGTTAAAAAGAGGCTTAAGAGCACCTATGATGCGCAACCATTTCTAATCTACTTTTTTTTATTAAAAATTTTTAATGTTTTTTTTTAAAATTTTTTAATGTTTTATTTATTTCTAGGAGAGAGAGAGAGTGTGAGCAGAGGAGGGTCAGAGAGAGGGAGACACAGACTCTGAAACAGGCTCCAGGCTCTGAGCTGGCAGTCAGCACAGAGCCCGACGCGGGGCTCGAACCCACGAACCACGAGATCATGACCTGAGCCGAGCTGATGCTTAACCGACTGAGCCCCCAGGCACCCCTCTAATCTTCTCTGTGATAGAAAAGTCAGCTGGAGGGGCGCCTGGGTAGCTTAGTCGGTTAAGCGTCCGACTTTCACTCAGGTCATGATCTCGCGGTTCGTGGGTTCGAACCCTGTGTCGGGCTCTGTGCTGACTGCCAGCTCAGAGCCTGGAGCCTGTTTCAGTCTGTGACCCCCTCTCTATATGACCCTCCCCTGCTCACACTGTCTCTCTCTCTCCTAGAAATAAATAAAACATTAAAAAAAAAAAAGTCAGCTGAAGTCACGAGAAAGCCCCCCCAGGACAGGGCTGGGCTGTGGGGACACCGGGCAAGAGTCACCCCCCCCAGGACTGGCCCGGCCTCCCCAGCCAGATGATTCAGTGGCTGTGGGGCCATGGGTGTCCTGGGGTGACAAGTCCCTACCGCCTTCGGTCACTGAGACAACTGTGTGACATCGCTTTAGTAGTAAACCTTCAGTTAGTGACACGGGTGCAGGGAGGGGGGAGGGGCAGTGAATAACCCACTTCCTCCCTGCAGCCCCCGTGGTTGATCCCAGAGGGCAGGGGGCGTGGAGCGCGAGGCTGGGGAGAGAGCACAGCGGACACAGCCCGTGGAGGGGGAACGCCCAGCACAGCGGTCCAGCCTCGGGTGCTGGGTGAGGTCTGTGGATGAAGGAGTATTTGGGGAGGGGGAATGACGGGTTCTTGTTTGCGTTCCAGAAAGGTCGGCTGGCTGGCTGCTTGGATAGCAAGTCTGGGAGATGGACAGCTGGTAGACGCCCCGTCATCCGGGAGGGCGAGGGGAGCACAGCATTGTTGAGACGGGCTCCAGTGACACGGAGTTTGTTCCTTGAGGGCGCAAGGCTCTCCCCTGAACGGAGCCCAAGGGGTGACCGTGCAGGATCAGAGGCTGAGGCCACAGGGGCCTTATCCCAGGCAGCTCTTGTGTCCTCTCTGGGCCAGCGTCCCCGGTCACTGCTCCCTTTGACCAGCTTCTCTTGAGGGCACCTGTCCCGCATGGCTCAACCGACCGCCAGCCTTTGCTGCACCCCAAACGTTTGGCCCCGGCCCCCTCCCAGCCAGCAGCTCCATCTCTGTGGTCCAGCTCAGTTCCGAGGGCAGGAGTCTGGCTGGCACGGGTCAGCTTTCCAACCCAGATGCCCAGCCACAGGTCACAGACAGGGTTGGTTGCCCTTGGGCCGGGTGTTTACCCCAACCAGCTCTGCCTAGAGGGTGGAGGGGCTTGCGGGGAGAGGCAAACCCCCAGAAGGAATACAGGGCGAGCCACTTGGGAAGCGGGAGTAAGCCTGACAGGGACCTGGGACTGAAAAATGCCCCAACTGGACCAGCTCCTTGCCCACATTTACCATCCCCATATACCTGTCCACGTCTACACTGCCGCCCAAGCCAGGCCCTGGGGAAGTGGCTCACGAGCAGGGGCCACAGCTGCCTCTATTCCATACACCTGCTCCTTTGCAGGTGACTTTGCCCATGTGGCTTGCTTGGGCTGCTGGGCATCCGCAAACGTGAGGTCAGCAGAGGCTTGAGTGCCTTTGCCCATTGGGGCTTGCTTCTCTTGCTGGTGTTGGAGCCTGAGACCCCTTTGGCAAGAGGCCCAGGCCGGCAAGGATGGAGCTTGACCGACCCGGAAGGAGCCGTCCCAGCTGAGGCCGTCACCGCGATCACCTAGCCACCAGCCAACCCAACGGACCACAGGTGCAAGAGAGCCGCTGGGACCCATAGGAGAACAGCCCAGCTGAGCCCAAATGGCCCAGGCTCCAGTGACGCGGAGTTTGTTCCTTTAAGGCTCTCTCCTGAACAGAGCCCAATGGCTCACCGCGCAGGTAAATGATGTGCCTGTTTTGTGGTTCTTTGTTATGCGGCACTAGCTGAAAACAGGAACTGGAATCCAGAAGGGGGGGGGCTGCTGGTGTACCCAAACCTCAAGTGTGTGGCATTAGTTTGGGGACCGCGTGGCAGGCAGAACATGGGGAAGTGACAAGGAGGCTGGCAGCAAAGGCCGGGAAAATAGCAGACTGTTAGCGGAGTCCGGAAAGGCAGTAAAAAGCGCTACGGCTGGTGGAAAAATGGTCGCACCGGAACTCGCCAGCTGGCCAAGCGCTGCCCGTCCTAACTCAGAAGATGGGACGTGGCAGATGTGTGATCTGGCTGGGAAGACGTCTTGGGAGCGTGTTGGAATTGTCAGGTAGCTTCGGTTAGCCGTGTGTGGGAGCCAGGAAGAGACGGGAGCCAAGATGAGAGCCGCCGATTTGCACGCAGAGGGCGGAGAAGGCCGAGAGCAGCCTGGATGACTGGACTGCAGGAAGACACTGCCTCCCTCTCCCATCTCCCCGTCTGGCAGAAGATGATCAACGGAAGAAATGAGCACGGGGTCAGGATCAACTCAAACAGGGAGCTTAAGCCCTTTGCTAGGACATTGGAAAGATTGCAGGCAGTGGCCAGTGGACCCTCCCCAGCAGGCGAGAGGGACTCTAAGAATCTTAAGGCCGATGGGGCGCCTGGGTGGCTTAGTCGGTTAAGCATCCAACTTTTGCTCAGGTCATGATCTCGCGGTTCATGGGTTCGAGCCCTGCGTCGGGCTCTGTGCTGACTGCCAGCTCAGAGCCTGGAGCCTGTTTCAGTCTGTGACTCCCTCTCTCTCTGACCCTCCCCTGAAAGAAATAAATAAAACATTAAAAAAAAAAAAAAGAATCTTAAGGCTGTTGCCCATGGAACCTTCACACCCTGCCCAAGCTGGACAGAGGCCTATCTAGAAATGAATCGAGGGCAGGACCTCTGTTGAATGGGAAGAATCGAAGTCAGATTCATAGGAAATGTACACATTTTTAAAGGCAGTTGTATTATTGGAAGCCCCACAGTGTGGCCCGCGATGGCCCAGCTGCAGGCAGGCTTCTGGGGCCCAGCGTCCTCTGCACAGAAACCAGAGTGTGGAGCCCGGTCAGCTCTGGAGCCCGGTCAGCTGCCAAGGGGCACTGTTTATGGAGATTGGGACTCCTCAGAGGGCGGAGATGTGGAGAAGGGAGGGCTGCAGCCCGTCCCACTGGGGGAAGCACACTCTCTTGGCTTCCCGGCCCCTCCCCACCTCCCCCGTTCCCCCACGAGTGCTTCCTGAGATGTCCTTTGAGGAAACGCCCGGACCTCTGAGTGTTTTCTCACTAAGTAGGATGCTGGCTGACTTCTCCCAGGGGGAACACACAGCTGACCAGGGGAGATGCATAGGGAGAAGCCGTGGAGGCCGAGGGGCCTGGGGGCCAGGGTGGACGGGACAGGTGGCGGGAAACAGCCCTAGTGCTTTAGGGAATGACATCTTATGGTCAGCCTCTGTGCCCTGTCTTGTACGGTCTCCTCCAGTCATTACCAAAGGTAATTTTTTTTAATGTTTATTTATTTTTGAGACAGAGAGAGAGAGACCATGAGCAGGGGAGGGGCAGAGAGAGAGGGAGACACAGAATCCGTAGCAGCTCCAGGCTCTGAGCTGTCAGCACAGAACCCGACGTGGGACTCGAACTCATGGACCGTGAGATCATGACCTGAGCCGAAGTCGGACGCTCAACCGACTGAGCCCCCCAGGTGCCCCTGGTCATTACCAAATTTAAATCAAAGTCCACTGTCCAGAAAAAAGTTAGGATGTGGAAGATACATGTGGAGCATTTAAGTATTTTTTATCAAGATTTTTTAAAGCATTAGTTGTCAAGTTCTATCAAGTTCCATTTTGTTTTTTATTAGAGAGAGAGAGAGAGAGAATCCCAACCAGGAGCCCAAGCAGGCTCCACACTCAGCTGGAAGAGGGACCGGGGGCTTGATCTTACGACCCTGGGATCATGACCTGAGCCGAAACCAAAAGTCAGACGCTCAACCGACGGAGCCCCCTAGGCGCCCCCTGTCAAGTTCCATTTGTGAACATCACATTTCATCCTTTTCCTATGGGGCGAATATGAATTCTCTGGTACGCGCCCCCCGGGAGGCATGATTGCACACTTTGGGGGCATACACGGGAGGTGTTTCTGTACAGCGAGTAGCCACCATGAGCTTCCCAAATGTGGCACGTGGCTCACGTGTGGCGTGGGTCCCAGCTGACACGCGTTCCCGCTGACGCTTGTTACCACTGCGTCTTCGGCTGCAGGCCCTCCACCTGCCGCGAGGCGTTACAGCCGCTTTCATTCTCCCCCTGCCGTCACCAAGGCGCGGCGCTTTCTCTTGGGTCCGCGGCCGGCGGATACTCTCCTGGGTTAAGTCCCGGCTCAAGTCTCTCGTCCCTGTTTTCATCGCGCTGATGGTCTTTTCCTCACTGATTTGTAACATCTCTTGAAGTAATCCGGGAATGACTGACTTTGGTTGCACACGTTGCAACTATTTTTATCTCCCTAGCTTCTTTCTTCGTCCCCTGCAGGGCATCCTTTTGGGAACAGAGGCTCCGTTTCAACGCAGGTGGAATGTTCAGTATTTCCTTTCATGATTGACCCTTTCCTCCTTTGCCCTCTCTGAGGTCAAAGTTGTTCTTTTCTATGATCCCTTAAAGCCTTTATGTTTTTGCCTTTCGCATCAGTGCCACGGGCCACATGGATCTAATTTTTGTGCACAGGGTATGAATTATGGATTATGTATATTTTTAAAAATATGAGTGCTTCTTTGCCCAGAACCACTAACTGAAGGAATACTTCCTTCCCCAGTGCTCTGTGACACCCGCTTTGCCATAAATCAAGTACCCCCTTAAGAAAATGTTGCCAAGCCAGTTGTCTCAGCTGCTTAATTGCTGTCTTAATTATTCATTCAGCAGTTGATGGACATTCTAATCTGGGGCAATTACGCAGCCGTTTGAGGGTGGCTTCTTCCATGTAAAGTTGGAAACCCTCCGTGATTCCACGTGTGCCAGTGCTTCCTTCCTTTCCAGTGGCGCGTAAGAAGCGGTTGGATGGGCCACGGTTGGCTCGTGAAATCGTTGGATCACAGGGTGAGCTTCCACGGGGCCGCCAGGTGGCCTGCGGCCCTCCCAGCAGTGAGTGGGAGTCGGGGGTCTTCACGCTCTGCTCTCAGGTTGTGAGCGCCCCTGTGCGGGTTTCAGGAATGACGCCCAGTGGTGGGTGGTGTCGGTAGCGTCTCGGCCAGGCTTCCGGCCGCAGCTCCTTACGACAAAAGAAACTGAGTCTCGATTTGTTGCTAATTGTGTCCAGGTAGCCTCTTGGGTGAACTTTGACCCAATTTTAAAATTAACACATTGTTTTTGTTTCTGTTCTAACTTTGAAGCGTTTTTATATCCTGGACACAGGTCTTTTATCAGCTCTGTTTGCAAATTCATTTTATTTGGTCTGTGGCTTATCTTTTCAGTTTCTTAACTGTGTGTTTAGAAGAGCTGACATTTTTCATTTTTGCTGAAGTTTTTTTTTTTTTTAAATGTTTGTTATTGAGAAACAGAGAGAGACAGAGCATGAGCATGGGAGGGGCAGAGAGAAGGGGAGACACAGAATCTGAAGCAGGCTCCAGGCTCTGAGCTGTCAGCACAGAGCCCGACGCGGGGCTCAAACTCACAAACTGCAAGATCATGACTTGAGCTGAAGTTGGACGCTTAATCGACTGAGCCACCCAGGCGCCCCACAATAGTTTTCTTTTATGATTTACGCTTAAAAAATTATTTTTAATATTCATTTATTTTTGAGAGACAGAATAGGGGGAGGGCAGAGAGAGAAGGAAACACATAATCTCAAGCAGGCTCCAGGCTCTGAGCTGTCAGCACAGAGCCTGACACGGGGCTCAAACTCACGAATGTTGAGATCATGACCTGAGCCAAAGTCAGACAACTGACTGAACCACCCAGGCACCCCAAGTTACGCTTTTGAAAAGAAATTTTAATGTTTATTTTTGAGAGAGAGAGAGAGAGAGAGAGAGGGAGGGAGAGAGAGAGACAAAGTGTGAGTCAGAGAGGGGCAGAGGGAGAGGGAGACACAGAATCTGAAGCAGGCTCCAGGCTCCGAGCTGTCAGCACAGAGCCTGACACGGGGCTCAAACCCATGAACTGTGAGATCATGACCTGAGCCAAAGTTGATGCTTAAACAACTGAGCCACCCAGATGCCCCCAGTTAAAAATATTTCTTTTTTTAATGAATTTGATAGTAACTTCCAAGCGTGGGCATTTCTGAAATTAAAAAAAAAAAAAAAAAAAGATTTCCAGCTTAATTTCATTGGCTGGGTTACATGTTACCCCGAAACAGTGGGTTCAAATGGCAACAGAACGGCATTAATTTTGCTCGTGACTCCCAAGTCTGGATGGAGCTCTCTGGGCAGGGCCCAAAGGTCAAGGTTGGATCATCCAAGGGTCCATCCAGTCAAATTCTAGCGCCTGATGGACTGCGCTGGGGGCTCTTGGGTGGAACACCTTCCCAGGACCCCTGGTGTGCTCTCAGCTTCCTCGTGGCATCCTGGCTGGTTTTACGGGCAAGGCCTTTCTGAGAGAGACCCACTGGAAACAGTGTCCGCCCCAGGTGTCCCCTAGCGTGAGTCCCACTGGGCTCCCATCCTTGATGCAGCCACAAAGACCCGCCAGGTTCAGAGTGGGGAATTGGGCTCTTCTCTTAATGGGCAGGGCCACGGTTCTGGAAAAACCCTGGAACAGAAATACTGTCACAGCCATTTTTGGAAAATACAATCTGTTGTGTTCATCGTGGTTGGAGAATACACTATGCATGGTATCAGCCCTTTCACTTTTCTTCGTGACTTTATGATCAATGTTTATAAATGCACTGGGAGCATTTGAGAAGGACACATACTCCATACGCTCATGTGAAGTAACAAAGTCTCAGTCCATTGTGTTCATCATGTTGATCAATATCCATACTGATTTTCTGTGTCATTGTTCTGTTTCCTGGGAGAAAATATGTTACAATCTCCCATTATGACTGTAGGTTGGTTTATTTTTCTTTGCTTATTTGAAAGTTTTTGCTTTATGTATTTTGAGTCTGTTTTATTAGGTACATAGAAGTTTAGAATCGTTACATGTTCCTGATAAAGGGGTTGTTTTGACAGGTGTGAACTGGTTCCCTTTATCTCTAGTTATGCTTTTCATTTTGAAGTGTATTTTTCTGACATTACTGCTGGGGCTACAGCAGCTTTCCTCTGCTTAGCATTTTGCGCCATCTTTTCCTGTTCATGTACCTTCAGTCCTTTCTGGATGCTTGTGTCTGGATCAAATTTCCCTCAAGGATGATATACTTTCCCACCCCTGCCCCATCCCGTTGATTATCCTAGGTTGACTCTTATTTACTTTGAGCAATTATTAAGTTTATTTATTAAATACAAATAACTTATTAAAAGTTTTTTAATGTTTATTTATTTTTGAGAGAGAGAGAGAGAGCATGAATAGGGGAGAAGCAGAAAGAGAGGGAGACACAGAATCCAAAGCAGGCTCCAGGCTCCGAGCTGTCAGCACAGAGCCCGACGTGGGGCTCGAACCCATGAACTGTGAGATCATGACCTGAGCTGAAGTCGGACACTCAACCGACTGAGCCACCCAGTGCTCTAAGTACAAATAATGTAAACAAACCCATCCAGTAGAGTGAACTAAGGGGATAAATTTTACTAGATTCTTATTTTCAAAAAGAAAAAAGAACTAGGGACTTCTTGTTTCCTGCTGCTGGGTATTACGCTTGTTTGTATAAAAAGGCTCAAGGGAAAACCAATGAGTTTTCCATGCTGACACTTCTCAGAAGAAAAGGGCTAAAAGGTAATTGACATCTACTAACAGATGTGGTCCTAGCTCTGGACGGCCCCTGGGACCCCGTGAAGTTGGAGATGAGAAATTCTGCCTGGATGGAGACGGGAGGTGGGGAGGCAGCCCCCTCAAGACAAGGAGGCAAACAGAGACTGAACTCCAGAAGGATTCCCAGACTCAAGAGCCCTCAAGCCAGGGCAACACTCTACGGCTAAACCCCTCGCTCAGGCCCAGGCCCCAGACCCCTGCAAGTCAGGGCGATCTTTGATCTGTGTCTTGCTTCTGGTGACCCTCTTGGATAGGAAAACTTCTTAGTGATTATATTCAACATGAAAGGCCCCGGCTTCAAATTTCCCTCACAGCAAATTCATTCAAACCGTGTTTAGTGGAAGAGGCTGTCGAAAATGTGTCAGGAGTGACAAAGCAGGCCCAAAATGGGAATGCGGAAGAGTTCTCCCAGTGCTGATGGAGAAAACAAGGGAAAATGATGTGGAAAACAGACGTGGTGGGGAGAGGGTGTTAAGGTTTCCATGAATCATTGTCATGGGACAATGGATGTCTCCCTGAAGAGATGCTTGGTCCAGTGATTTACAAAGACCTACCCGACAGCCTGGACATGAGACCCTCTAACTGGGCTCAAGAAGAGAGCCAAGATCTTAGAAAGGCATGCCCCCTCTACCAGTGGTCCTCCATGGGAGGTGGCGGAGGGGGGCCCGGGGACTCATGGCCACGTCTGGGGACGCTATTGGCTGTCACAACTCGGGGTGCTGCCCACATCTGGCATCTGGTGCCCAGGGACCCCAAGATGGGAAATCACTCAGCCCCACGATGAGGAGGGCCATTGCTAGGGACCCATCTTGGGAAAAGGAGTCCGGCAGTCTGAATTTGGGCAAGAGGAAATACAGGAGGCTTTATAGTTTTGTGGGAAAATATGTTTATTTTAAAGGAGAGCCTTCCCCGCCATCTCTCAGAGCCTTCTGGATTTCAGAAGTCAAGGTTGCTCGTCTATCATGATTGATTTAAGGCAACAGGAGAATTAATTGGCTTAAATGTTCCAACCTGACGGCACATTTCAGCTGATGCATGCACACGGGCCACGCAGAAGACGCTCGATAAATATTTGCAGGATAAGCGAAGGAGCGCGGTCCCTGCTGGCACCGGGAAGAGGCAGGGGAGTGAGCCGAACTGCCAGCCGGGAACCGCGCATCAGCTGTCACAGCCGGACTGTGGCTTCCTTCACCCGCACCCAGGGTGCCCGCCGCCAGGTGGGCGAGAGAAACCCTCTCCAATCTCCACGACAGCCGACCGCAGGGCGATAAAAATGCTCTCTGGGGCAGGAGTCTATATTTCAGCGCAGGTATCTTTTTAAAAAGGTCTGTCATCCTTCCTGACAAAAGGGGTCCTTAGAATACAGTAGTTAGGTCCTCTGCCTGGGAGTGTAAAACCTCACAAGCCAGCTGGGAGCCAGGGCCCCGGCAGGGAGAGGGGGGTAGATGGCCGTCTACCTGTGTGTGTGTGTGTGTGTGTGTGTGTGTGTGTGTGTGTGTGCGCACGCGCGCACATGTGAGTTTGTGTGGACGTTTGAAGTGGGAGAACGTCCCCTCCTTGGTGGCTGACGTGGACGGTGTCATCCTGGAATGCTGTGGCCACGTGGAGATGGTTCATTTGCAGGAGGGAAGAGGGAGGGAGGCAGATTCGCCTGGTGCCTCTGCGTGGTCTCTGGACCCAGGCTGAGCCGCCACCCCCTGCCGGAAGCATCCTTCCTGGGGGAAGGGGGAAGCTGGTTTGGGTGGAGCTTCTGCCCCTTGCAATGGAAAGTTCTGACCTATAGAACTTCCAGCAGGTTCTGTGCTGCTGTCCACCAAGTCTCTACACGCCTGAGCTCAGATATTTGCAAGACACGAGTTTTATACAGAAAGAGAATCAGGGATGCCTGGAGGGCTTGGTCGGTTAAGCACCCGACTCTTGATTTTGGCTCAGGTCATGATCCCTCGGTTCATGAGTTCGAGCCCCGTATCTGGCTCTGCTCTGCTGGTGTGGAGCCTGCTTGGGATGCTCTGTCTCCCTCTCTCTCTGCCCCTGTCCTACTTGTTGTCTCTCTCTGTCTCAGAAATAAACATCAGGGGCCCCTGGGTGACTCAGTCAGTTAAGCATGGGACTCTTGATTTCAGCTTAGGTCATATCTCATGGTTCGTGGGTTCAAGCCCCGTGTCGGGCTCTGCGCTGACAGCATGGAGCCTGGTTGGGACTCTCTCTCTCTCTCTCTCTCTCTCTCTCTCTCTCTGTCTCATTTTCTCTCTGCCCCTCCCCCACTTGCTCTCTGTATCTTTCTCAAATAAATAAAAATAATAAATAAATAAATAAAATATTAAAAATAATAAATAAAAATAAACTTCAAAAAAATAAATAAAATAAACATTTAAAAAAGAAAGGAAACCAATTTCAGCTTGTTCAAATGGGAAGCAGTAAGACAGCCGTCAGTCAGTAAAGGATGGCACCGAGGATGTGGCCGTCTGTCCCGTGAAGCGTTCCACCCCAGCCTTTGTTGTGTGAGAGTTTAACCCTGCTCATGGCTCCTGCGGGGCCGGAATCGGGGTGGCTTTGTCCCTGTTGGGTGTTGTCTGGGGCCCTGCCGGGAGCGTCCGGAGGCTGCACCCTCGCGGTGTGGGTGAGCACCGGTCTTTGGTCCCTCCGTGTGGCTTGGGCTCCCCCAGCCGTGGCCAGGCTCCGACAGGGAGCTTCCACACGGGGACCATCCACGGAGCTGGTGTTGCAGGGGCGCCTGGCCAGTGCTGCCGGGGTCTTGTGGGCTCCCTGCCCGTCCTGGGATGGAGGAAGTAGCCACAGCCCACCCCGTTTTGGGGGGAGGGACAGAGACCCCATCGCTCAAAGGAAAGAGGGCCACAACCTTGGTGGCCGTGTTTTATCACTGCTACGCACGAGTCTGTAAGAGCCCTACGAGCCTGGCATGTGGCTTCATGCAAAAATTCTTAGTGAAGGAACACACCTCTGCCCTTTGAGTCTGGGGGACAGGAAGGACCCGCTCTGGAGCTCTAGGAATGAATGGTGACATCCAAGGTCCCCGGAAACTCTGGAGCTCTTCAGATTTGTAAACTACCCCAGCCTGCGAGGCTGAGTCCCTGCTGCCGCTCAGAGTACCCTGCGAGGGTGACAGCGCTTGAAAAAAAATCGAGGTTAAATGCACGTAACATAAAAGGAACCACTTTAAAGGACATCATTTGGTGACATGTAACACATTCACAATGTTGTGCAACTGTCTTCCCTCTCGTTCAGGAATGTCAGTGGCAGCCCCTCCCCTCCCCACGTCTGGGGATTGGCTCGTTCTGGACACTTGGTGCAAATAGAGTCACGTGACATGTGGCCTTCCGTGGCCGCGCCTTTCCGCCAGCATCGTGTTTTGAGGTTTGTCCACGCCATGGCGTGTGTTAGAACTTCACGCCTCTTTAAGGCCGAGCGCTTCTCCGCTGTGCGAGGGGCCCCATCTTGTTTATCCGTCCGCTGCTGAGGGACATTGGGCTTGTCTGCGTATTTTGGCCACTGCAAATGGTGCCGCTCTGAACGTTTGTGTAGAAGTGTTCATTTGAGTGTCTGTTTTCAATTATTTAGGAAAAGCGCTGCGGGGGAGGGGTGCTCCCTCCTCGGCTGTGCCTCCCAGGGAGAAAGCTTTAAGCTGAATGCTCCTGGCACCCGGGCCCAGGCCACTTTTGTGACAAGATGCAGCTGGAACTTGGCAGAAGCTCCCAGGAGAGGAGCCCGGAGAAACGAGGGTGGGTCTCCCGTCTGGGCAGGGAGCTGGCCCCGAGGGGCGGGGCTGGGCCAGGCGGCTCTGTGTGATCTGGGCCGTCCCGGCTTCACTCCTGGGTATAGACCACAGGCCCTGGGTGACTGTAGACTCCTCCACGTGGGGGTGGGGTGGGGGAGGGAATCTATTGTGCAGCAGCTCAAAGGCCACCGTGGGGATCCTCCGGGGAGCAGAAAGAGCCGTTGTGGGGAGAGGCCTGCTGCCGGCCTGGAATCCAGAAGACCCCGTGGGCTGGGACGTGGCCAGCGGTGGCCCCACGGCCCGGCTGCAGGAGGCAGGCAGGGGAGCCTGGCCCGCGCTGTGGGGATGTTGAAGATGGTGCAGGCAGGGAGAGCAGGTGGGTGGGTTACAGGGCCAACGCCTGACCCATGCCTTGGCCAGAGGGTGGGTGGGTGCTGGGCAGGCTCTGGGGTCCAGCTGCTGGCCTGCATTCCGAGGCTGAAGCCCTAACTGCTGTGACTGTATTTGTAGATTGGCCTTTAGGGGGCACTTGGGCCTCAATGGGGTTGTGAAGTGGGGCTGTGAGGGCGGGTGTCCTCATGAGAAGGTGAGAAGAGGGAGAGGCAGGGGCCCTGCCTCTGCGTGGTGCACGGGGAAGGGCCCTGTGAAGACGTGGCTGTGAGGCACTGTCTGTGAGCCAGGGGGAGCCCACAGGGGCCGGCACACTGATCTGGGACTTCTGGCCTCCAGAACTGTGAGACTATCAAGTTCTGCAGTTTCAGCTGCCCAAACAGAATAATATACCCCCTTCTTCCAGAAAAATCTCTGGGGGCCGGGAGAGCCCTGGGCCACCCAGGTTGATTTCCCTGAGGTTGAGAAGGATCTCAGCCACCACCAGGGCCGGGGGAGGGGGAGAGAGTCTGAGCCCATATTTATTCATCATTGGATATTTTGCCCATCGTGGATGTTTTTTGCACTGTTTGATTTAAAAATTATGCAGCCCCTGGGCGTCTCAGTCAATTAAGCCCCTGACTCTCGATTTTGGCTCTGGTCATGGTCTTTCATGGTTCATGGGTTTGAGTCCCTTGCGGGGCTCTGCTCTGACTGAGATTCTCTCTCTGTCTTTTCTCTGCCCCTCCCCTGCTTGTGCATGCTCTCTCACTCTCTTGTTGAAAATAAATAAATAAACTTAAAAAATAAATAAACTTACATTAAATATATATATTTTTAAGTCTTGATTGCCGAGTTTTCTGGTGTTTTGCATTTTTCTGTGCTCACGGCAAGTGCCCGACTGGCCTTCCCCGGTCTCAGCCCTGCTTCTGATGAGTCTGGGACAGCAGGTGCCGGGGACTGCTTTTCTTTCTTGGATTTAAAACAAAATTTGAGGCAGAATTGACAGATAACCTTCTATTGATTTCAGGTGGACACACGCAATGATTCAATATTAGCATGTACTGCAACATGATCGCCACACGACGTCCATTGCCATCCATCATTTCCCACAGTTCTAGGGTCTTTATTCCCTTGTGATGCTTCTCTTAGCTGCTTTCAAGTACGCCACCCAGTCTGATTAACGGCGGCGGCTGTCTCATAGGCATGTCCCTCTGACCCCCTTTACCCAGAGGGCCCGGGCTCTTCCGAGCCCCGCCCCCACCATCCACGGGAGCTCTGGGAGCACAGGACCCTCCGGAGGCAGCGGTGCGGGCGCAGGGAGGAGCGTGTCCGCCAGGGGGCAGTCACACCCGCTCGGATGGCATGAAGCCTGGAAGACACTCCATGGAAGTGGAGCCGGAGACCTGTGCTTCCCGGCGCTGACCAGACGCTTCTCTTTTAAAATAAGTGGCTTCACAGCTTTTTCTATTCGTGTTCACCGCCCTCCCCCACCCACCATGGGCGAGGTGGGGGTTCTTTGGCCCTTCCCGCTGCTCTGCACGTCCAACGCAGCAGCCTGTGGGTGACTGAGCCCGGCTCAGGCCTGTGCGTGTCCGTTGATGCCCGTAGAGGAGATGCAAGGTGGCTCATGAGTCCTGTGTACCATGGTCACACGCCGGCACTGACGATCGCCTGGATGCTTTGGCTGAGTAGACGTGGCTCCTACTGCTGTGACACAGTGCTGCGTGGACAGGGGTGGGGGTGCCAAGGCTGTGCTCTGTCTGCCTCGCAGAGTCAGGGAGACCCTGTGGGTGGAGCCCATCGGGAGCAGGCGACACTGAGGGACAGGATGTGGTCCCAGGTGGAGGCAGATCCCAGAGGGGGGAGGATCCCAGAAGTGGCTCGTTGACCTCTGCCTCCTCCAGGCAGCCCTCCTGCCAGGAGGGGGAGAGGGGTGCCTGCCCCGAAGCTCCACCCGCTTTGGCCCAGCCAGATGGAGCTGCTGACTGTTCAGGTGCCTTGCAGGCCTCTGGGCTCTAGACTCAGGGTGGGACCGGGGCTCAGCGGGGCCCTGGACAAGCTCCTGGTCCCGCAGGGGACCCGGGGGCAGTAAGACGATGAGGGGACCCTAACTGAGTGATGCCGGGTGCCTGTGGGGGCGCAGTGGGCGTGCCCAGCCTGGAAGTGGGCCACGGGATCCACAGAGGAGGGGACAGCCAAAGGGAGCGCTTGGAGGGCGGCGAGGGGCAGGAGGTGGGGACTCCAGGTGGTAAGACAGCCTGGAGGGAGGGTTCCTGACCCCACAGGCCTGGGGCCAGAGTCCCCAGGGGGCGTGCCGGTTGGGGCCGAAGCCCAGGCGGATTTCTATTGCCTCAAACACCCCAGGGCTGCTGGGACGTGCCGGACCCGGGCAGCCTTCACCGCCAGCACCGGCTTCCATCCTCAGCCTCGGCCGGGAGCCGCAGCTGGACATCAGGGGCCTGGGGGCGGCAGCCAGACCCGGAGCCGTGGGGGGATGTCCATGGGCTGCAGGTGCCCTGAAAAACCTTTTAGCCGCAGGGATGCGGGGAGGACCCGGCTGAGGCCCTGCGTGGGCTCCTCTCTCTGGGTCTCCCTGCCTGGTCCCCACCCAGACTCTGCCCCAGACCCGACCACATCTGGGCTGACAAATAAAGCTCATTCCCTCCCAGCTCTGGAGCCCACGTGGACAGGTTTGGGGGGAAGAAATCCTGGGGAGGAGGGGATGCAGGGGCTGGAGACAGGGTGGCTGCGGTGCAGTCCTCCTGGCTCTTCGGGAGTTTGGGACGAGCCAGGGCCCCGCCTGGCCATGGGGGCCCCGGGGAGGGGAGCACCGAGCATGGGGCGTCCCTGCCAGGACCGCACTGTCCCAGGCACCACGAGGCAGAAACACTTCTGTCAGCGCCTGGCAGTCTGCTTTGCCGCAGAGAGGAGCATCGAGTCCCAAAGGACCTGCCTTGTTTGACCCAGGACCCACTTCCAGAATATTCTCAGCACTGGGAAGAAATGCCGGGGCTCCGTGGAGACCTCTCAGGGCACCTGGGGCCCTAGACGGCACCCGGGGGGGACTGGGAAGGTCCTCTGCCCGCCTGCTGGGGTGGCCGTCACACAGATGGCGGCTCAGGCCACAGGAAGCTGTCCTCACATGCTGGAGCCGGAGGCCTGGGCAGCGCTGGGTCCCCCCGAGGCCCTCCCCCCCGTGTGTCTGTGTCCTGGCCTCTTGTCACAAGGTCACCCTAGCGACCTCGTGTTACCTTAACCACCTCTGTGAAGACCCTGTCTCCATGCACAGTCACATCCTAACATCCTGGGGAATTTGGGCCCAAGAATTCCGGCCTGGAAGTGTGGCTCCGGGGCCGTGGGAGTGAGGGGCACACGGGGTAGAGCTGGCCCAGCAGGAGCTGCCCCCCGTGGCCACGTGGAGAGGGGAGAGGGAGGGCCGGCCTTGGAGCAGTCCTTCTGAGCAGAAGGGCAGGGCGCCGTCCGTCGGCTGGCTCCTGGGTCCTGCGCCTCGCTGCTCATCCTGGTCGGTGACCCTCTTCCTGGCTGGCCTCGAGCCCCTGCAGGCAGATCCCGTGCCCCGCAGTGTCGGGGGAGGGCAGGAGGCTTGTGAGTCTCAGAGCATAGCGGGGGCGGAGCTAAGCTGCCTGGGGTCTGGGGAAGGGGGGCCTTTTGCTGCGGGTTTGATGGAGTCCTTGGACTTCCTGCCCTGGCGGCAGGGCCCGGAGCCAGGATCAGCCGGGGCCTCTGGGTGCTGGTGCCCCAGCCTGCACCCCACAGCGCCCCCTGCGTGTCCCCACAAATCCCTCCTGCAGCAGCAGCAATAGTGGTAACGGTGGGGGGGACCGCGGGGCCCCGCACGCCCTTCCCGGTGCCGCGGCCCCAGTAGAAGCTCTCTTCCCGGTGAATAAACGGGGCCCTGAAGGCCCACCTTCCCACCCGTGGGGGGCGTTTAATCCTGCTAGTTCATGGGGACCGTGTCCCTTCAGGATTCTTCCTGGCCCCTTTTGGGAGACATCAAGCCCTCTCTTTGCACGTGGCCCGTCCACTTCTCCAGGGGGCGGGCGGGCTCTTGGCGGTGGGGTAGGTCAGTCCTCTGCGGTCTTCTCCGGCCTTGGGCTCCGGCCGGGTTCTCCCTGGAGAGCATGCTTCATCGCCTCTGGGCCCCTGAGTCCAGATGGCACGTGGTCACGAATGCCACCCCTCACACCTAATACCTGCTCAGGGTTGCAACTGACACAGAAGGAAACACCGGCCGCCCTATTGCTTGGTCTCCTGGTATGCCTGGCTCTTCCAGGTTTTCCCAGGGTCCAGCTGGGCGTCCATGGCTGAGGACCAGGTCATGCAGGGAAGAGCGAGCCCGAGGCCACAGGGTGACCTGGGGGCAGCCCCGGTGGGTCCCTGCCTTCTCCCTGCAGACGCCCATTAACACAACGGGCACGCTTTGCACGGGAGTCCCTCAGCCTGAGAGGGGAAGTCAGGGGCTCCCAAGCCTCCTGTCTGTCATTGTAAATCTGTGCTCCACGTCCCCTGCCGTCCCCGCTTGTGGGAGGACAGTCGATCTGTTTCCGGAAATCCATTTTGTGGAGCGTCCGGTTCTGACCCACTTGTGGACACGGATTTGAGTAGCTTCATTAGTTTAAAGATTTCCTGTCCCTGAGCGGGCTGCATGGGAAGGAGATTCTGTGCACGGATGCGCCGGCGCCCGGCTCTTTCCCGTGCTGAGCTGGGGTGGGGGCGGGGGGGACAAGGGTGTCACAGAACAGCTCCGGTGCAGAGGCGACTCTCTGACTTGCTCCAAGACCCTTTTCGGCAGAATTCCCCTGGTTTCCTGCTCAGAATACCCGCTCCGGGGATGCTGGTAGGCAAGGCGTGGAGGAAAGAATTCCAGCCAAATAAATTTGGGAACAATAAATAAACTTGTTCTGGATGAGGGGATGAGGTTCCCGGGCTTTCCGGCCAGCCGTACATCCCTGCACTTTATGAACTGCTGTGGGGGCCGAGCGCGGACCTTCTCAGGTGCGTTTGCCCCAGGGGATGTTTTGTGGGAAGACGCCGGAAACACCGCCCAGGGTGGTCCCTGCCCGCCCTCCGTCTCTAGAAGGTGGTGGTCCGTGATGATGGGACCCCACCTCCCAGAGGAAGGGGGAGGCGAGCGGCACCTGGAGGGCCTAGGGGACTGGGGCATGTCGTCCCCTCTAAACAATGTTCTCTGAGGGGTCCTGGTACACCTGCCCTGGACGGTCCCCTCTTCCACCAGGTTTTGGGCACATCCCAGGAAAGAGAGCCTCGCTCTCCACCACTGTGGTGGGTGACATCACTGTCCCCATCTTCAGAGGGGGCACGCAGGCCCAGGCTGGGGCCAGGCCGGGTCACGCCAAGTCCATGTCAGTCACACAGCACGTGGCCACTGAACGGAGTCGGTTCTACCAGCTCCAAACCATACTTTTTCCACTTGCTGGACTTGACGCAAACCCAATCCCAGAGTGGAACTCTGTTTGGGTGACCAGCTTCCCAGTGTGTGGGGACATGGCTGTGGTCTGGGCCCTGGGGCCTGTAGAGAGCCCGCCTGGCGCTCGGCCCAGCACAGAATAGGACCCACTGCCCGTTGGTCGTCAGCAAATTTGTGTGTCCATCGGAGGAGCCCTCCGGACGGCTGTGTGGAGCACCGACAGCTGGGTGTGGCTCCCCTGGGGACAGGAAGCTGGAGCCTGGGCAGTGGGCTCAGGGCAGGCTGTCACCTGTGTGGATCCCAGCCAAGCTCGGTGACCTCTGTGCTTCTGACTTGGCCCCTGGAGCCTGCTTGGCGGCCCCCGGAGCAGCACACTGCCTCGCAGCCCGTGTGGCCGTGCCTTTAGAGGTGGCTGCAGTGTCCTGCTGAGGGCATGGGTGAGGGGCCCTAGCCCTGCTTGTCGTGTGCTGGGCTCTCAGGCAGGTGCAGACCATCCCCCGGGTGCCTGGCCTGCTCTGCTCCTGGTGAGGCCACCTCCCCTCTGGGCTCAGTGTCCTGGGTCCAGCCAAGAGCAGCCCGGGGCACGTGCCATGGCTGGCCGCTGGCAAGTGGCTGGCCAGGCTGGGGCAGTCTCAACATGGGGAACAAGTTCTCTGGGCCTGGGCCTGGGCCTGAGCAGACCTGATGGCTGGGTCCTCCCAGCTGGTACCCGATGGGGCCTGAGGGTCACATCAGGCCAAAAGCACATGGGGCCCGCCCTGCAAAGAGCGAGCACAGACCCGGGGGCAGGGGCGTCCTGTTAATAGCAGTGATGTGCCCCAACCCAGTCCTGGGCCCGTCGGGGGCTGGTCCAGTGGAGGCTGAGGGTGGGGGCCTGAATGAGGGTGATGGTGAGTTGGCCTGATTCCCAGCGGCTCTCCTTCCCCAAGGCCACCCCCCTCCCCCAAGGCCACCCCCTTCCCCCTGGCCACTCTTTCTGGGCAACACAGACCGTTTCTGGGCTCAGATGTGTCATTGTTTCGATCTTAGATGTTTCCATAAAAAGGCACTGTCCAGACGGGGGACCCTGGGCCACAGTCACTAGGGTTGAGTGGCTTGGCACTTGAGAAGTGCTTAGCAGCATGTCGGCCACAGAAGTGCCATCTACAAGCCGGTTTCCACAGACCCAAAGCACCAGTGAGAAGGGCAGCTGAGCCACCACCATGCACCTGCTGGGCTGCTCTGCAGCCGCCAGGAACACAGGCTTTCCTTCGTCAGGTTCTGGACCCTCGCCCTCAGGGCGCTCCTTGGAGTCGGAGAGGGAGAGTGACAATGGCAGAGGTGGGGCTGTGAGGCCACGGTGGCCCCAGGGCTCTGGGTGCCTGCACCAGGCCACCTGAGACCCCAGAGCCGCTTGAAAGGCCCCAGCCCCACCCTCAGCTCCCTTCCCCCCTCTAGAAAGCTGTCTTGGAGCTCCTGCCCTGGCCTGGGGTCCCCTCATTCCTTACCCGCGCAGTCACCAGGCCTCTTATGTCCCCCTGCTGCCCCAGGTCATCCCCAGCAGCCCCGGCCGCTGTGACGGCCCCCTCCCCCAGGCCCCCACAACCGGTTCCCTAACTCATCAGTCTGGCCTCAGCCACCTCTGCTCAGGACCCTGATGTCCAAGCCCCTCGGAGTGAATCTTGCTGACCCCTCCCCACTCACTCCTGTGATGTTGGGCCACTTGCCCTGACCCCAGGCCCTGCAGCCCACCCCACAGACCTGGCCCGGACGGGGTGCACTCCTTGGGGCTTCCATGGGACCCCATGAGCATTCGGCCGGGACGACCACACGGCCCAGTTCACACACGGGTCTGCCCCAGACCGGCCGTCCGTGGGCAGAGCCACCTAGCCCGGTCTCTGCTGGCGTCCTTGGCACAGCGGGTCCTCAGGACAACACGGCTGCATGACTATGTGAACGATGGCCCCTGGGCCCTAAAACGCCAGACTCACCTGCTGTGAGGAGGAGTCTTGGGAATCAACCCCAAGTTGAGACTCCCATCCTCCACCACCTGTGAGGCTACTCCGCCCCGCCCCTGCCCTGGGCCTCCACCTGAGACCTCTGGGGCAGCCTGTCCGGCACTGCTCAGTATGGCTGGGGACCAGCCAGCCTGCGATTGTCCACAAGAGGGCGCTGAGAGCCCACCCACCGCAGCTGAGTGGCCTGGGGAGGGGGCGGGGAGGAGGGTGAGAGTGCGCAGGTGTGTGCTTGTCTACACAGATCTGGGGACCTGGGGGCGCTGGGCCAGGGCAGACAAGGTGTTCCCCAATGGGTGCCCGTCAGGAGGGGGCCCAGGAGGGGGGCAGGCGGCCAGCTCGGCACCGCCCTCTGTGTGGCTTCGGGCTGGGACCCTGCCGGCCTCCTGGGGTGTGTGTCCCTGGGCTCTGCCCCCCCACCCCCCCATCCCTCAGCCCCAGCACTCATGGGCATGACCCGGGTGCTCAGTGAAAACACCGTTCCTGGGCCCCAAGGCGCCCACATCTGTGTTTGGGGCTTGTCTGGGAAGCCTTGTGGCAACTCACAGAGGTCCGGCTGGGCCCCTCCGCCATCTTTTTTCTGGCCAGGGTGCGGGGAGGGTGGGGGGTGGGGGAGGGGGCTGCTGCTGGGAGCAGAGCACAAGGTCGGTGTTTGAGGCGGCTGCAGGGACAGGGAGCAGTGCCTGGGGTCCAGGCCAGGGGCGCTGCTGCTGGGAGCTGGGGGAGGGAGGCGCTGCTGGGAGCTAGGGGAGGGAGGCGCTGCTGGGAGCTGGGGGAGGGGGAGGCGCTGCTGGGAGCTGGGGGAGGGGGAGGCGCTGCTGGGAGCTGGGAGGTGGAGGTGGAGTAGGGGAGGTGGTAAGGGAGGTGGGGTAGGGGAAGGTGCTGCTGGGAGGTGGGGGAGGTGGGAGGCGCTGCTGGGAGGTGGAGTAGGGGAGGTGGTAAGGGAGGTGGGTAGGGGAAGGTGCTGCTGGGAGGTGGGGGGAGGGGGAGGCGCTGCTGGGAGGTGGAGTAGGGGGAGGTGGTAAGGGGAGGTGGGGAGGAGGCGCTGCTGGGAGGTGGAGTAGGGGAGGTGGTAAGGGAGGTGGGGTAGGGGAGTGCTGCTGGGAGGTGGGGGAGGGGAGGCGCTGCTGGGAGCTGGGGGGAGGGAGGCGCTGCTGGGAGGTGGGGGGAGGGGGGAGGTGGGGGTGGGGGGAGGCTCTGCTGGGAGGTGGGGGGCCAAGGCGAGGTGGCTGCGGGGCATCTTTCCCGAGCTGAGTCTAAAGTCCTCCCGGAGCAAAGAAAACGTCCGTAGGAGGGGTCCAGGGGAGGCCTCCTCTCCCACACAAGAGGGGGGCCCAGGGCGGGCAGGGGGTGTGCTGGGTGTGAGCTGGAGCAAGTCTGTGCTGAGATAGACAGTGGGATCTTCCTGGAAGCAGATCGGAAGAGGGGCATGCTAGGAGCCAGAGGAGAGGGCCCCCCAGGAGAGGGGCCTGGGGTCCCAGCCCCTGGGAGCTCCGGGCCCTCCCCCTGCAGAAGGAGGTCAAGGGCGGACTGTGTGTGGAGCACTCAGCATGTGGTCAGCCTGAGCAGCTGGGGAGGAGTCCCCGTCTTCTCCGAGTTGGGTGTCCAGGTTGTGTCTCTGGTCACACTTGGCACCCCGGCCCAGGTCAAGGGTGTCCCTTTTCCCCACACCTGGTCCCTTCCTGCTGCAGCAGCTGCCAGGACGCCCCTTCCCGGCCAGGGGGCCCTCCGAGACCCCGTCCTGGCTGCCAGCGTCACCTGCGCCAGCTCCATGTCCCTCCATGTCGCCTCGCCTGCCGGCCTCTGCAGCCTTTGGGGCTCGTGCTCTGTGTCGGTCACTCCCCCAGGGCACTTCCCAGCCCCACGATGGGCTTAGATCCAGGCCCATCTGCTTTGCCAACGCCGGTTTTACACCCCCGTGGCCTCGATGTAATTACAGAGCTGCGTGTACACTTCCCGTGCCGCTGGTCTCCCGATGCAGCCCAGCAGGGTGGGGGCCCGCTGCCCCCCCAACCCCAGCGCCCACGGATGAATGGGCGGAAAAGCTGCTGGTGTGGTCTGCCCTGTGAGCCTCAGTGTCCCCACCTGTGCGGCTGAGAATGGCCTTTGTTGTGAGGGCCGCACGGGGATCCCGGTGGAGGCTCCTGCAGCGCCTGACTCGCGGCGCTCGGCAGTGTGGCCCCTGCCACAGTCACCTCTCCCCTCACTAGCACCAGCTGGGACCGCTGCCTCAGCTGGGGGTGCCCACCCCGTGCCAGCAACTTGTGGGGCTGTCATCTCGGGAGGAGGCGCCTCAGGAAGCAGGGAGAGCCGTCCTCAAGCGTGGGCCACCGTTGCGTGAGCAGAGCAGGGACGAGGCTCCCGAGAGGCGGTGAGGCCAGGGCTGAGGGCGCCCGGCTGGGATCGGCCCTGCCCTGAGCGTCCCCCACTCTGTCGTCAAGCCAGAAGCGTCTTGCTCTCTGCAGACCGACTTGGCACCGGACATGCTGGAATGAGACCGTGCCTTGCTTCCCCGCTGGGCTGGATTCCTTCCGAATGGAAGACACATGCATTTTAATCTGTTCTAACTTGACACACACCCCATTCCACCCCCCACCCGGGGAAACTGGGTCACCAAGCAAAGAAGCTCTTGGCCGGCTCAAACCCACAATTCTTTCCCATAAAATGGCCCTTGTTCTTTTTTTTTTTTTTTCCTTTTTTCTTTCTTTTTTTTTTTTAAACACACTGAAGGTTCCCGTGGGGCTGATCCTCTGGACGCCTGGTCCTGTGCTCAGAGAGTTCCAGAAACGGACGGGCTTTGGGGAGCTGCAGGGCAGCTCAGGAGCAGAGCTCTCTGTCCCCGGAACTGAAAGAGCCCTCGGAAGGGGCTTCGCCTCTGCTCTGCACTTCCGGGGACAGGACGGTGGGGCGCAGACAGGGGGCTCACCCAGGGCTCTGGAGGGGCTGGGAATGTGAGATGCTTTGCGTCGGGCGGCTGGCCACGGGCCAGGGCAGGGAGCAGTTCACACCGCCCATTCTGCTTCGGATGAGATTTTCCTTATCAGCAGCTTAATGCAGAGGGGCTGCAGGGCTGCGCGTGCAGGCGTAACTCCTCACTCCCGGCCCCGCCTGGGGCTTGGCGCCCGGCCTGGGCCCGGCCTGCACCGTGCATCCTCCCTCCACGTACCTGCTGCTCTTGTCTCTTCGTGTGTCCGTCTGTCCACCCGCTGTCCAAGCAACCATTTGTTTACCTTTCCAACCTTTTGTCCACCCATTCACCCATCCGTTTTTCTGTCTGTCGTTTGGCCCGCCCACTACCCACGCTCGCATGTGTTCATCCAGCCGAGCCTCCACCGGCTCAGACACCCACCCTCCACCCTCCAAGCCCCATGCACCTGTCTCCCCATCCCTCATTCTATAAATGTTTTCTTGGGCAAGTCACGAAGCCGCTTCAGGGTGGGAGTGGGCAGGGAGGGACCCAAAGGGGAAATGCCAGATACAGTTTCTGCCCTCACAGAGCCGGAGTCTGGAAGCAGCAATCGGGGGGCTGTATCCGGGGACGTGGGAGGGCGGGGCGAGGGCCGCCCAGGGGCCTGGCGGGAGCCGAGGCGCCTGATCCGGGAAGCCCTCCTGGAGGACGGACGGCTCCGCGGGGGATCTGGAGGCCCGTGTCCCGGGCCAAGCTGGTTCCCCCCATGGCGTCTCCCGATGCATACGGAGGAGGCGGCACAGAGAAGTCTGCGCCGACCCCCCGCACGGGTGGCGCCACCAGCCTGCCCACGTGCCATCTGCCTCCTTCCTTCCCCGAGCGAGCGCGCTGGAGCCCGTGGGCTGCCCGGCTCCCGGCACAGTTGCCAGATGCACACGTGGGCCCTGGCACCCGGGGTGGGGGGGGCTCGCCCGGGTGGAGATGAGGGGAGGAGGAGGGGCAGAGGATCCTCCAGGAGGCGCAGCACTTTACAGTATATGAGGCCTGTTTTGTGACAGTCCTGGGAGGCTTGCTGCCTATGAAAGTGGAAACTGAGGATCAAGGGAGTTGGTGGCTTGTGTCTGGCACAGAGCCCCCAGGGACAGGTCTGAGCCTTCTCCTCCGTGGGACGAGCGATCTGGGCAGCGGGGGAGGGGGGAATGGAAAGGCCTGGCCATGGGGGGCGGGGCTTGGGGGAGGGAAGAGTAGTGCAGGGGCAGAGGTGGGAGGTTTCTGGGACGGGAGCCCCTGCGCCCTGCACCCTGCGCCCTGGTGAGCTCTGGTGAAGTGAGGTTCTCACACATGTGCGTGTGCACACTCTGCTCAGATACACGCCAGGCCCTCCCTGTAGCTGGGAAGGAATCGCTCACGGCTCACTTGCTATCAACAGATTCGTTTTTCATCCATTCACCCGCACTCGTGGCTGAGCGCCTACTGTGTGCTTAGCCCTGTGCGGGGTGGCCAGTCCCTTGCGAATCTCTCCCCCTTGGCCCCGCTGCCCTTTGGGGCTGGGCCATTCTTAGTCGTGGGCTGTCCCGTGCGTTGGAAGGTGTCGAGCAGCATCCCTGGCCCCTGCCCACGGGATCGGGGACACGTCCCCAGCTGTGACAGCCAGGACATCTGCCGACATTGCCTGGTGTCCCCTGGGGTAGGAAGGGGCCCCCTGGAGAAACGCTGGTCTATGGGCAGTGGGCACAGCAGAGCCCTGGGTGCACTCACGGAGCTCGGTCCAGGGGGGCAGACGGAGAAGAGAACGGTGGGTTTGGGTGGCAGAGAGGCGTCAGGAAGGGCAAGTGGAGGCCCCTGGGGTCTAGCGGATGGGGGAGGGGGTCCTGGGCGTCTGGGACGAGAACAGGACCTCAGCTGAGCTGGGGAGTGCCCAGGCTTAGGGACCCTCCATGTAGAAGTCGGGGCTTGCCTTTCCCTCTCCTGCCCCCTGCCGCAGGGTGGAGGCTGTGGAGGACGGCAGCCAGGCGGCCCACGGATCACTCACCGAAGGTGGTGATTAAAGGCTCAGACCCAGAGCCTCATTAAAAAGGACACAGAGCAGAAAGGCGCTCCCAGGTGAGGGTCACGGCCACGGTGGGAGGGCACCTTGACAGTGAGTCTCCTCTGCTGGTGAGCATGGAGGGGTGCGGGGACGCGGCGCCCAACCCCTCGGGGAGAGAAGGGCAGGACAGGCCCCGGCCGTGGGAGAGGGTCCTGGGGATGTCCCGGGCCCTGTGCCCTCTTGTTACAGGCGGTCCTGACGTCCCCTTCCAGACTGTCCCAATGTTTATTTATTTCTGAGAGAGAAAGAGAGACAGAGTGCGAGCTGGAGAGGGTCAGAGAGAGAGGGAGACACAGAATCTGAAACAGGCTCCAGGCTCTGAGCCGTCAGCACAAAGCCCGACGCGGGGCTCGAACCCACGAACCGCGAGATCATGACCTGAGCCGAAGTCAGACTCTCAACCGACTGACCCCCCCAGGCGCCCCAGTTCACTCTTTTCTAAGAAGCATAAATAAAGGCCAGAATTTGTTTTATTAATTACTTTTGGCTGTTGGACTGTGAGTCTTTGAGGGTGACTCCGGGTGGGCTCTGTGCTGACAGCTCATGGTCTGTCTCTTTGTCTCTAAAAAATAAACATTAAAAAAATTGGAAAAAAAAGCCCGGGATTCACAGCAGGGGAAACGTGGTCTCTGGCCCGGTGCCTCCGGCGGGGGCTGCCTGCTCCGGAGGGAAAGGCAGAGGCAAGCACACCTGTGGGGGGCTCTCTGGGCCTCGAGGGGAGGACTTTGCGGGGGGGGGGTCGCCTGGATGCTGGCTGGGGTCAGGGGTCTCTGGGAGGCAATGCTGCACACGACACCAGCGGCACATGCGAGGGGCTCGGGCAGCCTGGGAGGCCCTCACCCTTTGAAGGGGCTCAGAATCGGGGTCCCACCGAGCTGGCAGGCCCCCCAGCGCCCCCAGGGCAGAGGGGAGGTCTCCTGCTACGGCCACACTGCTGGCACGGGGTGAGTCCGATTTGAACCCGGCCCCGCCACCCAGCCTTTCACCTGTGGCCCTAACGCCCATTTGTGCCCCCGCTGCTGCCCGCCAGGAGTCCCGCCGGCTGCCTCTGCTCCTCCCCCACCCCGGCCTGGAGCTCGGGCTCCATCCTGCACCTTCCATGGCTCCCTGATGCCTGTGTGTCCCAGCACGGGTCACCTCCTCGCCGCCACCGTTTTCCCGACCTGCCCTCATTGCGGGGAAGAGAGGCCAAAACCCTTCCAGGGACACCTCGCTTGGGTGTTGGGCGGAGCCGGGGCAGAACAGCCTTCCTTGCCGGGTGCCGGGCCGGCGTCGCGGTCTGTAGGGTCCAGCGCAGAAGGAGGGCAGGGTCCTCGGTTCAGAACGGTGAAGGGGTTCACCCCGCAAGAGCAGGGCGTGGGACAAAGAGTGGGGGACACGTGGCTGCCTACCGCCAGAGCCCGCCTGCCCCACGCCCCCGAACGGCCGTCCTTGATGCATCTCTCGGGTTTCTTCCGGGGGCAGGAGGGCAACATCAGGGGCCGTCAGCGTGGGCCCCACTGCTCTTGAGACCTGAGCGCAAAGAATTTGGACAAGTGGCCGTTAGGGTGCTGCTCCGTGGACCCACCGATGTTTCCTCCACCTCGCCCACGAGGCTGGGGGTCACCCACTGCACTGACACGGGGGCCGAGGCATGGGAGGTAGGAGTGGGGTTTGGGTTTGCACAGGGTCAAGTCCGTCTCCACTGCCGAGAGCCGTGGGATCTTGAGCAGGTCATAGGAGCTCTTAGAACCTCAGGTTCTTCATCTGGGAATTGGAGGCTTGACTGGTGCTGAGTGCAGGGAGGCACCGGGATGACGCTCTGAGCCAGGTCAAGGTCACGGCAGGCTGTAGGGAGGAGGCTGCTTCCGGAGCAGAGTCTGCACTGGGGAGGGCCCCCCTGCCACCTGGCCTTTGCCCCCTGCGTGGCCGTGTCTCCCCAGGACCAATTCCCTGGACAGGACTTCCCACTCAATGGTCATATTTATTTTATTCTATGGCTTTGATCTATAAACTGCCTGTGCGTACCCAGGAAAATCCTCCCAGAAGGCGCTGGCTCCTACCTCACATTTTAGTTGTCAAATACTGTGTCTAAACATTTCATGGGCCGGCGGTAACGCTTTATCAGAGGGACCCATTGGCTGGAGGTCAGTGGCTCATTGTGTGCTGAGGGGGTGTGCCTGGCCCTTTGTCCAGAGACTGCCGCTGAGGGGCCCACGCTGTGGACCCGGTGGAGGTGGAGATGGGAGGGGGGCGGTGTGGAGAAGGGCAGGCTGGGGCCGCAGCAGGCCACCTGTGATGATGCCTGTCTTGGCCCTGATGCAAACAGCACCCGTGTGGCCCGGCGTTCCTAGCCTTACCGTGCTGTGCAGATGTCCCCCTCCCTCCTCTACGGGGCTCCCAGACTCTCCTCCTGGCCCCTGGCCTAGAGGGCGCTGGGCACAGGCTAGATGCCCAACTCCTCCATAGAGCTCCATCCTCACAAGGGGACCACACACTTCCTCGCTCTGAGCCTGTCCCGCTGCCGCTCCTTCCTCAGAGTGGCCTCAGAGACGTTGAGGGGGTCTCGAGGTCACGGGCTCCTTAGACCCAGTGCCATTCACCCTCTCGAGAGCGCCAGGACATAAGGTGGAGACGAGCCAGTGGGCAGCGACCCCCCCCATTCCTTGTCCCCCTTTGAGTGTAATGACGTGAGCAGTGGTGCCGTGGCCCAGATGTGCGTGGGGCTGGCACCTTATGGCTCTGTGCTCGGGACTCAGGGCCAGCTCGTGGTCCCAGAGGGATCTGTTCAGAGCTTCAGGGACTTCCGTCCCCTCCCCAAGTGCAGACATCGTCTGTGCAGACACCGTTTTCAGGACACTGGACGCTGGGCAACAAAGGACAGTGGTTCCTGGGGAGTGGAAACACAAGGAGCCCCTGACCCCACCCGCTCTCATTCCTGAGGGAGTTTCCAGGTGGTGACACAGGGAGGAGACCCCAGGAGGAGGCTGCCCGAAGCCCTGAGTTCAGGAGAGGGGCCCGAGGGCCAGGGGAGACCAGGGCACCCAGAGCTGACAGTGCAGAGGCCCGGAGGAGAGAGGTGCGTGAGGAGGTCTGCGGGGGCTCCTGGAGGCTTCACCTGCATGCCACTTGCTGGGTGCATGTGAGGTCAGCTCCGGGGGCCAAGAGGAAGACCAGCACCCAAAGGACTGGAGCAAACAGCCCTTGGAGCCGACACAGAGATCGGAGAGAAGTGCCATTCCCACCGGCCAGATGGGAAGCCCCGTGGTTCGTGGGTCACTGGGTGCAGGACTCAGGAGGGGATCCCCTCAGTCTCGAGGACTAACTAGACCTGATTGAACTCCCTTCTGGTCCTGCATACTAAAGCTTAAAAGCAAGACCCAAAGGGCTCAAAATGTGTCAAAAACAGGGGCATCCCAAGACTACTGATACGAATACAAAGGACTCAGCGTCCACTGAGCCGAGCATTCAACAAGAAGTGACCAGGCGTGCAGGAAACAAGGAAATCCGATGCCCACGGAGGAGACACGCAATCGTGGAAGCCGACCCAGCACCACCCCCGGTGTTCGAATCGGCACACGGGGTGTAAAACAGCCGCTGTGGCTGAATTCCAGCTGCAGGAAATGCCCGGGGAGAAACAGCGTATTCAGTAGGGGCGGGAAGACCCAGATTAAAACTTCCGGAGACGGAAACTGAACTATGTGCTGAGATGAGAACGACCCCCAATGGGATGAAACACCGCGGAAGAAAGACGAGTGAATTCGAAGACGTGGAGGGAGCATCCGCACCGAGGGCCTCAGAAACGTGAACCGCCCGTCAGGGAGCAGGGGGCAAAGTCGTTGAATGTACGTGCAGCGGGGCCCCCGAGGGACACAGAAGGCAGGGGGGCAGAAAGCCATCTGAAGGGATAATGGCTGTAAATGTCCGAGTTTGATGAAGCTGTGACCCCACGGATTTGGGACGGCCGGGGGGCCCTGGGCAAGAGGCGGGATGAGGAAGAGAGATTTCCCGTGGAAGCAGTGGGTGCTCTCAGGATGAGGGGATCCAGCACCTGGACCCAGTGAGACTGTCAGACAAAGGTGACGTGACTGTCCAGATACACGAAGCAGAAGGGGTTAATTACCAAAAAGCCGAGAGTCAGGAGCCCCGGGGAATCTCTCAGGAAGAAGGGCTGATGCAGGCGGGACTGTGGGCCACGCGAAAGCGCAAAGGCCGCGAGAAAGCAACTGTGCGGATGAAATAAAAATATATGCATACAAAATGCATGTTTATATTTTTTCCTTCACATTTAAATCGCAAGAATGCTGGATAACATTCACTGAGTGCTTGTATGTGCCTAGCACCATCATATTCCATTTCCACAAAACCCCTCGGGGCACGTGCCATCTCTCTCTCCATTCTACAGACGAGGAAACCGAGGCTTGGGGAGCTCCCGTGGCCTGGGTGGCACAGCAGAGCAGAAGGGGTGGATTCAGCCCCTTCTACTCCCAAGTCGCGCTCTTTTCCACCCTTCACGTCACACTGGTCCCTTCTGCCCCCGAGCCCCGTGTCTCAGGCAGTGTCTGCCCTGAGCTCAGAGGCCCCGGGGTCTGGCTAGGGCAAATGTCACCCTCTCAGCTGGCCTTCCTGGACCTCCAGGGGACCAAGTGTGGGCCAGGCTGTTGCCATGGCAACCACGCATCATTTATTGATGGCCTGAGGACCCATCGCTCAAAGGGAGGAGAGCAGTTTACTGGGCTCCCTCTGGGTGGCCCCCCCGGGCGCAGGCTCTGCCCACGGGCCATCCTTGGCCCCGGGTGGGGAATGGGCAGGGGGAGGGGCTGGGGCGGGGCCATCATCCATGCTTTCTGCTTCTGGCCACCTTCCTGCTTCGGCTCCTAGTGCTTAGTCACACACTGGGTCCCTCGGGGCAGGTGGGGCCCCTCCCCCCCTTCCAACCAGAGGGCCTGGGTGCTCTCAGTGCCCCGGCCTCCATCCCTGAGTCCCCCAGGCTGGCTGGCCCTCTGTGCCCTGCCCGTTCCGCCCAGCGGACAGGCCCGTGTGCCTTTGTTTCCAGCTCAGAGAACGTGTGTTCACGTGGAAACCCGAGGAACAAGCAGCTGAGATCAAGTCCTAGTGGCCAGTCGCCAGAACCCGGCCAGAAATAAACATGCCCTCGTTCGGCGCACACGCTTCCAGAAGAGTTCTGATAAAAATAGCACATGTGTACCCAGTTTATATACTTTTTTTTTAATTGAGGTAGAATACAGATAACACAAGGTATACCATCATAGCTATTTTTGAGTACCTGGTTCTGTGGCTCTGGGCACACTCGCGTGATTGTGTAACCACCTCTGTCCGTCTCCAGGACTTTCCATCCTCCCAGACTGAACCCTGGCCCCCTTACACATGGACCCTCCCTTTCCCCCCCAACCCCTGCCCTCCCGCCCCCACCCTTTGTTCACTGAACATCATGTCCTCCGGGTCCATCCATGTTGTATCAGAATTTCCCTCCTTTTTAAGGCTGCATAGTATTCCGTTGTGGGGATGGATCACACTTTGCTTGTCCATCATCCCTCGATGGACACCTGGGCTCGTAAAGGCCTTTTTGAAAGAGCTGCATGGAGAGGATGGACTTTCCTGCTCAACGTGTTCCCCCAGATCTTCTCTCCCTGCCCTGGACGACGTCTCTCGTCCTGTCTGGCCCGATAGTCACATATCTCCAGACACTTATCCCATGTCAAGCCAGTGCCTTCCGGGATGATGTCCCTCTGGGAGGGACGCAGATGTTTCCAGGGGGCCGTTGGCTGATTCTCTAAGCCCCGGCTGATCTCCTCCCCCCTGACTAGGCTCCAGCAGAGAGCAGGAGGGGCAAGTGTGGCTTGCACCTGCTGCTGGGGGCCCTGGGGTGGGTGTTGGAGACCCGGTCTCTGAAGGTCTCTCACCTATGGGGGATCTCTCCTTGATGTCGGGAAAGCCTGCTGGCTGGCTACCTACCACTGTCTCCTCTCCTGAGGTCACCTGGCCACTCCAAGTGGTCCTCATGGGAGGGGCCTCGTGCAAGATGACCCAAGCCCAGGTCCTCTGCTGGAGAAGCCCACTTGCATCCTTGCCCTAAATAGGGCCCCTGGCCCTGCCACATGGAGCGTGGACCCCTTACTCTGTCACAGGGCCACTCTAGCCACAGCCCCTAGCCCTGCACAGCCCAGGTGGAGGTGCTCAGCCCCGGGGTCCCCTGGCTTGACTCACAGTGATAGGGGAGGATCTGCCTCCCTGCCCACGGCGGGGGGCACAGGACACAGCCCACAGCAACGTTTCTCTCAGGAACATGCTCATCCTGCTCTCCCAACCCTTGGCAGACTCTTCATGTCTTCCTGCAGGGTCGCAGGTGCAGGAGGGAGACCAGCCTCCTGGTGGGTCCCTGCGCAGGCGGTCTGGCGCCTGGCTCGAGGATGCCTGCATCCCTGTTGTACGGGGGTCTCAGATGAACTCTCGAGGCAATGGTTCTCGTCTCCAGGTGTGTGCTGGAGCCACCAGCCCCAAAGAGCTCACATCAAGCCAGGGATGGGGCCCTGGCACCAGCCTGTCTTGGAGAGAGCCTCACCCAAGAATGGGCAGGGCTCCCGGGGCCCACGGCGGAGGCAAGGGCCAGACAGTCACCATGATGGGAAAGGCAAAGCAGTGAGTATTTCAGGAGCAGCAGAGGTCCAGCCAAGTGGCTGCAAGGGCCCCCAGGGCCGGCAGAGCACATGGGGACCCTGGCCGCTGGGACACCCTGCCCAGGGCTCTGCCTTTGGTGCCATCTTCCTGAGCCTTAGTAGCTGTCAGGAAGCACAGGGTATTTGGGAGCTGGGCAGCGTCTGTGTGCCGCGGCGTGGCTGGAGCTGAGCACCAGCCAGCCCCCCGCCCACTCCGCGCTGTGCTTAGTAGTGGGGTGATGAATGGGTCTGCAGAAGGGAAGTTAGGGGTCTTCAGGGAAACCAGCAGGTTTTTTTTTCTTTTTCAGGGAAAGAGCCATAAATCGTGGCTGGAGTTCAGAGCGATTAGCGCCTCGCTCATGCACCACTCATGTGCTGTGCTGGGGCTGGGCCCGGGCCCTGGCGGTGCTGTGAGCTGTTCACAGGGGGTGGAGTCCTGTGCGGGAGTGGGGGCCGCACACCCTCCCGCCCTGTGCAGAGCTGAAGGTGAACATCAGGGTCGCTGTCCGAGGGTGACAGGAGATCCCAGACCCGGAGATGTGCCACAGCCACACAGGGAGCCCCCGGGGGCGCCCTCCATCCCAGACCGGCTGCTCCCAGAGCTGCAGAGGCCGGGGGTCAGGTCCGGATGGCCAGGGAAGCCTGGTCAGGAGGGCGCAGCCTGGAGCCCCAGGGCCGGGGGTTCCTGGCTCATCAGGGGCCGTGACAGGTGGGGGGCCCTGGCCTGGGTCCTGCCAGTCCTTTGTTTTCTTCCAGTCAACAGCAGTGTCAAATCCCCGCCCACTCGGGGTCCTTGTCACTTGGGCACTCGCTTGGCCGACAGAAGGCAGAGGAGGTGGGGTCCTAAACTTACTCTGTGTGGGTTTAGGCGTATAGTAAAGCTGTACACATGGTTCCGAGGCTTCCTGCCCCGATGGTCACGGGGCACGTGGGCACAGCCCGGACATCGACACGGGTATGTCCTGACTCTTCTCGAACTTCCCTTGGGCCTCACTGCTGGCCTCCCACGAAGGCCTTTTCCAGGGCTCCAGGCCCGCCTAGCTGCTGAGACTGCCTGCACCGTGAGCCCCAGGGAGCTCTCGGGGGAGGATGGAGGGCTCTGACCTGGGTGTCCTCTGTGCCACAACCCCCTCCCCGTGAGACTCCACAGCCACAGCGGTCTGGGGACTCAGCACCTCCTGCCCTCCACCTCCTCAGAATGTGTCCCTACTGGTGGCCAGAGCCTGGCTCACAGTAGGTATTCGGCACATTTGTGTTAAATGAATGAACATGGGTGGGGGCGGGGGTGGGGAGAGGCCTTGGGAGGGGTAGCGGCCAGTGGGGAGGTGCAGGGGTGAAAGACCTCCCAGGCAGGGGGCACCTGAGTCAGAGAAGCAGAGAGTGGGGCTGGGGAGGTGGTGAGTCCCCCGCTGTTACCAGAATAAACAAACCTCTTCCTTCCAGGCCAGCAGCAATGCACCCCCAACTCTGGTTGCACCCCCAACTTCAGGGTTGACAGAGTCCTTTCACCAGGAATGGGTTTGCACACCCCCACTTTAGGGGGACCTGAGACTCAGCCTGCTTGGGGTCACACAACAACAAGAGCTGCAGTTAGGTCCCCGTGTCCTTGACCTTGACCTTCCCCTCCCCCACCGCCTTCCAAACCCTAGAAACTTCTGATCTATGCACTTCCAATCTTCCCCTGAGCTAGAAAGACCCAGGCTCGGATCCCAGACTGACTGTCCTGACCCTGCTGTGGACGGACTTGCCATCAGCCAGGCCTGGAGCAGCTGGGTTTCAGGATTTAGGACCCTGAATCCCCTACTCAGGCCAACGGACTCGGAGCCCCCACTCCCCAACCTGTAGATCCCTCAGCTCCATCCCCTAACTTCGGAGATACCGCTGAATGCGAATTTCAGTAATGACCCAGGTTACGAGCCTTCAGAGCCTTACAACTGCATTATTAAAAAGAATGTTCTGAAGACGTCTAAAATGCATCAAAGTACTCAATACTCCACATCTGATCATAATTAAAAGTAAAAAATACGGCCCAGAAGGGGGCTGGTTGTGACAGATTTGCCGCATGGGGCTAATGGGAGCATTATTAACACGTGGAAATTGCCGGAGACGGGCTTGGCAGGACTCCCGACTTCAACGTGCATGTGGGGGGCGATGGGGTACATGGCCATGAATACGGCCGGCCTCCCAGGCCATACAGAGCAGCAGCTCCGACCCCCCACTTTGGGGACCCAGAGCCTCTGTGCTTGGAGGGTTCGGGGCCTCCATGGTGGTGGGCGGGGCAGCTGGGGGAGGGTAGACGGAGGTGGGGCAGTGGTGGTGGTGGGTGTGGGCCACCCTGCCCTCATGTCCCCTGCCGCTGCGGGTGCTGGTGGTCAACAACCCCTCGGGGGGCCCTCTGCAGACTCCTCCTCAGCCCTAGTGTCTGCCTACTTCTGAGGGCAGCCAGCATCCAGACTGGTGGAGGAGGTGGGGCATGGGGGGTCCCGCCCCCTTGCCAGGCCTGGGTCGGCTCTGAGCCCCCAGGGATGAGCTACAGCCTTTGTCAAGATTGCCCCCAAGCTCAGGGCACCTGGGTGGCTCAGTCGGTTAAGCATCCGACTTTGGCTCAAGTCATGATCTCACGGTTTGTAGGTTCGAGCCCCGCGTTGGGCTCTGTGCTGACAGCTCGGAGCCTGGAGCCTGCTTCAGATTCTGTGTCTCCCTCTCTCTCTGACCCTCCCCAGCTCACGTTGCCTCTCTCTCTCAGAAATAAATAAAAACATAAAAAAAAAAAGATTGCCTCCAAGCTCAGTTCTCTGCCCAACCCTGCTTCTTCCCCCACAGGGGCTCATCCCAGCAGGCTCCCCGGTGAGCCTCCTGGGCCCCCATCTCTGTCTCAGGGACAGCGTCTTGACAGGTGACCTGTGCTGGGGGGCCGGCATCTGGGCAGGGTCTGGGGGATGGCTGGAGGGAGCAGGGGTCAGGAGACCCTGGCAAACTGCGTGTCCCCATTTTCTCGAGCATGTCCAAGGCCAAGGTGCCCACCTTACCTGACCTCACCCTCAGACGACAGGGAGGAGGTGCTGTGGCTCATTTCTGTGGGCTCCATGGGCTCCGTGTCAGAATGAGCTTGTGTCTCTCATAAGCCCAGCATGGCTGCCTGATGTCAGCTTGCCCATCCAGCTTCTCAGTGCTGGTGCCCAGACAGGGGCCCCATGCACCCCCCACCCCCCACCGCCCTGTGGACAGACTCTAAAGCTAGAGTGCAGGTTCATGTCCACCTTCCCCACCTGCTAGTTGTGTGCCTCAGCCCAGCTCCATCTCCCTGCCTCGTTTCCCAGTCTGGGGTATTATGGGATTGAATGGTGAGGATTAGAAGGATCATACAAGCAAAGGGGCAGGCACGTGGCAAGTGAGATGTCATGGTGTCAGCTGTTACTGCTATTAGGCTCACTCAGACCCAAGCCCTGCTCCGCCCCAGGGTGGGGGTGGGGAGCGGGCTCCAGGCAGCCCTAACGTGCACGGAATTACCTGGGGATCCTGTTGAAATTCAGGTTCTGATTCAGTTGATGTGTTAGTTTCCTGTGACTGCTGAAACAGCCAGAAGGTGTGGGGCTCCAAACAGATCAGAGATTTGTTCTCCCTGTTCTGAGGCCATGAGTCCAAGGTCAAGGTGTCCCCAGGACTGTGCTTGGCTGGAGGCTCGAGGCGAGGAAACTTCCTTGTCCCCTCCAGCCGCTGGTGGCTCCCGGCGTCCCTTGGCTCGTGGCCTCATCCCTCCCACCTCTGCCCTGTCCCCGCATGGCTTCTCCAGTCCGGTGTCACATCTCCCTCTGCCTCCGCCTTAGGAGGACACTCAGGGTGGCAGGACCCTTGGGCCAAGATGCTCACTGTACCTGGTGCTACAGCGGCTCGTGGAGATCTCCCCCCCGCCCGCCCCCCAGGCGGGGCTGCAGCTCAGCCAGGAGCAGGTGGCAGCCAGGAGCCACCGAGCCTCCCACCACGGGCGTGGGAGGAGGGGGCTCTGCAGTGGGCATGAAATGCAAATGCACGTGGTGGAATCGCACCCTCCGAAAATCTGGAAAGATGATTTATTACCACGTTTTCCTGGCGGCTTGTATCTTCACAGCGGATCCTGTAAGTGGATAAACAGGAAGAGGATTTAATCAGGTGCCAGGAGCCAAGGCGCGGTGATTAGCACACGGATCCCTTAATGCCCTGCGTTACATGCCGTTAATAACACAGATTGCAGGGGGATTAATGTCGGGCCCTGCTAATGATTTTTTTGGGAAGAATAATTTTATTTACACAACGTGGGCTGAAAGAATTATTGGGGGAAACGGGGAGAGCGGGGGACCGACTGCCCCCAGAGGAGGGGCTCCACGGTCCTGGGGTGCTGAGGGCAGACAGAGCCAGGGGTCGTCTGCCGCACCAGGCAGAGATGTGGTCCCGGCATGGAGGTGTGAACGACTGGTGAGGTCAGCTGGTCATTCCATTCGCGGAGCTGCCCTCTGGGAGCTGCCCAGCTCGGGTCCCCCCACCCCGACCCCTCCTGCCCTGATGCTAGTGTGTCAGTGTCGGGAGCCCCACGCAGGGTCCTGTTCCCAGGGCATCTACAGCGTACGGCCAGAGAGATACAGAGCAATGGCACACTGCACCGTGTGATACAGAGAGGCTGAGACCCACCCGGGTCTGTGTGGGCAGATGTCTCGGGAGAGGGTAGAGGGTGGGCATGAAGGGCCTCTGTCCGCAGGGCCCCAGGTAGGCCAGTGTTTTCCCCGGGGACCCAGTCGATGGAAAGGCTGCCTTAGCTCTCAGCTGCCCCCAGCCCTGGCCTCTGCCACAGGAGGCCCAAGATTGGGACGCGGTGGGGTCTGCAGGCTGATGGGTTCTTAGCAAGGGGAGGAGCCCAGAGCCAGGCGCCCACCCTGAGTCGGACGCAGCACCAGGGCCAGCCTCAGCAGGACATCCTGGGAGGAGCTGGGTGAGGGTCCAGGCCCCAGGATTGGGGCGGGATGGCAGGAAAGGGGCCACACGGGCACCAGGACCCCGGTGTGATTTCCGTCACAAATTGTGTGATTTCCGTCATTTTGCCTGTGAGTTAGATAAGGAAGGACAAGAATTATTTACTTGCGCTGATAATTTACATTTAGAATTTTTCTTGGAATGGGATTAGATACCGAACAAAACACATCAGGTGGAAGGAGGGACAAGGCTCTGGATTCCAGTCCCATGTACAACCCATTCTCCCAGTTTGTGGAGCCAGAGCTCTGGGCCCCCGAGTGCAGCCCTGGCCTGTTCCCACCCCTCTTGGGCTCCCTTTCCCCAGGGCCACCCCATCTCCATCCCCGCCCTCCACCCCTCCCGCCCCCTGCCCTCTGCCCCTTAGCCTTCCGGGGCTCCCACTGTCCAGCCTCGCCGTGTGCTCTCAAGGACACTTTCCAGTGGCACGGTGCTCCCCCTCCCACCACCCTCTCTGTTGACGCCGGGGCCCCACGGTTTACAAACAAGAAGGGCTGCTTTGTCCTGTCCTCCTGGCCTCCCAGAGAGGGTGGGATTTGGCAAAGCAGAGAAGGGAGCCCAGCACCTGCCTGGAGGTTCCAGTTCCCGGCCTTGTCCCTCCTCTCCACGCATCCCGTGAAGGAGCCACCGAGGCGCAGGAGCCAGGTGGTCTTTGCGGTGTCCCCTCTGTGACCAGACGCCTGGTCTGCTCTGGGAAAGGACAAGGGCTCACACAGTGCCTCTGGCTGCCCTTTGGGGACCCTTCACTACTGACAAGGGAAGAAAGACTCGTACATGGTGCCCCCCACATGCAGGGCGAGGCCAGCGGCTGCCAGCTGCTGGCCAGGACCTGCTCCTAGTGTTTGAAAGTTCCCCGTGATCCTGTCGATGGAGAAAGCAAATGTCAACTTCTGCTGGCCCAGACAGGTTGATCGCAACCCCCTGACTCGGGGTGTCTGAAGTGTGGGATTTCTCGGTATTCTCATTACGTGCAAATTCCTTCTAAAAAGCAATCCCGAGGGGTGTGTAGGTCCATGATTGCCCTTCCAGAGGGGCTTCAGTCCTTGGGAGTCCAAATTTGGGAGACCCTCGTGGGCACGCCTGCCTCGGAGGGCGGTGACATGGGAGTGCCCACACAGCGGTGGGGGAGACAGACGCAGCAGGTGAAGGTTGTTTCCTGTCCTGGGGAAGCTGGTTTCGGGGAGAAGCAGTTCACTGAGGCCCCTGCCGCTCAGCCAGGCTTGATGTGCCCAGTCTCCACTCAGGAGGAAGCTTTTGGCAAACCTCAGGATGTCGTTAAAATTTCATGGGCTCCCCTTACGCGGAGGACCGTTGGCCGTAACCCCGAGCCGGATGTGCGCCTTGACCAGGTGTGTCTCCTGCTGGCCAGCCGTCTCCTCCATGTCACCGGAATGAGAAATCACCCTGGAGCTGGCAGAGCAGGCTGGCCAGACCCTGACTTGCTGGCTGGGACACTGTCAGAATGAATTCGTTTCCAAATAAAGCATTGTTAACACCGCTATTAAATGCCTGATGACTCTTTTTTTCTTCTCCAAACTATATTTCAGGGCCAGGCTTTGCCAGTAGTGATGAATATTTGATTGTAAAGTGAGATCTTGCCACTCCTGCCGCAGTGTGCTCATCGCCGGGGCCCTGGGGGACCACGTCAGCCTGTCCTGCCACCGTGGGGACCCTGCAAGCCCACCCACTCCCTGGCTGGCAGCCTGAGCTCCGCCAGCTTGAAGGTGCGCTGTCCATGGTGCCTGGGGTTTACTTGCTGCTGAGGCTGCCGTCCGTTCAACCGAAAGCCAGTCCTCGCCTCTCAACGAGCCGCCCCAACCCCCAGAGCTGGGCGGCCCCTCATCAGGGAGCACTCCTGCTCTCCCAGCAGCCCCAGACCCTCCCGCAGCTCTGTCCCTGAAGGTCGCAAGCGAGAATGCCTGAAGTCTGTGGATGCATTGATTCATAAATAAATGTGTGGGCTCATTATGAAGGTGCTCGGTTGCATAGTAGACGTTCATTAAACCTTTGAAAGATGCACCCATGGTTGATAAGTGAGTGCATGAATATGAATTAGTTCATTAAAATGCACAGATGAGCAACTGGACATCTGTACGTCCTCTGTAGGTAGTAACAACCAGTAAACAAGTATTCGAGGCTGGGGTGCATGCGAGCTGACCAGGCCAGCACCCTCGCTGCTGGCAGGCCACCCCTTCCTGGAGGCGAGTCCTGGCGCCACTGGTCCTCCGGGTGCTGATGCCCCCGGGAAGGTCAGCGACTTTCCCTCTGGGGGCTCCTCACTTGATTGACCTCCTCTCGACTGCTCATCTGGACGCGGTCACCTTCCCAGCATGTGGGGCCCCAGCCGCTGTACCACGGATGGCTTTTCTGAAATATTTCCCTGGTAATGAGAATCTGAGAAACCTCATTAATCCTGGCAGCCATAATTAGGGTTCACAGACATTGTGTTTGGGGCTGGCACAAGCTGCTATCTGCTCACTTCTTAGAAGCACTGACTGAATGAGTGAGTCAGTGAATCAGCGAGCAAATGCCAGGGCCGGGCACCTGGTGGCCACACGGTCAGTTTTCCAAATGAACAACTGCGCCCACGTGTGGGTGCTGACTTAGCATCAAGGAAGAGCTCTTGGGCCCCCTGGCCCAGGTCTCCCAGCCTTCCTGCAACCCTCACAGGGTGAGGGTGGGTGAGTCAAGGGCACTTGACTGAAAACATCCCAGGCTGGTCTTGCGAGGAGGGCCGGCCACCCACCTGCTGTCTGAAATGCCATCCCCTCTGGCTTCTTTCTTTTGGCTTCTCTTTTACAATTCAATTGAATAGGTTTTTGTTGTTGTTGTTAAGCAGCCTTGGGTTCAAGTTCGTAGACAATCATATGTAGATGATTCTATGGTGATGCGTGGCCCCCACTCACCATCACGCAGGATGGTTGTGCTGCCCCAGCTGCCCCTGGGAACCTCTGATCCTCTCGCTGTCTCCAAACTCTTGCCTTTTTCAGAGCGCCACAGTCACAAGCACACCTTTCTCGAATTGGGATCTCAGCTACTGATTGGCATGTAAGGTGCCTCCATTCCATGTCTCTTTGTGGCCTGATTGCTCGTTTCCTTCTATCGCTGAATCATATTGCACTGTCTGGATGGATGACAGTTCGGTTATGCACCTTCTGAGGGACATCCTGGCTGCTTGCAAGTTTCGGCAATGACAAACAAAACTGCCATACACGCCCATCAACAGATTTAGTGGTAGGTCTGCATCGTCGGCTAACGTGGATGAGTGCCAGGGTGTGCGGTTACTGGATTGTATGAAAAGAGTGTGCCCAGTTTTGTAAGAAACTGCTGCCCCGTCTTGCAGGGCGGCGGCCCCCGTCCACAATCACCCAGCCCTGAACCAGTGGTCCTGTGGCCCCGCGGACTCGCCGGCGGTCTTGCGGCCAGTGTTCTGGATGCTGGCAGTTCTCAGAGGTGCCCGGCAGTGTCTCCCTGTTGCTTTAATCTGCATTTCCCTGGTGATGTGTGATGTGGAACATCTTTCCATGTGCTTGTTGGCCACTTACAGATCTTCTTTGTGAGCTGTCTGCTCAGGTAGTTTATTTAGTTTTGAGAGAAAGAAACAGAGCCAGTGGGGAAGGGGCAGAGAGAGAGAGGGAGCCACAGAATCTGAAGCAGGGTCAGGCTCTGAGCTGTCAAGAGCCTGACATGGGGCTCGAACCCACGAACCTGTGAGATCATGAGCCGAAGTTGGTGCTCAACAGACTGAGCCTCTAGGTGCTGTATTTTGCCCATTTTTTAATCGGGGTTTTTGTTTCTCCTGGTTGTCAAGTTTTTAGAGTCCTTTACATTTCTGCACAGCAGCCCTTTGTCAGATGTTTTCTCCCTGCCCGTGGCCTGTCTTCTCACTGTCCTGACACCGTCTTTCTTGCAGAGCAGATTTAACTTTAACCAAGTCCCACCCCTCGGCTGTTTCATCGGCGGACGGTGCCTCTCATGATGTAGTGAAGAAGTCATGGGCACGCCCAGGGTCGTCGTCCAGGCTTCTCCCCTCGGGGGGGCTTCAGACCTTGCATTTGGGTCTGAGATCTATTTCGAGCTAACTTTTGTGAAAGCTGTAAGGTCTGCATCTACCTGCGTAGTTTCACCTGGGGATGTCCCAGCTCCTTTTTTAAAACATGACCCTTGTTGGGGCGCCTGGGTGGCTTAGTCGGTTAAGCGTCCGACTTTCGCTTAGGTCATGATCTCGCGGTTCGTGGGTTCGAGCCCCGCGTCGGGCTCTGTGCTGACGGCCAGCTCGGAGCCTGGAGCCTGTTGCAGTCTGTGACTCCCTCTCTCTCTGACCCTCCCCTGCTCACGCTGTCTCTCTCTCTCACTCTCCTAGAAACAAATAAAACATTAAAAAATTAAGAAAACAAAACAAAACACGACCCTTGTGCTGCCAGTGCGTGGCCACCTTGCTACAAGCCCAACCTGGAGGCTGGCGGGGGGGCACAGCTGTCCCTCCGGATGAGGAAAAGCCCCGTCACCAGCCCCTTGTTCAGCGCTCACCCACACAAAGGGGTGAGGGGCAGGGGGACTCACAGAAGTCAGCATAGTAGTTTCTTTCTTCCTGTTCCCTTCGGGGCAGGTGCCCCGTGTACTGTGCAGACCCCCGTGCTGATGCTGCTGGCTGGTGGGGCCGAGGCCTCTCCTCCTCCTGGGGCCCCGGCCTCCTCTTCGGGGCCCCGCAGGTCTGCTGGGGAGGGACACAGCTGGGGCACAGCCTGCCCAGGACCTCGAGAGGGGCTCAAGGGCGCAGGGCACAGATGTGGACAGTGAGGCCCGTCTGGAGGGTGAGGAAGGCTTCCTGGAGGAGGGTCCATCCAAGGGAGGTTAAGGGGCCACATAAGAATTAGCCGCATGCAACAGTGAAAAGAGAGGATGACATGGGGATGTTTCAGTGCTTTCCTGGGAAGGGGTCCTGTGGACGCCCGTGCGGGGGTGCGACAGGGCGTGCCGCTGTTGGTGTCCTCTGCCAAAGGTCACCAGGGACACCCTGGGCTTGGACAAGTCGGGTTTACTGCTGGCTGTGGCAGGGGAGAATGCACGCTCTGGGGACTCAACAGGTGTCTCCGCACAGGATGTTAGAAAGGGCTGATTGCCGGACTCTGGCTTGTGTTAGGTGATTGGGGGGGACTTGAAGAAGTGGGGTCCGCTCTGGATTGGGTGCCGCCATGAAGCAAGTGGGGGGATTTGGGCCACAAGGCAGACTCTGGAAGGAAAGCCCGGAGGGTCTGCAGTGTGGCCGGGGAGCCTGGGATGCCGGCTAGGGAGCCCATGGGCAGCGGGAGTGGGAGCATGGGGCAGACGGCATCAGAAAGCCTCTCTCTCTGGGGTGGAGACCCAGGCGTGTGCGCCCTGGGGGTCGGGAGGAGGACAGCGAGCTCTCAGGGCCTGGGGAGGGACGGTCTGGGGTCCTGCCGCTCTGGGCACCTGCGTGGGGTCAGGTCCTGGAGATATAGTGGGGAGCGGGACGGGGGCCCGGTCCTCCTGAGCCCTGGGCCGAGGCTCTGTACAGATCCTTCAGACTTTAATTCTGACATCATTTTATTTATTTTTATTTTAATGCATTTTTCAAGGCTGAAAACACAGTCTCACATAGGCCACAGTTAACTCGTCCAACTAGGGCGGTTATCAGGTCGGCTGAGACCCCCGGTTCTGGAAGTCCGTGGGCAGCGGGGGCCCAGGGTGGGCAGCCTCACTGTGTCCCGGTCACCAGTTGCTGTCAGACTCCCCAGCTCTTCTCGCCCCTCCCCATCAGCCTGCACGTGCTTGGGCCCCAGGACTGGATGCTCCCAGATTCGTGTCCCTCCCACTCCCCTTCTTTTCTTGTAACAACCCACAGTGACTGGGGCAGAACGAAAACCTCCCTTCCTCGGCCTCGCCCTGGGCACTCTGTGTGACGTTCCTGTAGTTCCCACGAAGGCAGGTGATGTTTCCCCCGTTTTACAGATGGGAACGCTGAGTCTCGGTGCTGAGGACTTGGTGCTGAGGGCTGTCTTTCCACTCCACACAGCCTCTTGAATGCAGCTGGTGCTTTGACCAAGTCTGAGATAGAAACCGGGGACACCTTGCTCACCCCAGACCCCCCAAGTGCCCCCCTTTCCCCCTTGGGGAACATGTGGGGGGAGCTGGCTCACTGTCTCCCAAGGTCTGCTGGGATGGCCAGGACTGCGGGCGGCCGGAGGAAAGCAGCCTCGACTCCGACAGTCTGGCAGCAGCTCCAATCAGCAGGAATGAGCAGGCACAGCCCACTGGAGCCCCTCAGTGATTAGAAGGTCATTATCATGTTCCTTTTTTTAATTACATTTGGGTGAGGGCTACAGCAGCTGCAGCCGCAGCCGCAGCCAAGAGGGCCTCTCTGCTCTCAGGGAAGCATGTGTATATGGAGGAAGGAGAGAGAGGCCCATGGGCTCACACCCAGGCGGCCCTGCACCGTTGCTCTGAGCCACTGAGGCTGTGCAGCTGGGCACCTCAGGACACGAGCCATGTGGCTGTGGCTGGGGACCCCTCGCTGGGCTGTGGCCTGACATGGCCTCAGAGGCTGCTTATGCACCTTCTGGTGACTGACCTGTCATTCTAGGCACTGTTTGCAAACTGGGGTCCCTTTGGGACTCTGGACAAAGAAGCCCCTCCCTGAGAGCTGTGGTTGACTATCCCTACTGGAGTGCTGGCTGGGATCCAATCCTGGGGGCTTAAGGGAGTGAGCACTCATCAAACACTTTGTAGCAGGTGCCCTGCAAATGCGTGAGGAAGGAATCAAGAACTCAAAGCTCTGACTCGCAGACTTGTCCTTGGAGCCCACAGGGACCTCAAGAGATGGTCTCACAGGAACAGAACCTGCAGAACTGGACCCGGGCCAGGCCCTCGTACCCCACCCCCTGGCTTTAGTGTGCTCTTCTGGTCACAAGGTCACATGCAGGGTCATTGCTAAAGTCTCAGCCCATCCATCATTGTGTGGGGCCCCCTAGAGCTGCTCTGGGGACACTGTGGCCTCGCATGTGCCCTGGCTGCCCTGCCGATGCCAGAGCGAGCTACCCAGTGAGGTCCATTGGCTCGGTGCCCACCCTCCCCACCCCATTGGCTGTCACAGATGCCTGAGCAAACAGTGGCCCCGAGAACCCTTCCCAGTTTGGAGATTCCAATAGCATTTCTGTAAAGTGTCATAGCTGATGGGCAGCAGGTGGCTCTGATGATTTCAGGGGAAAGAGAAATAGCTATTGATTGAGGCAAGAAGTTACTGCTGCCTGCCGCCTTAGGGTCCCCGGCTCCAAACCCTCCCGCCTCCCCGGATGCTCCCGAGAGCTTCCTCGCTTCCCCGACGTGGTCACGGCTGTGATGTCAGCACCTGCCGTGCCAGCCCCACTTTGGCAAGGAAGCAGAGGCCTGGTGGGCTCTGCTGTCCCCACACCCACCTCTAAAGTCCTTCCCCAAAGGGAACAGGCCGACCCAATGCACCCAGGGAAGGTCACCGAGGTTTGAGGTTTTAAATAGAAAAGCTAGTGCCCATCTGTATCCACGGACATCACACTGAGTGACACAAGGAGGTGTGAGCAGCATAGCAGCCCAGTCCGGTAGGAGTCTCTGCATTTGCAAGCCACCGGCGGGCTGGTTGGGGGCAGTCAGCAGACTCTCTCCGGGTGGGGCGTTTGGGAGGCCTACTTCCTGCTGGGCAGAACGCTGGGCATGCCACAGTGAGCTCTGCTGTCTTCGTCAAGAACAAATGCCCCGCTCTTGCCCAGTAAGGGGCCATCTCAGGGTCTGTGCTGTCTTAGCTGTTAGCGGGGAGGGGCGAGGGGCGCTGGGCTCAGGGCAGCGAGTCCCTGCTGGAGGTGGTGGAAGAAGGGTGTCTCGGGGCCCCCTGCGGCCCCCGCATCGGCTTCTTTCGACAAGCACCACCCAGGGGCAGGGGCATCACAGCCTGCGAGGGACCTTCGTGACCGGCGGCGGCAGTGGAGGCACCAGGCACTGGCGCCCAGAGGGGTTTGTCTCATGTCCTGGCAGACAAGAGCCCTGGGGGCCTCACCTTGACCCTGGCCTCCTCTGGGCAGGTGGGGGTCCTTACAGGCCCTGTGGGAGAGGCCGTGGTGCCCACCCAGAGGCCCTCTCCGGGCCCTAGCGCCTCCCTCAGCTGCTGACAACACCTGCTCACAGCAGCCATCCTCTGCCCTTGGCCACAAGCACAGTCCTGACCCAAGGTTGCCACTCCCTTGGGTGGAGGGGACGTGGCGGCCCGTGCCAGTGACGAGCTGACGCAGGGACACAGAGGCCTTGCCTCAATTCGGGGTAGTCCTGAGGGCCTAGCTCCAGCAACCGCCCCACCCGTGCGGGCTGCTGAGGCCTCAGTGGCTGCAGCCTCATCGAAGGCCAGCTCGGCCCTCTGCCCACGCTGCCTTTCTCCGAGGGCTGCTTCTTGGGAAACCCTGCTGTGCCAGGTCCTGGCCGGTGGGCAGACTCCACTCACTCTCTCGTCCCCAAGGGGCTCAGGCCTGGCATCGCCTCCGGGCTCAGGCCCCTCATCCAGCCTCCCTCCAGCCTCCAGGCCCCGGCCCCCCCCACCCGCTCTATCAGACCTTGAGGTGGAGCCTCCTCCCCTGCCCCTCCAGGGGGTTGCGGGAGCCCGGAAGCCTGTGGCCCCACCATGGAGGGCCCACACTCAGACATCCAAGACCTTTCGCTGCGCCTTGGGAGCGCACGCGCTGAGTGTGGCGTGCGGGTCCGCGGATGACTGCCTTCCAGGCTCTCGGTAGCCTCATCTGTAAAAGAGGGAGGCCCGACTGGTGTGATGGTTCAGGGCAACGGTCCATCGGAGCAATCGGTAAGTGCTCAACTAATGCCAGCAGCCGTCGGTCTACCGGCTGTCGTTGCCGTCCCTTTGTCCCCGTCGTGGCCCATGCTGCCATCAGGGTGGCACATCCAGTCTCCTCCCCACTGCCCACCCCGGGCTGCTATCTGGGTGATGGGTCCTCACTGTGTTTCCTGCAGTGGCCTTGGTGGAGCCACGGAGGGGAGGTGGGCCAGCGGCTCAGGCTGGAGAGGAGTGTGCCCCGTAGGCTGGGCCCCGGGTGTGAGCAGGGCTCTGCGCCCACTCGCAGCGCCTCGGGCTCCTTGGGAGGAAGCAGATGGGACTGTCAGCTCTGCTTATGCCCAGGCCTCCCAAAACCAGCCAAGCGTGCCCCGGAACAGGGGAGCGGCTCCTCCGAGCAGCTGGTGGGGCTCCGGGCTGGCATCTCTAGGGGCCCGGTGACGCTGATTAGCAGGAAATAATGCGCAGGCAGAGGGAGCGGGCCCCAGCGAGGACCTGCTGGCCCGGGGCCCAGAGCTGTCATCCAGGCCGGCGTGCCCAGGAGGCTGCAGGTGCGGCGCCAGCTTCCCTCACCCACAGCTGGCCCCTTCCATCAGTGTCTGCCTCGGGCCGGGCCTGGGAGTCCGGGAGGGATTTGTCACTCACATTCAGCCCGTGGTGGGGAGAGGGGCAGGCCTCTGCCGGGTCCCCGCGCCACGTGCACTCTGCTCTGAGGCGCTCCCGCAGCCCACACGCGGCCATGCTCCTCTGCACTCGGGCTCTTGGTGATCTGCAACACGTGGCCCGTTCCAGCTGGTGGCACTGCTACTGCAGGTCACGGTCACACGCTGGACAAGCCCGGGAACGGGAAGAAAGGAGCAAAGAATCCTCGCAAATCCCGTGTCTGGAAGACGCCCCCTGGTGATTCGGCGACCATTCTTCCCTGTGCGCATGGCATGTGGTTTTACGTACATTTGCTGTTTGTGACCCATTAATTTCACGTAATGATTTGTTGAGAACACATACTCACTCAGTAAATGCTTTTCCACCACGACGTTCTGCCCGTGAGGAGTTCTAGCGGGGGCTGCGATGTGTTCAAAGCTCTCTCGTTGGATATTCGCAGTGGTTTCCAAAGTATTAAACATCTGTGTGCACATCCTTAACTATTTCCTTATGAAAAACCCCCAGGGGTGCCTCAGTCCATTGAGCATCCGACTTCGGCTCAGGTCATGATCTCGCGGTTCGTGGGCTCGAGCCCCACGTCGGGCTCTGTGCTGACAGCTTGGAGCCTGGAGCCTGTTTTGGATTCTGGGTCTGCCTCTCTCTCTGCCCCTCCCCTGCTCACACTCTGTCTCTCTCTCTTTCAAAAATATAAATAATCATAAAAAATGTTTAAAAAAAAAAGAAACCTCCCAGACATGGGATTTCTAGGTCAGAGAGTATATATGTGTGTATATTTTTCAGAATAAATGTATTATTATTCTATAATAAGGATTCTCAAGAACAATAGTTTTATTGAGATATGATGGATGTGCATATAACTCAGTGATCTTTATCATATTTACAGGGTTGCATGATCACCTGAGCCAAGAGGAAGACATTTTCGTCAGCCCCCCTGAAAAGGAAACACCCGTCCCCACTGGCACTGACTCGAATCTCTCTGTCCCCAGCCCCTGGCCACCACTGAGGTGTTTTCTGTCTCTGGAATTTGCCTCTTCCAGACAACCCCACGAAAGGATCCTACCACACGTGGTCTTGTGTGTCTGACCGGAGCGAGGCTGGCCATGGGCAACTCTGAACTCAGAGCCCAGGCCGGCGTGGGGCCCGGGCTTCCGTCTGGGTGGAGCGCGGTGGACGCTGCAGGCCTCGAAGGGGCAGCCCCAACTCCCCTAAACCTGCCGGCTGCCGGATGGCCTCGCGGGAGGGGGGCGTCTCTGAGCCCCCCGATGCAGTAGTTATTAATGGCCTCTTCTCTGTTGTCATAGCAACCACACTTTCTAAAAGGTATCCCACCTTCTATTGTGTGGGGTGTTATGAGATCGACGTCAATTTTCTCAACATCGTCCAAAAAAGGAGGCTGCTCTATACTATGGAAATTTTCTTGTTAATTAAGGTCACTTAAAGTTTCTCTGGTTTGCTTTCCTGGGGCTCCCATGGTGACTCTGTCTGCATCCGAGGATCCTCCCCTGCAGAAACCCCAACCAGGACCGAGGCCCAGGCCACCCTGAGACGCGGCCGTGCCCGTCTCCTGCTGGGCACTGGAGCAGAGGCAGCATTTGGGGGGAGTCGGCGAAGCCTGCGTGCCGTCTGCAGGGGTGTTACAGGCAACGCCAAGGGGTGGAGTTTTGATCCACCCCAGCGCACGGACGAGAACAGCATGCTAGGTGCAAGGAGCCAGTGGCCAGCCCCGCTCGGTCGGCCTGGACCAGCTCCCCCATCCAGCCACCTCCCCTCTGCACTGGCTCTGATGCTCAGCGCAGGCCCTGCTGGAGACACGATGGGGCGCCGTCCCCTCTGACTGCCGGCTCTGCGTCCCCCGTGCCCTCTGCTGTCAGACCGCCCAGTTCACGGGGCGGAGCGAGGAGGGGCGTTCCCAGCCATCTTACCTGGTCTCATTCTTGCCCCAAATACAGGCTCCCGGCCTCCGATGAGCTTGGGACTCACTGGAGATAAGACATCGGCACGGGGGCTGCCCAGGGCACCCAGTGCCACCCCATCCTGCACACCACTGTGACTGGAGCTGGCTGCAGGAGGGGGCCCTCGGCTGCCGGCTGAATAATGGGGAGAGAAGAGTCAGGAGGCTGAGGGCTGTTTTGGGGGGGCTGGAATGGCCTGCTCCAGTCTACAGAAAAGGCGATTTCCTCCATGCTGGTTCAGAGTCCCCGCGTGCACACGGCAAGGACGCCAGCTGGGTCAAGACTGAAAAGCCAGCCCAGAGCCCCACCTCCCAGGAGACGAGGCCCTCCCTGAGTTGAGACCCTGTAAGAACGGGGGTTCCTTACGCTTCTCTTGAAGTGGACCAGGAAAAGGGGACCAGGGGGCTCTCAGTGCCCTAGGGAGCAGGTGGCTCTGACCTTGTCGTAGGGAATGGAGCTGCATCTGACCCTTCGGCCGTATGAGAAAAGGTACTAAGGAACCTCTGTCCCCAGTCTGGGCCTGGGTGCGATTAATATTTCATACCCCACAGAGGCACTGACATTTTGCTGGATGGCTTCAATTAGCTCCTGAGCCTCGTTCTCGTGCTAGTAATCAGCTTGCTTATCATAATGGCTTATTAATCTGTTTCCCAGTGTGAAGTCGAGGTGTGCTTCACAGATCCCTCCTGCTGCTGCCCGTGGTGGGCAGAGTTGGCTCGGCCCGAGGTTGCTTGTTAAGGGGGTCCCGTTCTTGGAGGGCTGGGTGGGGGAGCAGGCTGGGGCAGGGGGCTCGAGGCTCCAGCGGCTCCCTGTGCTCCCGGGGCTGAGAGGTCCCACACGGTTTGGCTTTCTCTTTTCTGCCTCTGTTCCTTGATGCCATCTTTTGGTCCAAGGGAGTGTGGGAGCATTGAGGAATGCTTTGGAAGGCACTTCTACATGGGAAATATGACATGGGGTTAAGGAGAAGGGGAGATGGGAGATAGTAGAATCATTTGAGCACCGAATCTTTTTGTTACAGAAAGGATTAAAAAAAATTTTTTTTTGAGAGAGAGAGAGAGAGCGAGACAAAGACAGAGTGTGAGTGAGGGAGGGGTAGAGAGAGAGGGAGACACAGAATCTGAAGCAGCTCCAGGCTCTGAGCTGTCAGCACAGAGCCCAATGCAGGGCTTGAACCCACGAACTGTGAGGTTATGAGCTGAACCAAAATCAGATGCTCAAACCGACTGAGCCACTCGGGAGCCTCTGTTCCAAGAATGATTTTTACGCAGAGACTGCCGTACTCAGTGTCATGTGACCTGCCCTCTTGGCCAGGGTGGGCTGCCTGACCCCCAGGCAGTCACCGGTAGACATGCCACTACAGCCCGGAATCAGTCCCTCCGGGGGCAGTGGATGTGGGGCTCCTACCGAGGGCGAGGGCCGCCGCTTGGCCATTCGTGGAGCGAGGAAGGTGCCTGAGCTCCTGAAGGTGGGAGCTATCTCCACTTCTGAAAGAGGCAAGGTCAGAGAAGGGGTGAAGTGGGTGGGTGCGCAGAAAAGGGGTGAAGGAGAAGGGAGGCAGAGGGACAGCTGAGCCACTTGGGGCTGGGCTAGAGTCTAGGCAGGAAAGTGTGCTTTCCTTATTATTTATTTCAAAATAAAAACAAAAGCTGCAAAAGAGAGCAGAGGAGTTCTGCATGGCCCCTTAATGCTCCGATCCTACACGATCCCATGCAATTAGCCAGAGTGAGACAGGAGCGTGGGTGTGACACTAGGAACCTCCCCAGGCCTCCCCCGGGCTCGCCCACCTGCACCCAGCTGCCTCACGCCCACTTTTCACCTTGTGTCCTATCCTGGAGCCCCTTAACCTCTTGTCTGCCGAGAGCTCTGGCTTCGAGCTGGTCGGTTATTTTACAGAATGTCCCCCAGACTGGCTTTGTCCAGTACTTTGTCACCACTAGCTGGACGCTCTGTGTCTCAGCAGGAAGACGGGGGACGCCAGGGGGCTTTCTCGCACGCCGTCTTGGGCGGACGTGAGGGTCCACAGGCCCACGTAACGTTCACCTTGATCCCTTCATTAAACTGCCGTCTTCTGTGTTTCTCTTTCGGAAATAACTCTTGAAAACCACCTCTATTTTTCTTTTCCTAATTAATAACCGTCTTGAGGGAGGTACTTGCAGGCCTTGAAAATACATTGTTTCTCCCCAAACTTTCATTTGTTATTCTGGGCGCCCGTCGCCAGCAGCGGGTCTTACTCTGATGCTCCGATGACGTTCTGTGCTCTCATTCCCTCCATATTTATTAATTACGATCTTCCTTAAGAAGAGCCGTCCCTTCTCGGGTTAGTCATGCAGTTGTTTGTTTCCCCAGGACTGACTCCCGGACATGTACTCTGTCCCGGGTTAAAGGGTTACAATGTGACACTCCTGCTCTTTGTCTTGTGCCCCAATCACCTGCTTGGGAACCAAGCTGGCAGCCCCTTGGGTCTGGCTCCGGCGCCCTTTGGGCTCTTATTTCCCAACATCCCAGGATGCTCCGCCCCCTGGCGCCTGCTTCTTCCCCACGGAGGGAAGGCAAGTCCAGAAATCTCTCTACATCTTCCCAAGCCCTCTCCGCCGGCGGTGTGCCTGCGTCAGCAGCCAAGGTCCCTGCCCTCTGCCAGTCCTGGGGGCTGGTGTTTTGCTGGAGTGGGGGGCGGGTCCCTCATTTGTGTTGGCAGAAGAGTGGAGAGGAAGGAGCAGTTCAGGCAGGCGAAGACAGAGAATGGATCTAGAGACTGATGGCTGGCTGGTGGGGGCTGGTGGGGGTAGTGGGGGGTGGGGGTCAGTGGAGGCTTGTGGGGGGCTTGTGAGAGCTGGTGGGGTGGTGAGGCCAATGGGGCCCGGTTGGGTCTGGTGGTGGTGGAAGGTGGTGGGGGCTGGTAGGGCTGGTGGGGGTGGTGGAGGGTAGTGGGGCCGGCAGGGGCCGGTGAGGGGTGGTGGGGGTGGTGGAAGGTAGTGGGGGCCAGTGGGGGCTGGTGAGGGCGGTGGGGGGTAGTGGGGATGGTGAAGGGTAGAGGGGGTCGGTGGGGGGGCCGATGGGGGCTGGTGTGGGGTGGTGGAGGGTAGTGGGGGCTGGCGGAAGCAGGAAATTGAGGCAGGGAAGACTGGCCCATGGCTGAGCCCCTCTGAGAGGGCGCTGGACTGACCCTGGGGTGTGGGTGACCTTGGCTATACTGTAAGCAAGGGACCCTGGCTGAGAAAAAGGACGGATGTCCTCCCACGCTGCGTGTGAACACTCTTCTGGGTCTACCTGCTTTAGCCATGTCTGTGCCCTGCGTGGACACTGCCTGCTGAGTCCCCCCCACTCCTCAGCGTCCGGCCATCCACAGTGCAGGCTCCACCATGACCTGAGCTCAACCTTGGACCCCAGCTACCAAGAGCTCTGCATCTGGCCTGGGGAATGACCTTGACTCTGATCCCAGACTCATAAGACACCCCCACTCATCACTGCTCCCTGATCCAGATGGAGCCCCTTGCCCTTGGCTAGTCTCTGGCCCTTGCTTCTGCCTGCAGCCTGAGCTCTCCACCTTGCGGTGCTTTTCTTGATGGCCAGAAAGTCCCTGTCACTTGTAAAGTCCTTGTAAGTCCCTGTGCCCTTTCCTCGTACACCTGTGAGCACACATCTGTGAGCTCATGTCTGCTCACGGTCCCTGGGGGAGCCCCGCCCCCGAGCCACTTTACTCCTCACTGGCCACGCCTGTCCTGATGTCGGTCTGGTGGCCCCGCCTGACACCTGCCTCCTGCCCTCCCCTCTCAGCCATGTCTCTGGATCCCCACCCCGCCCCGCCCGCCAGCCCTAGACAGGCTGAGGCCACATGGGCCCCGGGAGCTCATTTCTGTAACCGATTTCCTTCCTCACTGCTGTCGACTTGCGTCTGACTTTTAGTGCCAGGCTGCAAATCTTGGCAAAGGGCACCCGTGAAAGCCACTGACACTGCTGACGGCCTTCCTCCTCAGGGCTTTGCTGTGGAGGCAGGAGCAGGGAGGCCTGGCTGTCCAGAGGATAGAGGCTCCAGGGAGGCGAGGCAAGGGGCTCCTGCCGGTTTGTCTCGGGATGGCATTGAGGGCACCCTGGATTTGGCACATGCTTCCCCTCCCCGATCCTGGGGCTTGTGACGTGGCCAGAAACTGAGCCTCCGAGTTCACAGGAAGGAGGGGTAGGCAGAGAGGTTTGTGGGGGCCTGGGGGGCTCAGGGTTTGGACTCAGGGAGCCAGGGAGGGCGAGCAGGTCATGGTGGGTCCCCACCTCCCTGGCCTTTGGTTTGGCCCACGGTGTGGGCAGCTGTGTGCCCAGGCTGCTGCTGCTGTGAGGAAGGGGTGAAATGCCGCGGATGAGTGCGGGCAGGAGCCCAAGGGCCAGCAGTGCCCTGCCCAGGGCTGCGGGCACAGGGACCCGCAGGGGCCAGGCTGGGGCGGGTCCCCAGGGGCGGGGCAGCGGCATGGAAGCTCCTCCCTCTCCCCTGGGCACCCCTGTGGTTGTCTGTCGTCCAGGCCACCGAGGCACTGCTTCTTCCGTCCTGCCCGCTGCCCGCTGCCCCCCAGGGGAGCCTCCCTCAGGCAGCGGGTTTCAGTACCGCCCCTGCCCTGCAGCACCAGCTGGGAGAGTGTTAGAGACGCAGTCTCGGGCCCCACCCCACACCTGCCGAGTCAGAACCCTGGCGTGGGGTCAGCCCTCCGGGGACCCCGCCGCACACTCGGGAGGGAGGGGCGCTGCCGTGGCACAGGTCAGGTCGGCTCGGTCCCCACTGGAGCTGCCGTGGGCTCCCATCACAGCAGAATCACGGCAGGGATTTACGAGCACTTTCCGTGGGCTGGGAGTCTGCTGCGTCCCCGAGGAGCCTCACGGACATCGTACAAATAGACGTTGTATATTTTCCTGTTGTCCAGGGGTGGAACCCAAGGGCGGGGAGGGTTCAGCACCTTCCCAAAGGTGACCCGGCGCGCTCCTCCTGGGGACGAGGGCCTGGGCTGCAGGTGCGTGCTGTGTGCTCCCTCTGCCGAAGGCTGGTCACGCTCCCCGCTGCCCCAGCGCCGACCTTCACCCGCGTGGCACGGGATGATGGGTTTAGGGCGGCTCCGTCTCCCCGCGCAGCCCGGAGAGACGGCCCCATGCCGCCTCCTCAGTGTTGCAGGCATTTAAATTGCCGTTTTATTTAAATTTATGTCCGAGGATACAGGCGGAGAAAGGGCCATTTCAAAGTCAGTTTCTGCTTTATGGCTTTATGGGGGATCGCGTCGGGCAGCTGCTGGAAATATCTTGCCGCTCCCAGCACAACAGAGGATCACGTGGGCTGCACAGGCTTCGCTGTTCCAGGGAAGAGATTTCACCTCCCATCCAGAGAGCTTGTGCTTTGTACCCCTGCTCCAGACTGAGCCCTGTCCCCCCATCAGGCTGAGCCCTGATCCCAGCCCCAGACTCAGCCCTGATCCCAGCCCCAGGCTGAGCCCTGATCCCAGCCCCAGGCTGAGCCCTGATCCCAGCCCCAGACTCAGCCCTGATCCCACCTCCGGGCTGAGCCCTGATCCCAGCCCCAGACTCAGCCCTGATCCCACCCGCAGGCTGAGCCCTGATCCCAGCCCCAGACTCAGCCCTGATCCCACCCGCAGGCTGAGCCCTGATCCCAGCCCCAGACTCAGCCCTGATCCCACCTCCAGGTTGAGCCCTGATCCCAGCCCCAGACATAGCCCTGACCTGGGCCATATCGACTCTTTTATGAGGTCATGCGATTGCTTATGAGGGCAGTGGCCTCTGCTGGAATTCACACACTTCCATAGAGATCTGGGCATTGACTTATTACGCAGAACAGCGTAATGGCACTAGGTTCTGGGGAGCTGATTTCCACAGCTGGAGGAACATCTGCCTGCACTCCATGCGCTGATGAGGCTGCAAATGGTCGGTTGCGACTGACACCCCTTCCTCATGCGTGAAGCATCAGCTGAGCCCCAGAGCATTCTGGGTGTGGCCCTGGGAGCCCCAGGGGGCCTGGCTGACACGGGCCCCGAGTGCACCTTCGCAGAGCCGGCTTGTGGGGAAGTGGGGTCGCGTCTGGAGGAGCTCTTCCCGAACCCCGTGCGGGGGGTTCCTGGAGTCCGGCTGGCACCTGCGGCGAGGTGGGGCCCAGGGCCTGGTGCTCCGGAGCCCGGGGTGACCTTGGGCTCCTCCAGAGCCGTAGCAGAAGCTCTTACCCAGCACCTGCGAAGGGTCTGCGAAGGGGGAGATGGGGCTGGGGTGGCAAGCACCCAGGCCTGGATCCTCCGCCCCCTGGCACCAGACCCCATGCTGCTTCAGCTGCCGGTGCCTCAGTGTCTCTATCCAAAAGGTGGGCACGGCAGGGCCAGGGCCAGCGCTGATCTAGGCCTGTGCCGGGTCGGGTGAGGCGCCCCTGGCACCACTCTGACCTTGGGACACCCGGCTCGAACCTGGCATGGGGGCTGCTACACATCCATCTTCCCCAAGCTCTCTGAGCCCCTGCGTCCTTTCTCCCCTCAGCTCCAGGTTCAGCTCAGTGCCTGACCAAACAGGGGCAGGAGGTGGACACGGGAAGGGTGAGTGTAGACCGAAGGGGGATCGTCAGAGGCCGGGAGCCGTGGGCATGCTGCCCTCTCACCACTTCTAACAGTGAGTGTCCGCACCTCACGGTCGGGTCCCTGCTGGTCAGAGAACCAGGAGAGCACTGGCATCCCCCGGAGTGAGGCAGAGTGCGCTTTGATGAGACAGCCCCCTCTCCCCGCCTCCCCCTGCCTCCCCCTGCCTCCCCTGCCTCCCCTGCCTCCCCTGCCTCCACTGCCTCCACTGCCTCCCCCTGCCTCCCCTGCCTCCCCCTGCCTCCCCTGCCTCCCCTGCCTCCCCTGCCTCCACTGCCTCCCCCCTGCCTCCCCTGCCTCCCCCTGCCTCCCCTGCCTCCCCTGCCTCCCCCTGCCTCCCTGCCTCCCCCTGCCTCCCCCTGCCTCCCTGCCTCCCCCTTCCTCCCCCTGCCTCCCCTGCTTCCCTCTGCCTCCCCCTGCCTCCCCTGCTTCCCCCTGCCTCCCCCTGCCTCCCCCTGCCTCCCTCTGCCTCCCCTGTCAATTCCTGACTTTGGCCAGAAAGATCTGGGCTGCAGAGAACCAGAGATTCAGCCAGCACTGGGATGTTTTCAGATGATCCCGGGAGGTTTAACACCTTGCTAAGGACGCGGTGTCTGGGACAAAGGAGGAAGTATCCCTGGAAGTGGGGACTTGCACAAGTACCACCCGGCCTTCTGGGGGCAGCAAAGGACTTTTCTCGGACGCTGGAGCAGGCGGTGCCTGGGTGCCAGCACCCCTGTGTCCTATCCTAACTGGGGGCCGGGACTCAGTTTCCTTCTCTGTGGTCTTCAGCTCTGGGATTGGTGGTAGGGATCCGAATGGACCCCCTGCCCCCCCGAAACCCTCCCAGCGGCTCCCGGGGCACATCTCCCTGTGGAGGTTCTGGGCTGGGGGCCGGGAGGGCCGGCGGCTGGAGGGGCAGGATCTGGCAAGGACGGGGGACGGCCATGCACAGGAACCCTGGCTCGTCCCTGGCGGACACTCAGCCAGTGGCCGTGGCCACGCCGCGGGGAGGCGTGGACCTGTGAGGGGCTCACCCCACACCGCCCTGTCTCAAGCTCTCCCAGCCAAGCTTTCTCCTTGGGTCTTCATAGTCTGAAGGCTGTTCAGTCCTTTACTCGTTCAACAAACATTCAGTGAGCGCCTACTGGGTACCTGATGGCTGAGAGCAGAGAACTCTGGTGCAGGGACCAGATCATAGTACCCGGCCTGGGGCCTTCACTGAGGGGTGATGTCTGAGCGGAGGCCCAAGTGGGAACGAGGTGCCCCCACACCCAGGCTGGGGCACATGCATCTGAGGGGAGGCTGAGGCAGGCCAGGGGCCGCCTGCCTCTTTTCTGTGGGAAGAATCGAGAAGGTCTGTGGGGCTCGGGGGCCGGGGAATTGCCTGACAGTGGGCACTGGGCAGATGACTGGGGCAGAATTACCGGCATGCTCCTGGCACCTGGCAGGCGCTAGGCACCCTGTCTCCACTTTCCACGGACGGTGGGTGTGGCCCCAGGGGGTGTGGTCATTCACAGGGTGAAGGGTGTCTGCAGTGGCGACACACCAGCCGTGGTTCCTGCCCACGGATGTGACCAGCCCCTCCAGCCCCACATCCCAGCAGCAGCCCACTGGTTCATGGAGTCAGGGGTGCCCCTGGGAAGCCACTGTCGCTGAGGTCTGAAGACGGTCGGAGTGAGTGTGGCCAGGGTGGGGGGTAAAGGACCACAGGGCACTGACGTGCCAAGAGCAGGCTGGGGTCCGGTGGGGGAGAGGCTGTGTCCTAGGAAGAGAGGCACCCAGCAGGAGAGCAGCAGGTGAAGTTTGTGCGGTGAGCAGACGTGGGGCACATGGGGGGCCACGGTGGAATCAGGGAGGTGTTGGGTGCAGGGGTGATGGGGCAGGGAGAAGGAGGCAGCGGGCCAGATGGGGAGGGGGCGGGGGGGGAGGGTGATGGCCTTGGTGGTGGATGGTGATGGATGGCGGTGATAGGGAGACCGGCATCAGGATCTCTGGGTCTTTTCGAGGAGGAGGAAGAACAAGATCTACCCCCGGAGCCCACAGGAGAGGCCTGAGCCGGGCCCTCCGCAGAGGATGGCGGGTGGGGACTGAGGCGAGCGTGATGGGTGGCCGAGGGGGGCAGAGAGAGAGGCCGACACAGGGGGAGGGGCAGCGAGGCGTGAGGTCTGGCCCGGGGATCCACCGCCGCCCGGAGAGGGGTGTGCTTCTGCTGGGGAGGCCGGTGGTCACCCAGGGGCTCCGGAGGCGTGGCCGAGTGTGGCCGTGCAGGTCCAGAGAGCCAGGCCAGCTGGGAGCAGGACGTCCTTGGCATCTGGGAGCCAGATTGGAGCTGGCCGGGGAGTGAGGGGGCGGCGAGGAAAGAGGCAGTGGGTACCGCCAATGCTTCTGATTTTTTTTTTTTTTTGTCATTCTACTGTTTTATTTACATAATCAGCAAAGGGAATGTTCTGGAATACCAGCTTTAATCCCTCTTAAACCTAACCATTAGTACAAGAAGCCAAACTGTAGTGTGGCGGAGCCAGGCCCCTGGCGCGTATGCAGGCGGCAAAGCCCACCTCTCATGTGGCCGGGCTAGGGGGACGTGTGGACCAGCAGCTGTCCTGGCAGGAGCCGGACGGAGCCCACCTTCGTGGGGCACCAGCATCGCAGTGCAGTCAGGACCGCCTCTTGCTGCAGCTCAGTGAGGAACAAGGCAGCCCACGGATGCAGAAAACAAGACCCACGAAACAGAGTCCGTGGCTTCTCCGCGGCACTGCGTTACTCCATCATGCCGAGGGGGGCATGGGGAGTGGCTGAGAGGCGGGGCAGGCTCTGGGTGCGGCAGCCCTGCTCAGGACTGGGGTCGGTGCTGCCGCTGGGAGGGGCGCCGTCTGGTCCTCACGGACTCCCACCCCCAACCTGCACGCAGGATGAAGGCCCCCAGTGGAGCTGCTCTGAGATTCCTATGCGCATGCACACACACACTCACACACACACACACACACACACGCACACACACACGCACATGCATGCATCCACACACCCACATACACGCACATGCCTGCATCTGCACACATGCATAGGCACCCACGTGCAACACATTCACATACACACGCGCAGGTGCACACACACACACACATGGACCCTCACACCCACGCCTCCCAGAGGGCCAGATGAGCCCACATCAAGCCCGTCTTGCCCAGAACCAGGGCTGAGAAACACTGGCCCCAGACCCCCTTGGTCCGAAGCAAGCAGGGGCCTCGCTAGCCTATCCGGTGTGGCTCGATGGAAGACAAGATACAAAAAGAGGGAGAAGATTTCAATTTTCCCCACCTGGAGGACACCCCACCTTCCCCTGCCCCGTGCCAGACCAGGGGGCTCTGGGGTCCCGGAGGCGCCCCACAGAGAGCCGTCTCTCGCCTCTGGTGGTGTTATACCTGTGTCCCCACCTCGGGCTCTCACACATGACCTTGGTGACAGCCAGCCCGTCCCCCTCGCGTCTTGCCTATGGAGCCCACTGACATCACCTTCCCCTCATATCTCTGAGGTCCCCACTCATTCCGGGCAGGGCAGATTTGAGATTGCAGCCACGGTATCTGAAGGGCACACTTACCTTACGCAGGGAATGAGGATCCTACTGGGTGGTGGGTGTCCCACCCCTGAGAGGGGGCGTGCCAGCGAGGGGCCCCCAGCACGGCACCCCACGCATCCCTGCTCACTGGGGTGAGGAAGGTCCTGGAAGGGCGGGCCCGGGGTCTTGGCCGGCTCAGGGGCCCCCCGCGGCCCACAGCCCTGCAGCCAGCTGTTGAGGAGGCTCAGGGGACGCCACTGTGCTCGCTGCTGGGGCTGTGAGTGGGGGGACCCAACAGCAGTGCAGAGAGCTTCTCCTCTGAGGCTGGGTCCTGGGACGTGCCGTGACGGGGCCAGGACCGAGAGAGGGGACACGGACTTCGATGCACCTAAAGCTTCATCCGTCCAGCACTGGCTCCCAGGTGCGTGCCCAGGGATTTTTAAAAGGTCAAGTTTTAAGTTAAGGAGAAGACGCCCAAACCCGTCTTTTCAAGTACTCAGTGGCTGCCAGGCCTTTCTGGGACTCCGTGGAACTTGAGCCTTATGTTCTTTTGTGTTTGGTGAGGGTCGAGTGCCAGAGACAAGCAGGTGTTGGGCGTCCCGTCCTCTGGGGGCCACAGGCTGTGCAGGAGCAGGGAGGCGGGTGGGCCATGGACGCCGCCCGCAGGCCCCGCTGCGCCCGCTAGATGGCGCTGCCTCACGCCTGTGTCCTGCTGTCAAGCACCGGGAAGGCTTGAGGAGGAGGGTCAGCTGCTGGCCCAGGGTCTCAGCACCGCGATGGGGACAGAGCCCTCTCTGCCAGGGGGCGTGGAGCCCTCGCTGCTGGGTTCTGGGAGCCCAGAGTGCAGATTTTGTTCAATCCTGTCCGGAGAAACACGGTTCTGACGAGGGAGCACCCCTCCCCGTGGTAGGGCTAGACCTGTGTGTGCACCTGCCTGGGTGTGCATGAGTGTGCGTGTGCCTGTGTGGGGGATGGGCTGCAGGGGTGGGAAGAAGTGCTCTCCAGGGCAGGCCAGGCCCTGTGACATGGGCTGGACTCATGGAGACCTGCCTTGCCCTCCCTGAGCCTCAGTTTTCCTCATCTGTAAGATGGAGGTGCCATGGACCCACCCAGACTGCTCCCCAGGTGTGGTGAGACCCCCGCTGAGGCCATGGGGTAGGGGGACCGGTCCTCTCTGCAAACTGTTGCGTGACATAAACTGTAAAGGGACGCAAAGGGACGCCTTCTCCACAGTGACCATGGTGCCACGGTAGGGGTCTGATGCCAGCCTTGGGCTGCCAGAGGGCCCGTTGTGTCCCACGGCTCTAGGGTGCCAGACTGCCACCTCCCAGGGGAGCAGACTGAAGCTGGAGAGAGCCCAAGCCTGCCCCAGGGCCCTTGCTCGGAGGCTGGGAAAGGGAAGAGGCACACAGGGCGCTGGCCAGGGCGTAGAAAGCTATCAGCAACTTGGGGTCCAGAGAGCACATGACCCAGGCTGGTGCTGACCTTGGGGGACTCATTACCCTGGTCCCCACCTGCCTCCAGGGGTAGGGACCTGCTCAGCCGCACAACCTCCCGGAAAGGCCAGACCCCTGAGGAGGTCGCCATGTGTTGCCAGGTGACTGGGCATCTGTCCAGATGTCAACTTGTCTGGGCCCGAGCGTGGGGACCCCATGACAGAGCCTGCCTTGGGCCTGGAGGTGACCGCCAGAGCCTGGGCTCAGCCAGCACCTGGTTCTGCACCTGCTGCTCCCTGATGCCCCCAGGGTCCCCGACCTGCTTGTAGGTGAAAATACAACAGCCTGGACACAGGTGGCTCTCGGGAGGGGGGGGACAGAGGGAGACAGATGCCCTCTGTGGCGTCAGCCCTGGCGAAGCCTGACCTGAGGCTTGGCTGTCGTGGGGAAGGGCCCCAGGGGGGTGCAGACGCAAAGATTGCTTGACAAGATGAGCCTTCTCCCCCATCGGCCCATCAGCCTGGGTGTCTGCACACCGGTCCGTGGGTGGGCGTGGCCCTGGGCAGCTGTCCCTGGGCAGGGCAGGGCGGACAGACCCACCAGGCGGGGCGGTGCCCGGGGCTGGGGAATGCCGCGGCGTGGCCTTGCGGGAGGCCTCTGAGGGCTCCTGGGGGCCCTTATCCAGAGCGCACGGCACGGGGATGCCGCCCCAGCACAGTGTGTGCTCAGGCCCCCGGAGCACGGGGAAGAGGATGCTCCCTCGGGCATAGGGTTGTCCTAAGGCCCCTCGGGATGCCACCCCTGCCCCGGGTCTTGCCGGGCTGTGATGGCAAAGAGGGAGAGTAATACCTGGAACTTCAGGACGCCTGTCACCACCCAGCCCAGCCAGGGCAGGGTCCCCTCGGGGCTGTGGCGGGGGGTTGAGGGGAGGGGACGATCTGTGATTATCCCGTTTTACAGAGATAGATGGAGGTGCAGGGGGCGGGCGGTGGGTACTGAGCACAGCCTGTGGGGCGTCTCTAGGCCTTGGCTGCTTGAGGGCGTCAGCTCATCAGCCAGGAGGGCACCGGTTCCTCCCTGCAGCCCCCCTCGCGCCCTCCGACCCTGGCTGGCGGGCACGGACGAGGGGCTTCTTGCCGGACCCCAGCTGGGCGTCCCCGCCAGGCCCCCGGGCACCCCCCGTGCCACTCACCCCCCCACCCTTCGTCTTGGGTCCTTTGTCACGTGGGCCCCGTGGCCTATGTGTCCCCCCACCGCTTCCCTCGCCCCTACACCTGCCAGCAGCCAGCAGCGCCTTCCGGAGCCTTCCAGCCCAAATTAGGTTTGATGAAAAAGCCTGTCCTGCCAGTGGCCTCCTGTACGAACAGGCCTCCATCAGCGAGTGCAGGGGACAGCGACGCCCCGCTGAGCGTGTGCATCTCCCCACGGCGCTGGCGTCCCCGGGGGACGGACTCTCAGAGCTGGCCTGGAGCCGCGTACAGAGGGCTGACCACTGCCGTCCCCGGTGGGCCCCTCCGCCCTCTCGTCGGGCAGTGCGGGGTCCTGCGGCCACCCCTCCGGCCCCCAGCCGGCTGCACCCTGCATAGCGGGAAGGAGCCCCCCAGTTGCAGTCGGCGGCTCCTACGGCGCGCAGTCCGTTGCCCCCAAGAAGTGCACACATCACCAGCCTCTGGTGATCGGCCTGCAGGATGCCTGGCGCCAGGCACCGCGTGGGCACTGGCCAGCCCCTGGGCCCGCGGCTGCTCCCTGCAGACACCCCCAAGCCGCCAGGGAGAGGCCGAGGCCCTTCCGGGGCTTGCCCGGGCCCCTGGTGCAGCTGGACCCTGGAGCCTGGTTGGCTTTTCCAGGTTCCAGGGGGGCCTTGGGGACGCCCGCTCCGCCCGGCTGGGCCACACCACCCTCACTGGGGACCCGCTAACTGGGATTTCTCAAAGTCATACTTGGACGGCATCTCTTCTGGAAGTGAGATGGGTCTCTTCACTCGTTAAACCCAAATACATTGCACGGGAGCCTGGAGCTCATGAATTTTTAAAAACAGCACGTCTGCATTTATCTGGCATTTATTTTATTTTAATTTTTGTCTTCATGCCTCCCTGTTTGGGGGCAGCTGCGCGGCTGAGGGCCGGGCCGTGTCTGGGACGCTGGGCTTGCGTTGTCTAAATGCTTTATCCGCCAGTTGCAAACAGGAGGTGCCACCAGAAGCCCGGCTCCCGGCCACACCAGGGAGGGGGACCCCGCCTGGCCTCGTTCTCTTCAGAAGGGGCTGGGCTGTGGGAGGCGGGGGTGTGGAAGGAACTTTCTGGACATAATGAAGAAACACAGAGCTGGGAGCCTGCATGGAGCTGGTCGACCATTCCTTCGGCAGGACCAGGACGGCTGCCCTTCTGAGTCCTTCATTCTCCTCGGGTGCCGCCAGGCTGCTCGTCCCTCGACAGGTGTCCATCCTCAGGAAGACCCTGGACACCTGTCAGTGAGACCGTGCAGGCCTCTTCTGGATGGGAGAAATGCAGTGTGCAACCTGCACAACTACACATGGAAGCCCTAAGATCAGCTCGTCTCCAGGGCCCGTGTCCACCCCGGGGAGCTCCTGCTGTGGGGGTCCCACTCTCTGCACCCCTGCAGGGTTGTGGTATGAGCACGCCTATCAGGGATCCTGGGATCTCACACAGAGCAGGGGGGCATCCAATCCTTGCCAGCTTTGTTCTGAGGGTCCCCATCCACCTCTGCTTTAGGCGAGCATGTCTGGGGCAGCACAGTGCTGGGCCCCCTCCCCACCTTTACTCCCCCTTCCCTGGCGGCCACTGTGCAGCCTCCAGGGCCTCCTGGGCACCCGCCCGGCCCAGCAGCTCCCCGAGCTGGAGATGGAGCCGGCTGGGTCCAGCTCCTGCCCCCTGCCGGCTTCCGGGTGCTTCTGCTCTGTCCTCCCCGAGGCCGTGTGGCCGTGTGACCGTCCCCACCCTGCCAGGTGAGGAAAGCCTGTGGGAGAGGCTTCTCACCCCTAGCCCCTTGCAAGTAAGGGCTCGCTCGGTGGCTGGGCCCTGGGGGCCTGTGCTCCTCAGACGTTCCCAGGGAATCTCTTTTGAGATTAGCGGTGATTTCTGGGCTTGTGAAGAACAGCTCAAAGCAAGCCACACTCATCACAGGACCAGGAGATGGCGAGGGCGGGCGAGGAAGAGGGTGAGGGCGGCTTGACGCAGAGCCCACTGGGCTCTGTCTACGTACTTTGTAAACTTCAGTGCATTTTTACAAAGATTACGCCGTGCACAATTCTGCGGCCTGCCCTTCCTCCTCTAGTCCACAGGGAACATCTGTCCGCGTCCAGGCTGGACACGGTGTTGTGAAAACCTGCTGTGCGTCCGTACCGTTGCTCACATAAATAGTCTTCTGTGGTCAGAAGTTAGGCTGTTTCCAGTTTTGACTTTCCTAAATGACCCTGGAGTGCACAAGCTGTGTTCCTGGATGCTTATATGTTTGGCCGTCCCCAGAGCATCTTTGGAAGTGGAGGATGGTGCCCAGAACAGCCCAGAGCTGGAGTGGCTGAGGGGCCTGGTGAGGGGCTTCTCAACCAGGGTTTGCCGCAGGAGCTGGGACAGAACTGATCTTAGGGCTTCCATGTACAGCTGCACAGGCTGCACACTGCACTTCTCCAGGGACTGCTGTCTGTTGAGACTCAATGTCATTGGCGAGGCCTGGAGTTGTGCGTGGTGATGGCCCAGCTGGGAAAGGCTGCGCGGGGACATCTGGCATTCCTGTGGTCCCTGCTGATAGGATTATGAGCCCAGGGAGGCAAGGGGCCAGCTGGGCTGATCACACTTCTGCCCCAAGGCTGGACGGTTGTCTCCCTACTTGGGTGTGGCAAACAGGAATCTGGAAGTTGTTGGCCCTACGCGTATAGAAGGTTCTGGAGGAGGAGTGAGGGCCCTCTGGCTTCTGCGTGGGCCTTCGCCTCTCTTGGCTTTTGTTGTGGCTCTCTCTGGAATATTCCCCACTTTTGCCTCTTGTCCAGCTCTGGCTCATCCTCCAGACCGAGGCCAGGGCCCTCCCCGGTGGGCCCGGGAAGCCCTCGGGGCCCTCACGGCTGAGCTGTAGGAACTCAGGGTCCTCTGGACCACCAGCTCCTCAGGGGCCGGGGCCTCCTCCCCGCCAGCCCCACCCCCAGACCCCAGGGGTCCCAGGACACTGCCGCCATCACACCAGCAACGTGGGTGTGTCTCGGCCTGGCTGCTCGCAGCCGTGAGGCCAGAAGACCTCCCTCATCAGACGGACAGGCTGGTAGCTGACGAGTCAAACCCTCTGGGCTCAGAAATGTCTTCTGCTTCTATGGAAACGACCTTGTGACTCGAGCACGGTAAGTGGCTGCACCAGGCTCTGGGGGGTGAGCGCCTCCCACCGCAGCCTCATCAGGGCTGTTTGTCAGGCTGGCGAACTGGGCTCCCTGGTGACCGTGTTAGGCTCTTCCTTCCAGGGCACTTAAATCGCAGCTTGGTGCTTGCCCAGATATTTATACGTTTCACGGAAATGATTGATCTTTGGCTGCTTTACAATTGCATCATTGTTAATGGTGCTCTGTGAGGGCAAACTGCTGAACCAGGATCCTTGATCCAGGAACCTTTACAGGCTGCTTGGTGGTGTGACCACTGTCACCTCACTAGACTTCCCTCCATTCTCTGTGGTGAGAATATGGATCCTGATAAAGCATTTGCCCACCCATCCAGTCATCTTTCCATGCACCCATCCACCCACTATCCATCTGTCCATCCATTTACTCATCCACCCACTATCCATCTGTCCATCCACCACTATCCATTTATCCATCCATCCATCCAACCATCTTATAAGCAGCTAGTCAATGTGCTTCATCTCTGGCCTTAATTGCATTAGTTCTGAAAAAGGAACAAAGATGCCCAGCTTACATGACTGTTATGAAGGTCGATCAAATGGTGTAAAGGTTGTATGTGCCTGGAGTGGAGCTCGGCCATGGTGGCAGGCAGGGCACTGATTTTTGGAGGTGTCCCCCCATGCTGGCATCCAGCCTGGTAGGTGAGAGCCAGGAAATGGATCAGTTTGTCTTGGCTTTGGCTCCTGGCCAGTGACTTTGGTAAGTCCTCCATCCTCTCTGAGCTTTGATTTCCTCACCAAGAAAAGAGGGCCAGTGACATCTCTTCAAGACTCGGTGAGGTATGTACGGTGCTGATCCCCAGGTCAGGCACATACAGATTCTTCTTCTTCATCATCATCATCATCATCATCGTCAGTTTAACAGGAATTTATCGAGTGCTGTGAAAGGCTGAATTACATCTCCTCTAAATTTTGTAGGTTGCCGTCCCAACCCCCAGAACCTTGGTGCGACTGTGTTCGATGGGATTTCTAGAGAGCAGATTGAGTTAAAAGGAGGTCATTGGTTTGAGTCCTGACACAACAGGCCAGGGTCCTTCTATGGAGGGAACAGAAAGACACAGACACAACATGGGGGGGACCCCGTGGGGACATGGGGAGAAGACGCTGTCCACAGCCCAGCAGAGAAGAGAGGGGACTCGGAAGGGATCAGCCCACCGACACACACCTTGACCTTGGACCTCCAGCAGCCCAGGCGATGGCGTGCGGGGTCGGGGGTCTGGCACCCTGGCTCGGCTAAGGACACCCTGGAGAATCTCTTCCACACCCCCAGAGAGGGGGCTCCTCTTCATGGAAGAAGGAAGGTCATGTACAGATCGTCCGCTTTCCCCGAGCAGTCCTCACTCTGGGCCCCAGACAGTGCCACCGACCCAGACCTGACCTAAGATTTAACAAGCTGGCACAGCGACTCGGGACGAGGTCTGACAGGGTCACTTGTGACCGTACCCAATGGGAGACCACCTGGCTCTGCCATTTCCTAGCTGGTGTCCCCGGGGCAGGTGTTCCCCCAGCCTGAGGTCACCATCTGACCACAGAGGCCGAGGTGCACCTGGAACAGCATCAGGGGCATCTGCTCTGGGGACATCGATGGAACATCCACGTCCTGAAGGCTGCAGGGGTCAGAGCTGCCTCATGCCCGGTACCCAAGGCCGGCATGAAGAGGCTGCTTTGGAATTCCAGAAGCTTCTGCCAGCCCTGAGTCACATGCAGCTCAGTGTGGGAGCACAGCTCTGACCCTTCCACGTGGTGGGGATCTTGGAGGAAAAATTGTGTATTTTTGCTCAAAAAATGCTTCAAGTGTGAACCTTGCCTTGTGGGAGCAGCTGCATGGACGGGACGCATGGTAATAACAGTGATGGGCCATTACAAGGCGCAGGGCGTGCCGTGTACTAACCCGTCTGAATCCTCAGCATGAGCCTGAACTAGCTGCCATCACTTTCCCTGTTTTACAGATGAGGAAACAGAGGCACAGAGAGCTTCTGGCACCCAAGGCCACACTCCTGCCGCTGGGGCCACACCCACTGCTCCCTGCAGCGCTTAGGATCTGTGTGTGAGGGGGGTGGCCTCCTCTTTGCCCCCCACCGACTCGCGTGAGCAGCCTTGCTGTCTCCTCCCTGCCACAGCCACCTTGAAGGCCGGGGCCCCAGAAGGCACAGGCCAGGCCTCTGGGTCTCAGCCTGGGAGGGGCTGCCCCGACCGCCACCGGCCACAGCAGACTTGGTGGCAGGAAGGCAACTGGGTAATGACCCACGAGATCTCCGAGATTGTGTGTGGCTTTGGCAGACCCCCCCCCGACCTTGTCCGGATGACTCTTCTGGTGTTGACCCAGGGAAACCCCGCTGGGACGGCGCATCATGTCTTCTGAGGCTTCTGGTGAAGCCGGCATGAAACGGGCCCTCTTGGGGCGGGAATTCAGGAGCCAGGCCCAGCGCAGGGGAGTTTCCATCTGTGATGTGAGAGTCGGGGTGCCTGGGGGGACCCCAAGTATCGGTGTGAGTGTTTGGGTCAGCAGTGAGGAGCAGCCCCTGGGAGGATCCACTCAGGCTGCCCTGAGCCAGCCACCCCGGGGAAGGGCTCGCCCCAGCCCTGCGCTTTAGCGATCTGCCGGAAAGGAGCTGCAAGGGGCAATCCACGGCCTCAGGGTGCCAGACCCTCACTCCCACACTGTATCTTCTAGAAATGGGTCCCCCCACTTTGCATTATAAACATGAGCAGCCGGCTCACAAGAATAATGGATGGAGCCTGCACGGCAGCCGTCTTACTATTAATGGACATGGCAGGATTTAAAGTGTTGTCTGCAAGCAGACCTACCGCCTTCATTACAGATAATTTATTCTGGATTAGACCAGAGAACAGTTTATAAGGTTTAAAGACAGACACAGGTACTCACACACAGGCAAGTGTGCTCTTAATGCCCATAAACATGCATATTTACATGCCCTCCCTCTTGCTTAGAAGGGGAGGATAAATACTCACCAGGAACACACCTGAAACCCCAACCCAGTGGGCTGGTAGGCAGTGGGTGGGGCCTACTGGCTGCCGGGGGGAGGGGGGCAGCTGGTGTGGGGAAGGGGCTTGGGGTGTCGAGGTGATGGTATAGACATGGCTGGGGTATAGACATGGCCAGGTTATACTCGTGGCTGGGAGTGCAGTGGTGGCTGGGGGTCTAGTGGTGGCCTGGGGCTTGATGTGGCTGGGGTATAGATGTGGTTGGGTGTATAGACCCGACTGGGGGTGTAAACATGGCTGGGGGTGTAGAGGTAACTGGGGGTGTAGATGTGGCCGAGGGTGTAGACATGATTGGAGGTGTAGATGTGATGGGGTGTAGACATGACCAGGGATATAGACATGACCGGGGGTGTAGACATGACCGGGGGTGTAGACATGACCGGGGATGTAGACATGACCAGGGGTGTAGACGTGACTGGTGTAGACGTGGCCTGGGGGAGTCCCCAGCAGGCTCTACTCACAGGCCCTGAGCTCAGTCACCCGTCGCCCTGGGCACTTTCCTGAGCTGCCAACAAACGCTGGTGATTTGGGCCTTTTCTTGGCAGTTAAGTGGGAGGCAATGCCCAGAGCGGGATCTGGAGGAATCAGGGCCTGAGGGGACTCGGGGGGAGGGGGGCTCTGAGCGAGCTCAGGGAGACGACAGCCTTCACCTCTCGATGGCAGTGTAGTGTTTGCAAGGCCCTCTGTCACTGTCGGCACGTTTACCGGACGCTGTAACTTCATAAGTTTACAAATGACTGGATCCCATTGCCTCCGTGGAGCCCTGGCCTGGCTCAGAATGGCTGTGTGGCCTTGGGAAAGTTCCTTAACCTCTCTGGGCCTCCATTGCCTCCTCTGCAAAATGAGGATAATCATAACGCCTTCCTGTCTCTCAGCACAGTGAGGGGACTGAGCAACACACTGTGTGCGGCGTGCTTAGCGCAGGGCCAGGCTGGGAGTCGGCGCCACCACCATCATGCCCCCTCTTACGCGCATGCTCTGTGCTTCCCGGCAAGGGCTCGAGGCTCAGAGAGGATGTGCTGTCCTGGGGTTCTGTCCCCTGGCCACCCTCCCGCCGCGCAGCCGGAGCCACCATCCCACCCCTGCTGGTCTTCTCAGGGCTTGGTCTTCTCTAGCTGCCCTCCGAGGCGGCTGGCCCTGTGCGCGTCGGGCGAGATCAGCTGGCGTCTGGGGACCCCACCTGAGGCGACACCTGCTGTGTGTGTGTGTCTGTGTGTGCATGGAGGTAGCTGTGTGCGCCCGTATGCACACGTGTGTGTGTGTGTGCGTGTGTGTGTGTGCGTGCGCACGCGCGTGCGCACCGGCTCTCCTGGCTGTTCCGATCTAGCCAGGCCTGGCGGGGGGCTCGGGCCCCAGGGGCTCAGTGAGGGCCGCGCAGGGCATCATTCGGGGCCTTGTGGTCAGAGAGAGCTGGTGAGAGTCCCCATGCGGAGAAACAGGGCCTCCCCGGCGGCTGCTGAGAGTCCCAGTTTCCGCCAGGCAGAGGTGACGCCTTTGCTGGCGCTTGTCTCCTGTGGCCACCCCTCCAGCCCAGATCCCTTCTTATTCCCAGGCTAGAAAGCCAGGGAAAAGGGCGGGTGGGCGCTGGCCCCCGGGGAGGGACAGGGAATTGGTCCCACGGAAAGACAGCACAAGCTCCTATAACCCAGAATGGCCCCTCCTCCTCCCTCGGCCCAGTCCCCCCGGATTTTGCTCCGGCCCCGCGGCCGGGCCCCTGGGCACAGCAGCCGCACCCTCACAGGCTGTAGATATTTAGTCCGTAATTATCACACCAGGACTACACACTCAACACAAAGCACAGGAGTCGTCAGAACACAATCTTTTTACAGGGAGCAGATTGAAACTCCATCAGCAGCTGCCGTCTATCACCAGTGCTGACAGCAACCACCGGAAAGAGAAAAACAAACATAAATAAGCTTTGTCCAACCGGGGTTTGCTGGAAGCCGCCCAGGTCCCTGGGGGCTCCCGACACCGGCGCTGATGCGGAGTGTGCTGATGGCCTCTGGCCCCCACAGCAGGCGGGAGGCGGCCCAGCCAGGAGCTGCCCCCTGGCCCCACCCTCCTGCCCACCAGCACCCGAGGGTGTGGGCCCTCGCTGCCTCTAGAGCCCAGGGGGGATGAGCAGATCCCCCTCAATGCACCCCCAGGTGGGGGCTGGGAGCAAGTGACCGATGGGGAGGGTCCAAGCTGCCTCCCAATTTCTGTCTCCCCACCCCCTTGTCTCTGAAGGAAGTTCCTTCCCAGAGAGGCTACATCCCATTGCCCAATTAATAAGGCTCCAGTGCAGCTCCAGACCGGGGTGGGGGTGGGGGCGCGCAGAGGACCAGGGGCCTGGAGGTGAGAGGGTAGCGGGGGCATCTACGTGGGTGAGCACCTTGTGGGAGCCGGTGGGGGCCCACGGCTGGGTGAGCCAGGGGCTGCAGCCTGGAGGGTGGGGGCTGAGGCCCAGCCCCTCCTTGGGCCATGACTATTGCACTGGCGGTTAAGGATGTGTTTGCAGGCACCCGCAGCCTCTCGGCTGTCTGAGCGGGGACTCGAGAGTGCGGGAGCCATCACTGCCATCGCAATGACACCTGGCGTCCACCGCGTGGTCATCACCTGCCTCAGGGCCGCTGAACCCACATGAGGGGGCTGGGGGCCGTGACGGCTGCTCTGGGAACCGCCGGGTGGCCGGTGTCAGAACAGGGGTCAAATCCTGAGCCCGTCCACTGCATCCCCGGAGAAACAGAGGTGACTATAATAGATTAGGAGTCGATCTACATATCCATCCACACCTCAAAGCGTTTCTTTTGTTTTTACATCTAGTTGTTCCTGAAATTCTATTAACACCAAAACACCAGGAACAAACACAGGGTGGACTGTACTTTTTTTGTTTTCTGCTAACTGCGTTTTTGAGCTATAATTCACCTTCCGTACAACCCATCCCCTGAAGGTGTGCAAACCGTGGTTTGGCATCTCTACACCTGTACAACCACCAGAATGAGAATGTGTTCATGACGGCGGACAGAGGCCTCCTTCCTGCCCCCGCGGCCCCGAGCAGCCACAGACCTCCTCTCTGTCCCTGGGGACCTGCCCGGCCCGCACGTTCCATATAATGGGGTCGCCGACTCTGAGGTCGCTGGTGCCCGGTGGGTTGACGCGGCCGTGTGTGGCTGCCCTATCCTTCTTTTGAAGGCCGAGTAATGTTCCATCTCGCGGACAGACCACGTGCTGCCTGTGCGACCGTCTAACGGGAGACGTCTGGGCTGACCCCACACTTTGGTCCATGCGAATGTGCTCCTTCCGTGAGCACACATGCTCGAGCTCGTGTGCAGACGGCTGTTTTCCCTCCTCCTGGACAGACACCAAGGAGCAGAGCTGCTAGAGCAAACGGTGACTCCGTGCCCGACATTGTGAGCACCCGCTGGACGGCCGTCCCCAGCGGCTGCACCATCTCCCATTCCCGCCAGCGAGGAGGGAGGGCGCTCACCTCCCCACACCCTTGCCTGCACAGGCTGCCCGGTACTTGGATAATCGCCGGCCAGGCGGTCGTTCATTTGGACTCGATTTGCATTTTCCTGACGACTAACGACGCTTGTTAGTCATCTTTCCACGTGCTTGTTGGCCACTTGAGTGTCTTCTGCAGAGAAACGTTTCTTTGGGTCCTTTGTCCATTTTAAAGCTGGGTTATTTGCCTTTTTATTATAGTGTTACAAGTTCTCGATCAGATATGTGTCTCATTACCTTTGAAAACCGTCTGTAGGCAAGAGAGGGTGTTGAGCACCAGGCTCTGAGCTCTGTGACCTCGGGGAATGGATCATTTCCGTTCCCTATGGATGCTTCACATCTGTGCAACCCCAAGAAGCGCCTCTCCATCCCCACGGCCTCGGTGAGCACCGTCCCCCGCCTGGATTATTGCCTCTGCCCCCCGCCCCCATGCTTCTCACCCCCAGCACGGCCTGCCCTGACTCACCTCGCTGCCCTGTGACAAAGCCACCTGTCCCAAGGGCTCCCAGGGCTCCCCTCCTTCCCAACAGAGCCCACCTGTCCGGTGGCCCAGGCCTCCCCAAGCTGCAGCTATGCACTCGGGCCACACTGACCCCCGGCCCCCAGAGCCCTTCCTCACTTAATCCCCAGCACCCACAAGGGGCAGGGGTCCTTCCCCACCCTGAGGTGAGGGAGCTGCACCCCCGAGATGCAGCCCAAGGTCACGTGGCCTGTGACAGAATTGGATTCAAATTCAAGTTGGACCCCAACCCACGGATCGGCCTCAGGGAGGCCGCGGCCCGCTGCCTGTTGCCTCTGGCGGGCCCCAGAGAGCATTTAGCTCTGTTGGCAAGAAAACGACGAGCTAGGCGTTTATTTCTTCTCTCAGCCAGAGCAGCCCTGTGTCTGTCACAGCCGAGCAAATTTATATTAGCAGCTCGACTGGCAGACCCCACGCTGCACGCGAGCTTCCTCAGAGCCCCTTCTTGCACGGCTTTCTGCTGATTAATAAATTAAATTAAGCCCATCAATCCACCCGCAGCAGCCAGCCTCCTCCCTGCCCTCCTCATTAGATGCACCGCCAGCCTCTCAGACGCAGGGCGCCGCGGTGGGGGCCGGCCACCCGATGAGCGTTTAGGGCTGTAAGTGGGGTCCTGGGCCGGGCGTGTGCATCCTGCAGCAGCTGGTTCGAGGAGGGGACAGAGGCCCCGTGGGAGGGGTTCGGGCTTGTTGACGGGGATGTGGCCGTCGTGGGTGTGGCGCGGCTCACCTGTGCCTGTGGTTTGATGTTTCCTTTGGCTTCGGGTGTGGCTTGTCCCAGCCACAGTCCTGACAGTCACTGATCCCGTCTTTATTTAAAGATTTCTGTGTTCATTCATCGTGGGTTTTTTTGTTTTTGTTTTTGTTTTGTTTTTGTTTTTGTTTGTTTTTTTGTTTGCATTAACTTTGACTTAGAATGTGGTGTGTAGCATCTGTTGTGATGATTGCCTTCTTGGCTCTCCCTTGAGTTTCGTGCCCGAGGTGTGCCCCCTGCCCCTCTGCCCTGCCTCTGGGTGCTGCACATCCGGGGCCTGCGGTCACCTGGGGTGGCAGATGTGCCACGGAGGAGCCCTGCAGGGGGGCCACAGCCTGTGGGCAGAGGGAAGCGCACAGGGGCTCAGGAGTGGGGGGAGGAAAGAGGAGGACCTGGTGGCAGTGGGGCACCGGGGCAGCTGGGTCTGCGCACGGGCTTCCAGAGGGGCCCGCACCACATGTGTCACCGAGGCCCTGCTGGCTCAGGCTGGAGTCTGGGGGATGGGACATGGCCAGGGGTGTTGAGCGGGAACAGCACCTCACACGGGGCGCAATAGCAGGTGGAACCACAGCCACGCCCTCGGGCCGGGGGGGCAGGGAGGGCTCCGGCCCCAACGTGTCCGCTCCTCGGTGGGGCCGCCCCCTGTCCGTGGAAGCCACAGGTTCCCTGCACGCCAGGCGCTCGCACCGGCCACTGGCCCCAAGTGCCCGTTCTCACCCACCGCTTCCCGAGCGGCTGGCCGCCACAGTGCGTGACCCTGCGCCCTGCCAATGGCCTCCCTGACTCCCAGGGCTCCAGCTGGGCCCCTCCCCCACCCAGCCTGTGCACATGACACCCTCCCTCCTGCCTTGCAGCATGTACCAGTCTGGCTATTCCCTGGGTGGGGCTGAGCCATCCCTGAGCTTCCTGAGCCATGAAGTCACCTGTAAAGGCTCCAGCCTGGGTGGGACTGGCCCCCAGCAGTGTCCGGCACGTCCCGGTGTCCACACGCTGCTAAGCCTGTCGCTTGGTCCTTAGCAAGTAATCTGTAGGGTGATCCTTTCTCTTGCGGGACTCGATTTTGTTTGGGGAAAGATATAGGGACAGAAATGTGTCAAATCCATGCAAGAAAGGTGTATTTGGAGAATCTTCCCTTCCGCCTGCCTCCGCCCTCCTGGGGACCCATCTCGGTGGCTGTGAGGGTGGAGTGAGGCGGGCAGAGTGAGGTGGCCCGTCAGGCAGCCCTTTCTCAGGCCAGCCCTGCCTAGCAGTCACGCCGCAGTGGGGTTGGAAGCTTCCAGGAGCAAGGCAGCTTTGCCCTTCCCTGTCTCCTCTCTGTACCTCCACCCCCTCCCTGCCTGCTCACCAAGAACTTTCCGGTTGGATGCAGAGCAGGTGCTCAGAAGCCTGAGCATCGAGAAGAAGCCGCAATGACCCCCCTCATCTCTGCTGTCACTGCCCCCCTGCCAATGGCCTGGTGACACTGGGCATGCTCCCCACACCTTTATCTCTAGCCCTTGCAGCACCAGACTGGCCCCAGCAAACAGTAGGAGTGAATGCAGGGGCGTCTGAGCCACGCGGACACCTCCCCACTGAGTCCCGTGCACCCCAGGGGCCCCTGTGCGCGACAGCGGGGTCTGCCTCAGCAGTTCCGGAGCAAGTGGAGCCCGAGTGCACCTGCCCCTCCGTCAGCTGTGCCCCAGCTGCTGGACATCAGGGTTAGAGCCGGCACAGCCTGCCGAGCCCCTTCTGCCGCCAGTCGCACCTCTGCTTTCCTAACCTCCATGCCAGAGCAGCACCCTCGCCTCCAAGCAGGAGGTTGTCACCCTCAGAGACCTGTCGCCCAGTGGGGGCTGGGAGGGGGCCCGGGGACTGCCCGAGTACCATCGGCCCTAACTCCCGGCTTCTCGAGGGCCCTAAGGCCGGCCCGGGTGGCTCCCACGGGTCCTCGGGGGGCTGGAGTCCTAGCCAACTGTACCCGCCCCCCCCAGCTGCGGCTGTGGGGCTCCCAGACCTGAGAGCGCCCAGAGGAAGTGCGAGGCTGGCGCCTGTACCATCTCAAGGCCGGCCGCAGGGAGGAGGAGCCCTTTGGGGGCTGGGCCAAGTCCTCATCCGCCCCCAAGGGCCCTGGGAGGGGCTGCCGGGGCCACGGGGCTGGGGTAGGGCTGAGCGGGGCTTGTAGCCGTGCCCTAGCTGGAGGTGCCATGCGCGGCGCTGTGGGGCACAGGCTCAGTGTCCCCCCTTCAGAGGCCCACCTGTCCCCATGCGGTAGCCTGGGTATTTCTCACACAGGTGGGCAGCAGGCATCTGTGGCAGGTGAGGCCCAGAGCACTGGCGCCAGCAGGTCTCCGGGGAGGTGGGTCCCCGGATGGGCCACCAGAACGAACAGAAGACGATACCCAAGCCCAGGCCCTGACTCCCAGCGCCCAGTCCTTGCCCCTTCCTGGCTGTTGGACTGGGTACCCCGGCTTCCTCCTTGCCTGCAGGTGACAGTTGGGGGTGGTGAGGTAGGGAGGTCCTACGGCTGGCCCGAAGGGGCACCAGCCTGCGTCCTAGGTCACCTGCATGGGGAGGGCGGGGACGGGGCAGGGGGAAGGGCTGCCTGCCAGGCCGCCTGCTCCTGCCTCTCCCTGTCTTTTCCTCTCCCGGTCTGTCTCTGATTGGCATTTTTTGATCCAGGAGCAGACGTTCTGTATGAAAACTTGTCGAGGCTCTGGATAAGATTGTCTGGGCCTGCTGTTTTCTCGGGGGAGAAATGCTGAATTATGAATCCAGCATCTTCAATGGTTATGAGACTATTTGGGTTTTCTATTTATGGTGGAGTCAGGATTTGGAAGGTAATTTTTAATCTACGAATTTGTCCATTGCTCCCACGCTTTCAAACCTGTCGGCATAAAGCCCCTGTTTATTGACACCATATCTTCTTACGTCTGCCACCAGCCACACGCACGTACGTGATTATGTGTTCGTCTCAAGGATTTCTCAGTCTGATTCATGGCTTCTTTCGTTCTTGATCGATATTTCCAGAGATTTGTCTATTTTATTATTAATTTTCCCCCATGAACTGGTTTTGGTCTTTTTAACGCTCTCAGGTGTGGGTTTTTCTGTTTCATTCACTGTTCGATTTGAGCTACTTTGTTTTAGTCTGTTGTTCTTTAGCTACTCTTTCTGGTGGATGTGGCTTCAACCTTTCCTCTTACTGGGACGATCTCTGGGCACCAGGCACGTCCATGCAGTGTTTTCATTACCTCTCGGCACGTTCCAATGTCTGGTTTCTGCGTTGAGCCACGTGTGGTTTAGATTTTCTCGATCGTTGGCCTTGGTTTCCCAGTGTTTCCCCTGACGGCTGGGTTGATCGGTGTGTCCTTGTCCCCATCCCGCAGGTCACCAGACCCTGGAAACATTTCCTCCGTGCTGGAAAGAATGCGAGCTCCTGCCTCTGGGTGTCCGTGTCGGCCGCTACAGGGTCTTGCGGGTTAACCACGGTTTTAGAACCTGTGCCTCGTGACTGTCCGCATGGCATCTGGTCTGCCTCAGTGTCTTCGCTGCGGGTAGAGGCATGATAACCCTGGTCCAGGTCACCGCCTCGGGATGAAAGGGCTTCCTGTGTCTGGTGGCGCCCGTGGCAGAAAGGACCATCCGCACAGTGTGCAGCAGCTGTCATGGGGCCAGGACGCCTGCTGGCAGTGGAGGTCGGGGGCGGGGGGGTGTTGGTGCGCATGTCACTCGGCGGACAGCCTCTGGCAGAGCGAGTGGAGTGGAGGTGAGGGCTCCCTGCCCACCTTTCTCTGCTGACCCACTCTGGCCCCATGCATGCCGGGATGTTCCAGAATGTTCTTCCAGCGCTGCACTGTTGGAAACTGAAATGCCAGGCAGGACCCTCAGAGGAGGAGGAGGAAAAGCTGGGGTGAGGTCCACTGGTGGAGGAGAGAGGGTGAGGGGGTTGCAGCCACGGGCGTCCACGTGGTCACGTGACCCAGCAAGCAGAGACACAGAGACACACGACGTAGGAGGCCTTTTGTGCAAACAGCAGAGCTCGCAAGGCTGTGCGACCCGGCGTGTGTGGACCCGCATGTGTGTGGTGAAGCACAGAACCCACGGAGAAGAGACAGTGATGCCAGCCACCCCCCATTGTGGAGGCCCCACCGCCTGCTGTCTCCACAGTGCGGTTTGCCGGGCAGGCGGCCTGGCCCGAAGGGCAGGGGGGCCTTGGGGTCTCACACAGACTCCCCGGCCTCCTGCCTCCACTGGCTGCTGCCTTGATGGAGGGGCAGAGGGGCTGGCTGACTGCAGAAAAGCCTCTCTGTTTCTTCAAAGAGAAGACGTCTGTTTTTCGAGGGGCTCAAAATCCAAAAACACTCCGCATGTAAAAGCAAATCTTTGCAAAAGAATCAGGGGTCCCTATGGTTTCTCTGAGCACTGAATGATCAGTTTACGGGGTAAATGGCGGGAAAAGCTTCTAGCAGGTGAGTACGGAGAACAGGAGGGCAGAAGGGGCATCAGCCCAAGGCCAGCACGCCCAGCCCCGCCCTGAAAAGGCCCGGCTGCCCGAGAACCCCAAGTGCGGTGCAGATGGGCGAGGGGAGCCCGGCTGCCTTGCCAGGGGCCGCCCGCCCTGCCGCCTCATCTGTCGGCCGCCTCTGGTGTGAAGTTCCCAGGGACAGACCTGCCCGCCAGGCACGAAAGCTACCAGCGGTAATTAAATGCCAAGTCGGAGAAAAGCCTCCGCCGGCCTCTGCACCTCCGGGTGCATCTCGGCTCCTGGTGGCGGCCGCTGGAATGACCTGGAGGCTTGTCAGGCTTTCAGAGGAACCAGGTCTGACAGGGTGCAGGAGGGACACCGGGACTGACACCCGGGTAATCACCAGAAATGAGACTGTCTGCTCGCGTCTCTGCACCTCTGTGCCGGCGACATCGGCTATTTTTATGCAGGGCTGCGTCGTGCGGTTGACCCGCCAAGTCCCGGCTGAGAGCTGACTCCTCCGTGGGCCCTGCCCTGAGCCCCCCCGCCACGGCCGCCCCTCTGCAGAGCCCAGGAATCCCGAGTCTCCTTCCAGCCTATGGACCCCGACCTCGGAGGCTCCTGCACCATCGTGCACCTGATCTTCTCATTTGGCTCAGCAAACACAGCCCATCGTGCTCCTGACGGTTCCCCTCACCCTCCTCCCTCCCTAGGCGACCAGATTCATTCCCTGTATTACCAGAGAGAGAGAGAGACAGAGAGAGAGCTGGAGCTCCAAAATCCTTACCCCAGGTGCGCAGGGCTCCCCACCGCCCACTTTGCGGCCAGGCGCCTGGAGACCGATGACCCTGGCTACTTCCCTAGAGTCCCTCCCGCCAGGCAGCCGGGCCCCTGCCTCCTGCTTGTCTGCTGGGGGCGCCGGGGCTCTGACCCCACACCTGGGCGGGGGCGGGAACACCTGTCCTGCTCAGACAGGCCCTGGGCTCAGGGATGGGGTCCAAGGGCATTTGGTGGGGACCAGGTGGCAGGTGGTGGTGGGGAGGGAAGAACAGCCCCTTGGCCTCTCTCTGCCTCTCACTGGCTCAGACTGAGCGCACATTCATTTCTCGCCTCCCCAAGGGACAAGGGCTTCTGGATTTCAGTTTCTAGCTGCCAGCGAGCGTGGAGGGAGGCTGGTCTGGGTCTCTGGCCTTCAGGCAGAGCCTCCCCTCTGACAGCCTGCTGCCTGCTCCGGAGGCTGGGCCCCCGCTAGCCCTTCCCTGCCCCATGTCCCTTCTCCCCAGAGACGCTTGACCCTGACCTTGCTGCTACCGAGACCTCTCAGGACAGGTGAGAGGTACGCTGCAGACAGAGGCTGGGATGCGCCCCCCTCCCCCAGGGGAGGGGGCCCAGGTCAGGGGTCCGCCCACAGGACAGGGGGTGCAGATTTGAGGCCTGCAGACTTGCCTCTCCCCGCGCCGCCTCCCCCCGGCCCTCCCCCACAGCTGGAGGCCCGTCCCCGGCACCCTCCAGGGGCTGGTCTCGCTTGTGCGCTCCAGTCATGGGTCCTGCGGTTGGGGTGGAGGCCTGGGGCCTCCCTGGGGCGGCCCACAGACTAGACTGACCCTGACTGACAGGAAAGCACGTACCCTTTACTTATGTGACTCCAGGCAGCAAGCAGAGAAGCAGAGGCCGGAGTCTGGGCCGACGTAGCAGGGAGGAGCGACCCTTGGGCGTCCCCCAGACCCTTGGGCATTTCCTGTGGGGGCCCTGGGGCCGTGAGGGTGAGCATGTAGCTGGAGGTCCCTGGCTGAAGGTGAAGACCCTGTCCCTGGCGGCTGTGGAAGCCGGAAGCCAGGCAAACCCGTTTGGGGCTCCCCCTGGGGTGCTGAGGGTGGCTTCTGCCTCCCCCCTGCGGGCCCTATGGCAGGGGGGTGACGGTGGTGGGGGGAGCGCACCTCCCCCAGCTCCCGCCCCCTTGAGCCCTCGGAGGAGCCCAGGATTTGAGGCTGAGCTGCCCCTCCCCCTCCTGCTCATCAGTGCCCGGGGTGGGGAGTGATTGGGCTCTTCCCCGAACAACCTCCTCCCCTGCTTCATCTGTCAAACAACCCTGGACAAATAGTCACCATGGCCTCCGAAGGGAAACAATCAATCTTTGGTGGAGTGTCCAGCCCAGACCTCAAACATCCAAGACTTTAGTCCCCGATTAGATACAGCCACAAGGTTTTGATGAGGCCACTCATTCAAAATCAGTCATTTCTGACCGCGTGCCGTGCCTTTGTCCCCATCTGAGGGAGGCATACAGTCCAGGCGGGGACGCAGCGGCCGCCTTCCGGCCCGAGGCTGCTCAGCGCTCAGTGGCTACTTGCTGGACGCCGCTGACACGCCCGGGGGTGGGAAGCGGCCTGACGGATCTGGAGTGGAGGAAGCTTGGGGCTTGCAGGTCACTGGCCCCACCTCCCCCGCCCCCGGCTGCCCACCCTATGTTTGGAAGCTTCTGGCACAGACCGTGTCTGTCCTGCCCTGAGCCGGTGCGGCCACACCGCACGACGCACCGCCAGGGGGGCAGGGATGCCTGGGCCCCTCTGGCCTCACCAGGCTCCCCACCACCCCTCAGGATGTGACGCTGCCCACGCTGTGCTCCCCTCCTGCTGGGGCACTTCTGCTTCTTTCCCATTTAGGGCCGTCGAGTAAACCTGGGCTGAGCACTCAGGACAGACCCTGGTGTGGACGCGAACTCACCCGCCCTCGGTAAATCCCTCAGAGCAGAATTGCCAGGTCCAGTGGTGACTCTGTGTGTAACTGGATTAGAAACCGCCAGCTGGTTCCCAAAGTGCTCGCTAGCGCAGATGAGAGTTCCGGCGCCTTCCCACGTGTGCTTGGAGCGGACAGACGGGCTTCAGCTGTACTCGCACCCGTGGTGTGGCCGGCCTCTCTCCCTGTGTGCGCTGCTCCGCAGTGGGAGCTGAGGAGGGGCCGTCAGGCTCGGGGGAGGGGTGTCAGCACCCACACGCGTGTGCCTGGGGACCTGGTGTGACAGGTGGACAGCCGCCTGCTGTGCGTGCCATCTGTCTGCCTGCTTCCAGCCTCAGGCTTCCATCTCACAACGGGGCTCCTTCAGGCCAGCACTGCTCCAGGTGTGCGAGGCATCGCGTCCCACGGGGCAGAGACCTGGAGCTGCGGACGGGCACCCTGGGACCCGGGGTGGCCCCCAGCTCTGGACAGAGGGCACCCAATGAGAGGCCGATGGATTTCTCCATCCGAGCCCTGGCCTGAGCCGGCCCCTGTGTGGGTGAAGGCAAAGGTCTCTGCGTGGCTTGACCGTTGGCAGGGAGCCTCATGAACTTGGACAGGTCATGAGTGCACAGGAGGGCAGGGTCGCTCCACTTCAGAAAAGCAGACTGAACTGCTCCATTATCCCTGGGGCCTTGATTTGCCCTTCCTTAGAATGGGAATATCTGGTGGTCAGAGATGTGAATGAAGTTGCTATTCTCATGCATCATTGTTCTGTGACAGAATGGTGGGCTCTTTAGCAGGTGAATCATGTCAGCCAGGGTCACCCAGGGGTGGTCCATGAGCCAGCCACTAAGTGCTAAGCCTTTAGGCAAAAAAACCCACAGACTGAAAATGTCTTAGAGCCACTTAATGGGATAATTTTGTCTGTTGAATCTGATAACAGAACACTGGGGCTTATGATTTGTGGTTGTTAAAAAAATGTTTCTGTATTTTTGAGAGAGAGACAGCATGAGCAGGGGAGGGGCAGAGAGAGGGGGACAGAGGACCTGAAGCGGGCTCCGCGCTGTCAGCACAGGGCCCAGTGTGGGGCTCGAACCTGCAAACCGCAAGATCGTGACCTAAGCTGAAGTCAGACGCTCAACTGAAGGAGCCACCCAGGTGCACCAATTTGTGAGGTTTTGTTAATGATTTGTTTTTTTGGCTTCGTTTTTTCTGGTATCGATCTGTGCCAATTTGGAAAAAACTACCACTAGTCTCTGCCGCAGTGGGTTTGGGAAGATGAAAACTACAAATAATAAATTTTCTCTTTGAGGAAGCAGTGTGGCTGCAATCGGGGCCGAGTGCAGCGTGGGCGCCCACGGCCCACCTGCCATCGCGACGGACATTTGATGAGTGTATGTCAAGGGCTCTAGAGAAGTGGCCATCCTTTGATGCAGTTTGCTGAGGTGAGGTCAGAGGAGCCACCCCGGGGACGCCCAGCACCCACCCTCTGTGGTCCCGCAGACCCGGGGTGTGGGCCCCCAACAGCGGCTAGTTCACACAGTGGGTCAGGTGGCCGTTGGAAGTGCTGTGGGCACACGATCGCGAGGGGTATTCATGCGGAGGAGACGTTCCTCCTTCCGCGTACGTGTTCAACGGGTGTTTTCTCACAGCCTGCGTGGTGCCTGGCCAGTGTCTGGGAGACGGATGTGTTTCTGGAGGACGGCAGCCTTCGCCGCGGCCCTGCGGTGCGCAGGGAAACGCGGGCGCAGCACCTGGACGTGGCGGGGCTCATGCTGGGGGCCGCGTGCCGGCTTCGTGTCTTCCCTCGGCTTCCCAGTGTGTCCCGTGACGTTCTGTGATGAATATATATGGCTCACAAAATTAGATTCGGAAATAAATGCAATTTCGGAAGTCTCCATTTGCATATAAACAAGGGTGTGCGGCAGGAAGCCCCTCATAACTCCCCGGGGCCTGTCTCCAGGCCCCGCCCTGCCGACCCCGACGGGGCCCCTGGCTCCTCCAGCTCCTGCTCCCCAAGGCCCTGGGACATTCTTGCATCGTCTGAGTGTCAGCTGTGCCCCCGGCCCTCCTCGGACCCCCACCCAGGTGCCCCGCCCTTCAGCCCGCTGGCCGTCATGCCATCGCCGAGCGCTCGGCCTCCGTCGTCCTGGGTGTCGGTGACAGCCTCCCTGCCTCTGTTCCCACCCCAGCCCTGCGGCACCGGTCCCCGCCTGGTACGCGGGGATAGCGCACCTTCCTGGAGGGGCCTGTGGCTGCGATCGGCTTAACCACATAGTCCGTCCCCTTCAGGATGCCCTGAGGACAGTCCCCGCACAGTCCTTGTCACCGGGTCACCCTGCTTTGGCCAGGCCGCACATCACTGGGGCCCTCACTGAAGGGAACGGTGGTGCTGGCTTTCTCGCCGGCTCCTTCGTGTAGCTGAGCCGTTCTGCGTGATTCGGCTCGGACACCACCTCCCCCAGGAAGGCTTCCTGGCATCTTCCCCTGGCCGCCTGGTGGGGTGTTCTGCGCCCGCCCGGCCCTCCATTCCCCAGGTTCAGGGCTTGCCGCCGCCAGCCCTATAGGAGCTTTTTGTCCCCCCGCCCCCCACTGATGGCAGTTCCACGGGCCCCCGTGTGTCTCAGCCTCACTCTGGGCGCGTGAGTGACAGCACAGGGTGTATGCTCACCAGGGAGCTCTGTGGGAAGGGTGGGCATCAGCACCGGCGAGCCCCTTCTCTGGCCGGCGCCCGGCCCGGCCCCGCACCTCTGCCTCTCCTTGCCGCTCTGCCTGTCCCAGTGCCAAACATCCGACGTGCCCTTTTGGCAACAAAACAGTCCAAGCCTGGCTCCGTGCGCTGCCTGCTCAAGGGCATAAACAGACCCTAAATGGCTTGTGTCTGCGAGTTGTAAAGCATCCCCTCTGCATCCCCCACCCCCGTGACCCCACGCACGTGCATGTCAGGGCAGGGGAAGGGGGCATAGTGTCCGGGGCTCTGCTGTGCCTCCCTCCTTCGTCTCCTCGCCTCTAAAACTCGGCCAGATGCTGTTTCCATGGCAACCCTCTCTCCTCCGCAGCAGCGATGCTGGAGAACCGGTTTTTAGCTCCATCTTCCTGGAAGTCTGCCGGCACCGGGGTGCTGTTTAGGAGGAAGCGGGGGCCACAGGGCAGGCGGCCCTGCCCGAGGCTGCCTGCGAGGGTTTGGGAAGTTACCGCTGCTGTTGCGTTTCCATCTTGCTTCGCGCGGCGAGCAGCCGTCTCTGAGTGGTGGGGAGGCTCCCTCTGACCTCTGTGCTTCAGACATCTGCACGGTCCTGTTAGTGTCCAAGTCACACCTCAGGAGGCGCACGGAGAGGGCCGGGTCCGGCCAGCTGCAATCAGAAACAGAGGGCTTTCGGGCGGGTGGGTCTCGGGCAGGTGAAGGGATCCTCTGCCTTCAGCTGTGTGACCTCAGGGAAGTCGCTCCACCTCTCTGAGCCCTGGCTTCCTCATCTGTAACGTAGGGAGAGTAACAGTATCAACATCACACACTGTGAGGATTCATCCTGGACAGTCGTGAGCACAGTGAGCGCCCAAGAGACCCTAGCTGCCACCCCCGCCCCCAACACCTCCCTTGTCATTTTTCAGAGGCCACACTGCTTCCCACCCTGGCAGCCAACCCAGATACAACCACCCTCCTTCCCCTCCCACAGGTGAGGCCCCTGAGGCTCAGAGAGGTCAAGACACTTGCTCAGAGGGGCACAGCAAGCCTTGGCAAGCAGACGCTCGAGCCAGAGCCTGTCTGACTTTGGGGTTCAGGCGGTCCTAGCGTGCCAGGCAGAGCCGAGGGAGGAAGCCGCGTCCTGCTGGCTGCTGCCACCCCTGGGTCCTCAAGACGGACTTCGGTATTTGTCTCCAAGGTGGTAGTTGGCTTCGTAAGCCATTGAGTTAGGTTAATATGCGGGAAAGGGTGCGAGGTGCCCGTGATGTTGGCAACTTCTTAGCTCTGGAAATATTATCTGCCAGTGAAGACAGTGGCTCTGCTGGCAGACAGACCCCACCCCCCATCCCGGCCGGCCAATGTTCCGCTCAAGGGTGTCCATCTCCGTGGTTCAGATGAGACAGGAAGCAGACCTTGTCCCTGCAGGATGCAACCTCCTGGGGCATCGGCCCCGCCCGGCCTCCCACAGGGGAGCCAGCCTTGAGCAGCTTCCCCATCATTACCGTGAGCCTCCCCCCCACCCCCCTGCCCCCAGGACAGCCCTGGCCCGGAGGAAGCAGCAGAGGCCGAATGCACTGGCTTTGCCCGCTTGCTGCCTGTGCTATGGGGTCCCGGGCGCACATACTGGGGCTTCTCCAGTCGCTCACAAGCTGTCCTTGGCCTCACCTCCATCTCTCTGAGCGTGAGCCTCCTCATCAGTTACACAGGCAAGATGGTGGCCCTGACCTTGAGCACCATCGTCAGGGTCATATCAGATGGTCCCCTGCGTGCTCCCTCTTCGCCTCCTTTAAGGACATACAAGCAGGATGCAGAGGCCATGGCATTGCCTGTGCTGGGTGGTGGTCTTTTGAAGATGTGCTACCCGCTGGCCACCGGACGCCCCTGTGAGCACAGAGGGCCCCGCCCTCCCATGTGCCCCAGACTCCTGGCTCCTTTCCAGGGAATGTTGTGCTGCTCACGAGAATTCTTCATCGGGCGGATAATTAGCGTGTTGTGCAATAATTGGGTTGTTATAATGATTTCTGTTGACCTTGAAATGTGGGTCAGCTGCACTTGTTTGTGATGTGGTGGACCCTCTGCTTTTCTGGAAACTGGCATACAAAGCTGGTGTGCACATTTGATCTTACAGGAAGAAAGAAAAGGAAGGAAGGAGGGAAGGAAAGGAGTGGGGGTGGGAGGGTGGAGAAAAGGCCGGCTGGTGAGGACCTGCAGCGACTGAGAGGTGTTTTCAGCCAACAGAGGCCGGAGGAGGAGAGCCTGGATGGCGACAGAGGGTCCGCAGGGCCCACAGAGCCCAGGGACTTGAGGCAATGGGACCCCACGCCTGCGCTCACCTGGGCGATTGTGGGTTTGCTGGCTGGCGCACCTGAAGGAATGAAGGCCTTCCCCTGCCTCCCTCCCCCTCCCCCCGGGGCTGCTTAACCCACGCTGCTTGCTGCTTGTTTTACTGTGAGATCAAGTGGCTCGGGTCCTGCCAGCACCCGACTCCGCCTGGGACCACCTCTCCACTCCGGCCCGGCCCCTGGCTTCTTAGCGGCATTTACAGGGGTGGAGACCCCACCCCGCTGACATCTGGGGTCCTGTGGTGGGTTGGGCGCCTGGGGGGGTCAAGGCAGATGTGTTTGGGTGTCCAGGGGGGTCGTGTCTGGCTCCTAGAGCCCTGTTTTCTGCCGCGTGGGGCAGATCCCCTCCTGGCTAAGGGCTCCACACCGACACCGACACCATTTCCAGGCAGTGATGCTAATTCCCGGACCGTCTGCCTATGACGACTTCCCACAAAGGTCTGCTGCTGCTGCTGCTCTGGCCTCTGTTTCCCCAGCTGTCATTTCAAAGAAAGTGTGCTCTCTGCAGCGGTAGGTGGGAGGGACCGGTGCAGGGGTGGGGGCCGGGGGCCGAGGGCCCTGCCCACACCTGAGTTCAGGCCAGCGAGATCCATTTCAGACCGGCAGGTGGCTAAGGTGCGAGGTGCTGAGCACTGTGCTGTGGGCGCGGCAGGAACCTGATGAGGAGGAAACGCAGGCCTGAGAGGGGGCCCTGGACTGAGCCGCGGGGCACTGGTCACTCACAGGTGTGTCCGAGCAGCCAGTGACCCGGTGAAGGTCGAGGTGCAAAGGGGTAAGGATGGCAAGGTGTCAGGAAGGGAGGGGGGGGCGGTGGGACCCCAGCCCCGGAAAGAGGCTGCTGCAGGGAGCAGGGGTCCCAGCCCCGTCCCAGGAAAGAGGCTGCTGCAGGGAGCGGTGGTGGGGGGCGATGGGGTCCCAGCCCCGTCCCAGGAAAGAGGCTGCTGCAGGGAGCGGTGGTGGGGGGGCGATGGGGTCCCAGCCCCGTCCCAGGAAAGAGGCTGCTGCAGGGAGCGGTGGTGGGGGGGCGATGGGGTCCCAGCCCCGTCCCAGGAAAGAGGCTGCTGCAGGGAGCGGTGGTGGGGGGGCGATGGGGTCCCAGCCCCGTCCCAGGAAAGAGGCTGCTGCAGGGAGCAGGGTCCACGGCGCCCTGCAGAGAAGGCCTTGCATTTGTTTATGGGAATTTAAGGCTGAGCCTGGAGGTTGACCTTGAGTTGTAAGGGGGAGGGGCCCAAGCGGCCCCTGACAGTGACGCTGCAGGGGTGTGGCGAGATGAGGTTGGGGGAGAGGTCAGGGGTCTGTGGTCCCTGGTGGCTGGGGTACCGGTTGGGTCTGGGGGGCAGGAGGAGCATGAGGGGCTGTGTGGGTTAGCGAACCTTCCTTCACAAACGGACGCATGCCCCCCCTCTGCCCCCAGAGAGCGTCCACGCTCGGCACCATATAGATATTCATTTATTCACCCGCTAATTTGAGGGCCCACTGTGCCCCACGCACGTCTGTGAAGTGAACAACTGAAGGCCGAATGAGTGCTTGAGATACAAAGTCTGGCTCTGTCCTTCTCTCCACCCCCAGCTATCTGGACAAACCTGGGCCTCAGTTTTCCTTCTGTGAAGTAAGGGGTTTGGCGACCTCTGCGCTCCCCCTGCAGTGCCATTCTACTAGTGCCCAAAGAGCAAAATCCAGGGTGTTCCGGGTGGTTTCAATGTATGCTTCAGGCGGGCTGCTCAACCTCTCTGTGCCTCAGTTTCCCCCCTCTGTAAAACTGAGTCCATTACACTCCGTCCTCGTCATCTGGGCCCCGAGAAGACCAAAGCAGGCATCGGTCCTGGCACCCGGCACCGCTAAAGCCCCACGGCTGGTGCTTACGGCCGTTGTGATGAGCGACCTGGGGCTTGGACACCCCCCTGCTGCTCCCGTCATGGCCAGATGGACCTCAGATGGGCTGCCCCCTGCCCCGCAGCCCCCCACAATCCCCGAGAGCATCCCTGTCACCGCTTTAAATATTTACGCGGGCGTGATGCAGCGCGGGCTCTGATGGCCTGGACTGGCACTCAGGCCACGGCGGCAGGCTTTCAAGCTCCATTTTAATATTTTGTTGGAAGAAAATTGACCCAGAGAGAAGGCTGAAGCTTTTAAGGCATTACGATGCCGCGGAGCTTGAACAGACACGGCAGGAATTTCACTCAAGAGGAAAAGGTGCTTGCTCTCCGAGCCTTCCCCTGGGCCTGTGCCCCCTGCCCCACCTCTGCAGCGGAGCGGGAGGGGGGAGGGGGGACCGTGGGCCTGTGATTTCATGACAGATGAGGGCTGTCTTGGGGGAACAAAGCCCTGGGCCGGGGGAAGGCTCTGCACCCCAGGTTTCCAGCAGGGGCTGCTGCAGGCTGGAGCTTTCCTGCTGACGTCCCGGCTGGTGAGGTGAGGCAGGGGTGTCCTGAGGTGACTCTGCTCTGCGGCGCCGGGAGAGCCGGTAGTGGGCTTTCTGGAAGAGAGGGTCCAGCTCTGAGGACGGTCCCCTGCCCACCTGTCTTCCACAGAAGGAGATAGGAGACCAGAGACAGCTTTTGGCTTGGGGTGGGGTGCCTGGAGATGCCTTGGCCTGTTGCTTATAAGTATGGTAAGTGACATCACCCCCATTTCCCTATCTGTGGACGCGGCGATCAATGTCTACCTTCTCAGCCCCTCTGTAGGGTGAGGGGTCTGGAAGAGTTCAGAGCATAAGGCTGGGTGGACGGGATGGTGGGTCCTGGGTTTGCTTCCTCTCATGGTCCCGAGTGGGGACCATGTGTTTCATGGGAACAGAGTGTGTGTGGGGTGGGTACAAGGGTCACCTTGTAGCATCATCGAGATCCAGTGACATACCTCACGTGAAATGACGCATCCCTGGTGTGAAGACAGCACTCCCAAACAGGGACACCCACCCGCCTCCTGCCTGGCGTCCCAGAGAGGCCACCAGGAAGTGGTGGGTGTGCCCACCATGCTCTCCGAGCCCGCTGGGACCAGAGCAAGAGCTGAGGACCTTCCTGGCCAGCAGCCCACTTCTGCCCCAGGAAGGACATGCCTGCTAATTGAGGATTCTAAAGAATCCCTGATCCTCCGGGTCAGCGCTGACCTTCGCTTAGCAGATGATTTTTCAAGACATTGCAAAGCCATTAGGCCAACGAGTTTTCCAGGGTAAGTGCAAAAACAGCTTACGAGCAAACATCCCTAGAAGCACTCACGGATATCCAATTGAACCATGGATTACTTAAGTGCTCACTTCGATAAATTCTTATCTGTTCATTAGGAAAGTTCTGGAGCTACACAGAGCCCTTTGCAACCCATACAGGGGAAAGGTGACACAGCACAAGGCCGGGTCACAAACCCAGATGCACTGGCAGCGTTTCTGTTAAGTGTCCTCCCTTCTAGAAGGGTCTGGACACGGCCAAGTTCCTGCTGGTCCCTTCGTCCTGAGCCCGCGCCCCCGGGGCCAATGCCGAGGCAGTCTGGCCGGTGACCCGGCAGCCCTGAGAGGGGCCCCCGCCCCAGCTCCACACCAGCAATGCCCCTGCTTCTGTCTCTTATTAATAAGAGGCTGGCTTGGTCTGTAAGCCGACTGAACAACCAGCTAATGTGTCCGCGGCTCAGAATTATTTATTGCCTGTGATGGCTCTGCCCAGGTTTTCAATACATAATTCATAATTTGGAGGTTTCTTTTTTCTTTTTTTTTTTTTTTCCCCGAGCTCAGAGCTGGGAGGAACAAGAAGTCTGGAATCAAGGCCACATGTGAGTGTCGCCAGCACGGGGAGAATGGGGCCTTGGCTGAAGTTGTGGCCTATCTACTGACAGATGGGATGGTGGTGCTGGCCGGGGAGCCCAGAGGGCCTGGGGGAACCGTCTGGAGCTCTGTGTCCCCGCCTCGGTCTCTTAGAAGAGGGACTGGGATCCCCAGCAGTGAGCTTACTCTTCCTCATCCCCCTCAAATTTGGGGGCTGCTCTCCAGACGGCCCTCCGTGAGCAGATGAGCCAGGCCTGTGCGGTGGGGTGGCTTTCACCAGAGAGCCGGAGGAACGGGGGGTGGACTCGGAACTCCCTGCCTGCTCCCGGAGAGGAGGTCAGGACAGGGCGTGACCTCTGATTGTGGGAGATGTCCCCCGCTCTGGACCAGCTCTGCCCGAGGCCAGCTTTATGGGGGAAGGCTGTGCCTCACGGACCCCGGCGTGCCTCCTAAATCCATGGATTATAAAGCCATCTCTGTGGCCAAAATGCCCTGGAGAGCAAACGTAATAAGAAAGGAGGCTTTGAACAAAATTGCTAGCAAGGGATCAAGCAAACAGACTCTGGGAGGTTTTCTAGTAGCGGGCGGTGTGCGGCTTCCCTTCGGTGATGAAAGCGGCCGGGGTCCCAACCAGCAGCTCAGGTCTGGGCCGTAAATACCGGCTTCTGTCATGTGCATTCATTCTCATAAAACCTCAGCCTCAGAAGGACAGCGGGAGCCACGATAGCTCAGCGAGGATGTGAGCAACGAGGTAGGGATGAAAAGCGCGCAGTCCCGGGCTGTGAAGGACCGGGGTGGCCAGGGAACAGAGTGCCCGGAATACAAAAGCGTCAGTGAAGCTCAGGGCCCGACGCAGGTGCGTGCTGGGAGAGACCACATCGGATTCCAGCAAGACGTCTTAATCTGAGCTCGTTGCTCTCCTGCAGACTAGAGGTGGGAGGTGGCGGGGCCACGGGAAATGGGAACACTCTTTAAGTGAGGGCACGTGTGTGCCTATGCTGGGGGAGCATGTGCGTGCTGTGTGTTTACTGCATGTGTGTGTGCACAGACACACGTGTGCGCTGTACACATATGTGCACACCCGCGAGCATGTGCACGCTCTGTGTGCACACAGGTTCGAATGTATGCTGTATGTGTGTGCACATGGGTGCATATGTACACTGCACATGTGTGTGCACATGTGAGCACATTGCGTTATGTGCATGCACTTGGGAGCGTGTATGCACTGATCTGTGCCTGTGCACATGTGAACATATATGTGCTTTATTGTGCACTGCACACATGAGCATATATGTATGCTGCATGTGCCTATGTGTGAGCATGTGTGCAGTTTGTGTGCACGTGTGAGCCTGTGTGTGTCCTGTTTGTGTTCGTGCAAGCACGTGTGCACTGTGTGTGCCTGTGCACACAGGGGCGTGCGTGTGCCATGCGTGTGCACAGGCGTGGCTGTGGTGTATTTGCACGTGTGGCCGCGTGTGCATGCCTATGTGTGTAGGAGCACGCGGGTGTGGCTGGCATGCGGTCGGCGGTTAGGCCGGTCCCCTGGGGACACCAACAGGGTGTCACAATCCACCAGGCACCCAAACTGTCAGCCAGTTATAGGCGGACTTTGGCTTCCTCACGGGAAATGCAGCCAGGGAGGTACTTCCCGGTGGAGTTGTGCCCGGCTGTCTATGCCAGCTCCCAGGCCAGGGACCGCCCGCCGGCCGGTGGGTGTCCAAGCCCTGAGGAGTCACTCCTGGGTGTCCAGCCGTCCCTGGGCCGGAGCAGGCTTCCTGCCTCTGCACGGCTGATACTCGGGCTGGTAATTCTCTGTCGTGGGACCAGTCCGTTAATCGCAGGATGTTTTGAACATCCCTGGCTTTGTGCCCTGGACATTAGCGGCACCTCTCCCGGTGCCACGGCCACAAATGCCTCCAGCCGTTGCCAAGTGCCCTCTGGTCTGGCCGTGCACCCCGTTCCGCCTCAGGCCCTGGGTGCTAGTGGGGTCAGTCTTTAATCCGACAGGGGAACGCAGACCACCGAGTGGCGCAGCTCCGTGCCCGGCTCAGCGTTGAGGCTTTGCGTAATCTGACAGCCAGCAAGGCCGTGCCCTGCCTTTGGGGCTGAGGCTGGGGCAGCACACGCTTGCTCCGCCCCCTTCATTGCTTGGGTGCCACTACTGTCCCCTCCTACTCCCCAGGGCCGGTGTTTGCGCCGGTCCTTCCTGTCCTTAGGGCCCGGTCAGCCAGCCGTGCCCTCCAGCCCAGCTCCGAGGCTGGGATCTGTGGGTGCCTTTGCTTACTCTGAGCCCCTCTCAAAGCCCCTGTAGCTTCTGACTTGGGTCCTCTGCCCCCGTGGAGGGACAGTCATCGTAGGACCTTTAGGGACAGTCATCGTAGGACCACTCGGACAGCTGTCACCAGAATTTGTCTAGTCTGGTCATCTGTCTGCTCTTAGAGCACCTGGATGCCCTCTGTTTCCCGGGGTCTCAGGGGGTCTTCAGGGTGCCTGCGGTGAGTCTTCCTGGTCACCACCCCCATGCCCTAGCCTCCTTTGGGCCGCCTGCCCCGAAGTCCTTGCCGTCCCTGCCTGCACGGGTGACAGATGATCACCTCTGGAAGGAGTGTGGATTCTCCGAAGGGTCTTCTGGCTGCTGTGCAGGGGTGGTACTGCGGGCCAGCCGGCGACCCAGCAGCCAGGGCTCCTATTGGACATGCTCCCCCCCCAACGAAAATGCCGAGGGCATCGGGAGGCTGGCTCCCAGGCTGGCTGTGTGGAGTGGTAATACGGCCTCTGGGCTGAGCTAGCTCAGGGCTGGCACCATGGTGCACACAGTCTTTTTTTTTTTTAATTAAAAAATTTTTATTTTTGAGAGAGAGAAACAGAGCGCCAGCACGGGAAGGGCAGAGAGAGAGGGAGACACAGAATCCGAAGCAGGCTCCAGGCTCTGAGCTGTCAGCACAGAGCCCGACGTGGGTCTTGAACTCCCTATCTGAGCCAAAGTCGGCTGTTCGACTGACTGAGCCCCCCAGGCGCCCCAGGGTGCACACAGTCTTAATGGTCATGTCTTGACTGGGTTGATTCAAAGCAGAGAATAAGATGATGCATGAAGATGGCAAACCACCAATACAGCCATGGCAGGTAGAAGGATCTGGAGTGAGGATCTCTGTCCCTCATCAAGGCTGGAGCTACCCAGGGCTCAGATGTCCGTGTGGCTGTGCGGTCAGGGCGCCCAGGGTCTGCCTCCACGGGGCCAATAGGCGCCTGGCTCCTCTTGGCCGCCCTGAGGAATCTCCAGAACCCTGCGGAGTGTGCAGGGCGGGTACTGAGCCCCTGCACTAATCAGGCAGCCCCGAGTCGGCTTTAGGGGAAGGTCAGGCTCCGCCGCCCTGTGAGATGTTCACCAGGAGAAACGCGGGCCCTGAATCCTAACACTTTGCTTCAGCACTAACTCTTCCCAGGGGATGGGTGAGTTGAGTGAAGTTAATTCAGTAACTAAAACCAAACGTTGCTTCATCAGAAAAGACTCGGTCCTTTGCGGCTGCTGAGCCCGGATTGAGGCCCCAGTGAAATATTCATTTCAGGGGCGTGGGGTCTGGGCCCCTAACGTGGGGAGCGGAGGACAGCAAGGCCTTACCTCAGACTGTTATTACTGAGTCCTCCACCGAGGGCCCTCTGAGTCTGTGCCAATCGGTCCTGAAGATCTGACAGGAGAAGAGGGCCCCTGAGTCCCCTGCACTGTGGTGTAGATACACCTGTCCCGTGGCAAGGTGCACCTCACGGCCTGGCTCGGGGGCTGTGGCCCACCAGCTCCTAACTGAGGCATGGACTCCCTAGTCTGGCCACCCAGCTCTGACTCTGGCTAAGAAAATTCCGAAAGGGTAATTAGAGGAGCCCTGGCCGTGATCAGGCCACACACAGAGGAACCATCAGCCGCACTTAAAACCCTCTTGGAATTGGCATGTTATCACCCAAAGTCGAATCCATTTTTCTTGAATTAGACTGAGCTGTGATTACGCCATGTCTCCTTGGACCGTTATCATCGCTGGGGTGCGGGCGGGCGCCTCGCCAACTGTGTCTAATTAACCATCACAATGGTCCCGGTGGACCGGGTGGGCTGAGCCCAGAGGAGGCATCTGTGGGGGTGGGGGTGGGGTGCCAGGAAGGAAGGAGGCCCTGGAAACAGCCCTCCACCTGCTGGTGGGGGAGGCATGAATAATTCACACACCGCCTCCACAGGTGAAGGCAGCCTCTGGGGTGTCAGCAGTTGGGGGAGATCTGAAAGGCCCCAGGCTGGGGCCTCCTCTGGTGGGTCTGCTGCTTCCTCTCCGCATCTCTGAACAGCAGGCCTCTCTGTAATAAACGCCATTTTTCGAGTCTGGGAGGCCACGACAGACGACGCAAGAGACCGAGCTCGGAGAGCTGTAACGTGCGGGCAAAATGTCAGTTCCTCCGTTTGCTGAAGGCTGAGCCTGGTGGGGGCGGGGAGTGGGGAGCAGAAAAGGCAAGAGACCAGGCCACCCTCCGCTGTGAGGCTGGGAACGCACGTGTGGCTTGTGGGACCCTGGTTGCTGTGTCCACAGAGGGGGCGTCCCAGGGTCCTGAAGCTTCCCCAGGCCAGGTGAGCAGGAGAGCGACCATCGGGCAGCTGGAAGGGGCTGCCCAGAGGCATTGCTGACTCTGTATCTTCCAAGGTCATGGTCACCTTCCCAGCGGGAAGCCCTCACTCAGACCACACCCCACCAGGGCTGGGTGGAGTCTGGGTTTATGAGGGGCCAGGGAATCCCTGACCCTCACGTAGGTCTGTTTTTAGTAAGCTGGGGCCGTTCGGATTGCAAGAGAGTGGCTGGGAGAACGGAATCAGTATGCGGTTGTCCATGCGACAGTGTTTATGAAGTTCCGACTGTATACAAGATGCTGTGCCCAGGGTAGGGTGGGGATAAGACTGGTAGAGAGGAGGAGGCTGGGCTCTGAGTGCTATGAAGCACCTGGGGGTGTGGGGGGGGCTGGGTCAGGGCAGGGCAGGGCTAGTGCACCGGGGGCCTGGGTCACAGCAGGGTCAGTGCACCGGGGGGCCCAGGTGAAGTGCAGAGCAAGTTCAGAAGAAGAGAGAGAATTCCAACCAGGAGAGACTTCCAGGAGGAGGTGGCCCAGATGGTAGGTGGGATTGAGAGGTGCACTAAAGGGGAAAGAAGGAAGACCGGAGGCTCTCCAGGGAGCATGCGGGGCGTGGCTGGACCTCTGCCCCGGCGGGGTGGCCCTGGAGTCCTGGCTCTGAGCAGGGGGGGGCTCTTCCCGGCCTGTGCTCCATGTTTCCTCAGCAGGAAATGCCTCCTTTCCAGGCAGGTCCCTCCTGGGGACCGTGGGATCAGGACGTGCGTACATACGTGTGCACGTGTGTATGTGCTGCACGCATCGCCCTCGCCCGCCCGAGGGCCTCAGCAGCCGCCTCCTGAACACGGGGATGGGAGGCAGCCACGGGGAGAAGCCTGTCTGGCGTAGGATGAGTGTCCACGAGCTGAGTGGGTGTTTTCACTGCCAGTGAGAAGCTGAGCCCCAGCCCGACCGCCCGCAGGCAACCTCCTGGTCGGTGAGGCTCGTCCTCCACACCACATCGCATCCCTGCTGATGGGTGAGACTTAGGTCTGTGCACGTTTGGACCCCCTGGAGATGTTCGGGCACTTGGCGGGCCTTTCCTGTTTCCCCTCGCCGTGGCTGGAGAGGTGGCCTGTGGCCCAGGAAGGGAGGGTCCGGCCTGCTCGGACGCACGGCAGGCCCATTGGGGAATGGGATGAGCTTCAGGAGTGGGGGGTGGGGGGCTGTAACAAAGGACCACAGAGACGTGCCCCCTCCCAGTTCTGGGGGGGTGAAGTCCCTGGTGGAGATCTGGGCAGGGTCTGTCTCCCCCATTAGAAGGGAGTGTGTCTTCGCTCACCCCCGCGGCCCCGGCGCCCCGGGGTTACCTGCACACCTGGATTCCCTCCTCCTAGAACGTGGCCGTCTACTTCCTTTCCCACGGAGGCACCCCTGAGGGTGGGGAGGACGTGGAGGCTGCCCAGGCCCATGGTGGGGGAGGGCACAGGGGGCGCCTGAGGAGAGCCGGCCTCTCTCTCTGGCAGCAGGGCCTTGGGCAACCCAGAGAGAGACCCTCTGCCATGGGCCACACGGCCGGGGGCCCGGAAGATACTGGCATGCAGGTGTCACTGTCAGTGTCCCCAGGGGCAGCAGCGTGGCTCCCTGGGCTCCTTCCAAGGGTCCCTGCCAGCTCCTCTTTGTCTGGGGCGCCCCCATTCTCACCCTCGTCAGGCCCGCACCAGGGACTGAGCAGAGAGACCTCACTGTGGGGCTCACCCCCAGGGAGGGTCCATGGGTGCAGCAGCCCAGGACAATCAAATCCCCAATGAGCTCCTAATGATTTAGGGCTTCATGAGTGACTGATTGGATGAACAATTTGCTCCACTATTTTCAGGACGGGGAGGGGGGCTGCTTTCGCAGGGAGCCTGACGGACGACGCGCTGGACACCCACCCGGGGCTCCAGGGTACGCGCCCCACACAGGCTCTGTGCCAGGGAGATGGACGCAGACACACGCAGGAGCCCGGCGCACGTGTGCTGGGAACGGGCTTCGGGCGGTCACCCTGCCGGTCTTGTCTTCCTCTAACTAAGCTGTTTATTTCGAGATCATAGAAGATTCACGAGTGGTTGTGGGGACCATGAGGAGAGGCCCCCGCACCCTTCACCTGTCACCCACCATCGGAGGACGTGGATGTGCTGGGACCAGAGCATTATCTCACCCAAGGGGCCCCCCAGCCCCTGCCCTGCTGCCGCCTAGCCCCGCCCCTTCTCCATCGAGGTGCGACCCTCAAGGAGGTGGTGTGCACAGGGTCATCAGCGTGTGATGTTCAGGACTGGCCTTTTTTCATTCCGGGTAATTCTCTGGAGATTTCTCCAAACTAGTGTGTCCGGGTGGTTGGGTCCTTTCTGTCGCTGAGTGGTCTTCCTGGTCCGGGTGGACCGCGGTCTGCTTGAGTGCTGCCCCAGAGGGACAGTCAGGCCCCTGCAGGTTTGGGGGGTTACAGAGAAAGCTGCCGCCAACGCTTGCGCACAGGGTTTTGCGTGCACCCTCGTTTCTGTTTCTCTGCCGTGAATACGCAGGCGCGTGATTGCGGGACCGTGTTGTGGGTGCACGTTCAGGTCCTAGAGAGGCTGCCAGCTTGTCCGGGGCGCCCGAAGGGTCTGCGAGATCCGGCGTCTCCGCAGCCTCCCCAGCATTCGCGGTTGCCACGGCTTTTGCTTTAGCCGTTTGGATAAGCCGAGAGCCCTCCTCCTCAGCTCCGTTCCTCAAGGCCTCGGTTTCCTCGACTGTGAAATGGCGAGATTCCTCACCCTGACTAGCTCAGAGCTTTCCCTGAAAGCCACCGAGGCTGCGCGGAGGCGGATGCTTGGTGCAAACACTGCCTCCACCAGGACTCTGTCCCCGGTTCCCTGCAGGCAGGGAGTTCAGCCTGGCTGCGGGGGAAGGACTCTCAGAGGCGGTGTGATATGACAGCGACAAGACTGTCACGGAGAAGACAGCTCAGGACCGGGGGCGAGAGGGTGCGGGGTGTGCAGAGGCTCCGAGGGGCGCCCGCCTGGCCCTCGAGGGCCGGAGAGCAGCTCAGTGAGGCCGGTCCTCAGAGAGGAGGTGGCTGCACCAGGGCGGGGGGGGGGGGAGGGGAGGCAATGGGGAAGCAGCGGACAGATCTGGGCTATGTGTTGGAGCAGACGGGGCGCCTGAGGCTGGGATGGGGTGCAGTGAGTGGGGGGACGGAGAGCCCCCCGTCGCATGAATGGTGGACCCATTTACCAGAGGGGCGGAAGACCGGAAGGAGCAAGTCATGGGGTGGGGTTGGGAGTCCTGTGTCAGCTTCCACGAGCCGGCGGCCCCCACGCCGGTTCCCCTCCTCCCCAGGTGAAATCCCAGAACTACGTTTCCCAGACTCCTTTGCAGCTCAGATGTGGCCATGTGACCTGGCTTGGCCAATCAGCAGCGTGCATAAAAGCCAGGGCAGGGGGAAGACCAGGAGGCTCCGGGAGGCAGGTGCTGGTGACGGTGCCTTCACAGTGCGGGGTGGCTTCGTGGGGCTCCTGCCCCCACTTCCCAGCCTGATGAATGAGGAGCAGCAGGAGGCTGCGGCAGTGATTTCTGCTAGACCCCCCCAGCGCGGGTGGAAATGGCTGGGGCTACGGCTCCTGCTGGCGGCACCCACGCCTGATTGTCCCGCCTTCCTGAATCCGTCCCTGGTGCCGACGCTGGCCCACAGGGCCTGTCCCACCGCCTGGAACAGTGCCCCACATAGCTTCCCGCATAGCTGTGTCCAAGACCCCTGGCCGCCTGGCTGGGACCTGGGTGCTGCCCGAGGCTGTTGGCTCCTTCCGGAAGGCTGGCCGCTCACTCCCAACAGCGTCTCTGCCTGTGAGGCTGGGCAGACCCATCCCACGGAGGGTCGGGGCCCACAGCCAGGTGTTGCCTGTCACACCTGGGCTGATGCCAGCGAGGTGAGTGGGCATTTATGGCCGGGGTGTAGCGGAGCCCCGGGCAGGGACAGTCCCTGTGAAGTTCCTGAGTGAGTGTAGTTTGGTTCCATCAGCAAAGTGGAGAGGCCATCGCCCTCCTCCCAGCAAGTAGGAATCCGGGAGCCCTCGGTAAACCTGTGGGCCAGGCAGAGGAAGCTGGTGGCGGGTTGTGAGGGCATTGTCCTTGCCGCAGGGAAGACAAGCCAGCCGCAGACTCCATCCAGCAACCCTCCCACCCCCAACCCCTGCCCTCCGCCCCAGGCCACTGCCCTGCTTTCTGGGCCTGGACCACAGGCTCGATCCTACCCTGGGGCGTGGCGGGGGGGTTCCTTAACTCCTGAGGGCCTCAGTCTGCCTGTCTGAAGAGCCATGACACTGTTGACAGCTTCTCGTTTGACTCACGGGCCTGTGGGCTCCAAATGGGAGTCTTTGAAGTGTGTGTGGGGCACCCGGTAAGCGCTCTCTGAGCACATGGCCCTGTACCCCCGCCACCCCCACCAGGCTGCTGTGTTTCAGGGCATCTGTCTGTCAGGCTGCTGGTAGGAGGTGGGGGGAGGTCTGAACCAGCCCCCGCCGTCTGGTTTTTGCTGGGCTGCATTGCCTGGTCGAGGGAGAGCTAGAGCATTCAGCTAGCCTGGTGCAGGCTTTGGCTTCTCAGCTTCCCCTTCCTGTCGACCTGGAACTGGATGTGGCCGGGGGTCACTTGGCCCTGCCTGGGAACTGGGTGCCTCTCTCCAGCCCGCCCTGCTTCCTGGAGCTTAGGTTGGGGGTCCTGGGCCCGCCCTGCTTCCTGGAGCTTAGGTTGGGGGTCCTGGGCCCGCCCTGCTTCCTGGAGCTTAGGTTGGGGTCTCCAGGACACCCCAGACTGCTGGGTGGGCTCTTGTAGCTGCCCGGACCCTGAGCCTTTGTCGCACCGCCCTGTGCAGATTTGCATGGGCTTCGTGGCTGCCCCAGCCCAGCACTGCCACCCCAGGGACCGGTAAAGCTAGAGACAACCCCACCTGTCATGGTCTGAATGTGCCCCCCAAATTCACATGTTGACACCTAACCCCTAATACGATGGAGTCACAAGGTGGGGCCTTTGAGAGGTGATTAGGCCATGGGGGTGGGGCCCCCACGAACGAGATCGATGTCCTTAGAGGAATTGGCCTGGGAGCTTGCTCCCTCCTTAGCCGCCGCCTGAGGTCATGGGAAGTCGGCCACCCGCAGTGGGGAGCCTGACCTTGCCGGCACCTTGATCTCAGACCCCCCCGCGTCCAGAACTCAGGAAGTAACTATCTGTTGTTGATAAGCACTTGGTTTGTGGTATTTTGTCCCAGCCGCCCAGCAGAAGACGCCCTGGTGACTGTCCTCGCAGGGCTGGACACGAAACTCCCTCCCGCGGCTCCTCCCGATGGGACCTGGCAGAAACACATGGGGTTTCCTCAGGGCAGCGGGGCCTGGACTGTGCCCCGAACGTGTCCTGCATCTCCCTGGTGCTTCTGACCTGATGCCCTCCCAGACTTCTGGAGACCTCTCCCCAGGGATGCCTGCGGGTGTGTGAACAGCCCATTTCAGGTGGGCCTGAGGCAGGGGCCCCGAGTGCCAGCAGGGAGGATGGGGGATGGGCTTTCTGGAGGTTCAGGGAGCAATGAGTGCCGCGACCTGACCATTACCGACTTTGACAAGGACTCTGGACGCAGGCGGTCACCAGATGGGGCATAAGGCATTGCGGTTTCCAAGGACTGGGTCCCATGCAGGAAGTAGCAGCTTTGTGGACGGTCCGTGGTCAAGGAGCAGGCTCTGGAGCTGCTGCCAGTTTGCACGCTGGCTCTGCTGCTTCTGGCCACGCAGCCCTGGGAAGGGCCGTGCCTCCCTGCATCTCGGTTTCTGCACCTGCAAAATGGGGTGACGGCCATGCCCTTCCTGTGGGCAGGGTGGAGAGGGGAAGAGGAGCCTCCCGTATAAGGAGGGCGCTCAGCAGCTCTTGACAGTGATGTTTATTCCTTTGTCTCTAATGTTAGTGACTTCAGGCTGTGATGCCACCTACTTTCCCTCTGGGACCCACGGTCCCCATGGGTCTCAGGACAGTGCAGCCCACGGTGCTGGCAGCCTGGACGCAGCCTGCAGGCGCCGAGGCCACTGATCACGCTTTGCTTCTGCAGAGTAGGCGGCGAGAGCCGGGATGCGTGTTGCTTCCGAAACTGCCCAGGGCGGTGCCGGGATTGGGGCCAGGGGAAGCAAGGGGACCCTACCCAACGTCACAGAGCTTTGCCTCCAGGGTCAAGGCTGTGTGGCTGATCCCGCCACTGCAGACATTCTCACGAGCGCCTGCCCTGCTGTCCTGGGCCGCGGCCTGAGGCCACCTGGTCATTTCGACCCGAAAGTGCGACGAATAGCAGACGCTCTGCCCATGTCCCCTGGCGCTGGTCCCTCTCGTCTCCCTGAAGCCCCTGTTCACAGGCTGGGGCTTGGCTGTGCCCCCTCCTCCAGCCACGGGTCTCGACAACAGCCTTTCGGCTCTCGGAGCCCCCGGGCTGCTCTGTCCTCAGATGTGATTTGCTCCACCTCCAGCCTCGGTCGTGCTGCCCGCACTGGCTGGGAGCCTCTGCGAAGCCAAGTTCCTGGCCCTTGTTGCGACGCCGGCCCTGTAGGACTGAATCAAACGCATGGCTTCAGCAGAGGGAGAGTGGGAGAGGCGGCTAATGAGCGGCTGTGCACATCCCAAGTCCTGGGGGTTAATTCCCAAAGAGCCAGATCAGAAACATGCCTAAAAGCCCAGTTTGATACATTTCCAGGACGCCAACCCCGAGCGGAGCAAGGAGAGCTTGAAAGGAGGCGGAGTGATTGATGTGTCCCTGTTTGTTTTCACTGCAGCTGTGGCTGGGACGCGGCTGGGACGTGGCTGGGACGCGGCTGGAGATGTGACTGGGACAGCCTTTGAAGACCTATCTCCCCTCCAATCTTCATCCTCAGTCTGTCCGCCTTCATCTTCACCCGACTCCCTGGGTCACTGACCCCCGAATTCCAGGATGTGTGAACTCAGCAAGGTCATCCTTCACATCAACGTCCACCCGAATCCACATCCCAGGAGCCCGGGGAGCCGACCCCCCGCATGGCCTGGCTGGACTGCCAGGAGGGGTGGAGACAGGCTGCCCACCGTGGACTCGGGGCTGTAGCAGAGGGCAGCGGTCGCGGCGGGGACGGTGTGGTGATGCTGGCACGGCCCCTGGCCCAGGCGCTCCTTGGGAGCGGCGGGAGGTACTGATGCAGTCGGAGCCCCTGGGGTTCAGTCTCCAAGCCCCCCCAGAGAAACCGGGTCCAGCAGGACAGAAACCTTTCAGAATACTGGAGGCCTCTCCACCTCCCGAGAGCCGTCCTCACTTCCCGCTTTCCGGTGTCTGCGTCCCTACAGACCTGTGCTCTCCCTCCGGGACGCCTTTGAACCAAAACAAACAAGCCGGCTTCTCGCTGGCCCTGAGCCCCGGCGTTCTGTCCTTGTTAATATTCTTCCCCTTCCGCGACGTCTGTTGCAGAAAGGAGAAACAACACGCAACGACACAAATAGGCCCGCCAGCCCCAGTGGCCTCCTGGGAGGAAGAGCCGGCGGGCAAGTGGGTGGATGGAGCCTCCTGAGAAGCCGGGGTGGCGGGATGGGGGGTGGGGCGGGGGACACGCTCACGGGGTGGGGGGTGGGGCGTAGCAGGTGGTGGACAGGTCACAGCAGGGCCCCGGGCCACCGAGCTACTTCCCTGTACAGGAACTGTGCCCCCCGCCTCCGCCCCCCCCACGGGGCCCCCTCCCCCTTCCTCTCTCTCGTCTCTTGCCCCTGCAGGCAAGGCCACTCCCAATCCTGCTCCTCTCCTTTCTGGTCGCCTCTCAGAGTCCAGGCCGGTACTCACAGGCCAGCGGTGGTGCTGCCTGTCCCTACTAGGGGTGGGGGCTAAGACAGCAGCCCAGGCTCCAGGGGCCCCGTCCCCGGCCTCACCCTCTGTCCATGGAGGGTGAGCAGAGGGAAGGAGAGAGCGGGGAGGCTCGCAGCCAGGCCTGCCCACCCCCACCTGGTCTTTCTAGAGGGCCCCCCAGGTCTTCACCTGGAGAAGATGCAGCCCACACACCGCTGGGCCGTGCCACGGAGGGGCTGCCCTGTGCCCGCCCACATGGAGGGGACCCGGTCCCCCCTCCTCCCCCCCCTCCTCCCACCACCTGCGGCTTCCCCTCCCCATCAGCAACCGCCCCTGCTGCACTCTCCCCTCCAGATGGTCCCCTGGGTCTGCTGTCCCCAAAGCACAGCGTTTCCCAGCCCGTCAGCTAGTGTCACCGCTGCAATGAGCTCACCCAAGGTGTGTTTACTTATCTGCTTATTTATTTATCCGGGAAGACAAACCGGCAGCAGGGGCTTCTCGGCCCTCCTGGCTGCCACAGGACGGTGAGGACCGATGCTTTGTCCCTGCTCCAAGGACCCAGCAAAGCCCCGCCTTGCTGTGGACCTGGGCAAGCCCCGCCCCGTGTCTGTCCTCAGTTTCCCCTGATGCAAGCCGAGGGGGTGGGGCTAACTGAACTCCTCAGACCTCCTCATCCTGATCTGACAGTTTGGTGAGCAGCTGCTCTGTGCCCAGCCCTTCAGGTGTTCAGGGGGTGAGCCCTGTGTGGGCTGATAGTGTCCCCCAATCATGTCCATCTGGAGTCTGGAAAGTGACCTTATTTGGCCACAGCATCTTTGAAGAAGAGGGTAGGTTGTCCTGGATCAGGGCAGGCCCTGCATCTAGAGACCTGAGTCTTTGTAAGAAGGTAAGAGGCACAGACACAGAGCAACAGGCCATGACGACAGAGATAGAGATTGCAGGCAGGCGGCCACTGGCCCAGGAGCTGGAAGAGACAGGAAAACTCCTCCCCAGGAGCCTCCGGAGGGAGGCCCTGCGAACACTGTGAACTCCAAACCACAGGGAGCCCCTCTCCCCCGTCACGGCAGAGGGCCCCACTGCAGATGGCTAGTGAGGAGAAGGGTCCCCCCAACCCTGCTGGGTGTCTGGACAGGCTCCCTCGAGGGGGCCACTTTGTCACAGCTGCTCGGTCCCACACCATGAGTGTGTATCGTTATCCCGTGAAGCAGAAGGTTGCATGTTCTGGCCCCGGCAGAGGAGACAGGGAGCAGCTCCTCAGCTAATTCACACCTCCGAGCAAGTGGCTTTTGAGGCTGCCTGCCTGGGCCTGCCTGGGGCACGTCCCAGCACCTTCTCTGAGAGTCTGCTGAACAGTGACTCCATGTTGGGCAGGGGTGAGGGCAAGGGGCAACGGGAGGGCAATGGCTCTGGGGGACATGGCAGCCAGCCAGGGTGAGAGCAATGAGGGACAGCAAGCACACAGTGTGAGGGGCACACCACGTGGTGATGCCAAGCGGGTGCCCGGGAGGCGACGCCCGGTCTCCCCAGGAACGCACACACCTGCGCTTCCTGGGGCCCGGGTCTTCCTCCTGGCAGGTCTGTCCTGGGGGCTTCCACACCTCTTCTGGCACCCCCAACCTCTCCGTGTGGCTGTGGCAGGGACCCGTGGACACACTCTTCCCTGAAGGCACAGCCCGGCCCGGCCATACTAGTCCACAGTCACAGAAACACCTGTGTGCAGATCGGGAGCCATGGCCCTGGGCTGACTGGGCCCGGGACTCACAGATCTTTCATTTCCTCTCTCATCAGACACTTGGTGAGGACCCTCCATGGGTTTGTGCTGAATCCTGGGACACGGCTCCTGCCCTGAGTTAAGGGACATCTATCTAGACCCGTGAAAGGTCAAGCGTGGTTGGGGGTGGGGTGTCTGCCTCCACCCTCGTGTCTGGGACACACCTCGTGGGCTGAGGTGGAGGGATGGGTGGTGAAGGGCATGAGGTGTGCAGAGGCCCAGAGGTGCTGAGGGGCAGGTGGTGGTGTGTGTGCAGCAGCTGGAGGGAGGGGACGCCAGGCCAGGACCCCCAGGCAGCAGGTATCCCTGGAGGTGGATCTAAGGGGTCCGTTTTGCCCTGAGCAGATGAGGGGTTCCGGCAGCAGAGGCTCCCCTAGGAGTGCGTTTGATTGCCCCGTGGGGACAGACTGGGGGCAAGACAGGTGTGGTGGCGAGGCAGGAGTCCTCCAGGCAGAAAAGGGACAAGGGCTGGGAGAGTGGAGTGCCCACCGGGCACCAGGGCTTGGAGGTGGGGGCGGGGCGGGGGGTGGAGCAGTTGGGTGGGTGGTGAGCAGGTGAGAGCACACGGGAGGGGTGTGAGGGGAGATGGTGCCTCCCCAAGTCCTGCTGGGGTGACCTGCTGTGCTCCCCCAGCCCCCAGCCTGCACCAAGAGCTTGGCATCACCGCGGCCGAGACAGATCCGAGCACCACCATGGGCTGCAAGCTCCTGCCGGAGGGAAACATCTCCGCTGGGTGTCCCCATCCCGGGGTCCGCCTGTGCCTGCGGAGGGGGCATTCTACAGATAAGGAGCCTGCGGTCAAAGGCGTTAAAGCACCCGGCCTCCCTGGCAGCAGGTGACAGCCTCTCCCAGCGATTGCTACCTTCCAGAAATGCCCCCGAATGTAGCTCAGTGCAAGTTTTGCATGGCCAGCTGCGGTCTCGCGATCATTAATATTAATACCCTTCATTAATATTGATAATGTCAAATGGTCTGTAGCTCAAGTTATTCTCAGAAGCACCCCGAGGGCCACCCTGCTACTCAGATCAGAAAGCTGGGCTATTTGCCTATGTCACCTGGGGCTGTGGGCAGAGCTGGGGTCCACATTCTGGTCTGTGTGGCCTGGAAACTGGAGCTCTTCCCCCGTCTAGAGCCTGCCCTGTCCCCTAGACTCGCCCCCCCCAACACCCCCAGACTCCTTCCTGCCCTCTAGACTCCGCCCCTCCCCTAGACTCCGCCCCTCCCCTAGACTCCGCCCCTCCCCTAGACTCCGCCCCTCCCCTAGACTCCGCCCTGCCCTAAACTCTGCCCGCCCTTAGACTCTTCTCTGCCCCCTTGACTCTGCCCGGGTTCCTAGACTCTGCCCTGCCCCAAGATGCTGCCACTGCTTCCCCCTGGCACCCTTGGGCTCTGCAGCTACTTTTCATTTCAGCTCTGCCAGAGGCGTGAGGGCCTTTAATGCGACCTGCTGGTGAGCAAGGACAGCGCGGGCGCCTGGACTAATCAATCAGTCTGGGGTCGGGGGTATCTCCGAAGCTGCAGGAGAGCCATCCATCACCGGCCAACGCCGGCCCGGGGGACCTGCAGAGCCCAGTATGACCGCGGCCTGATGGCTACGAGGCTCCCAGCCAGAGGGCAAAACAGGGTTCAAATCAAGAAACTGAGTGAAAATAGCCTTCCCTTTGGAATGAAGGAGAAGAGGGTTTTCTAAAAGCTAGTAACTCTTTGAGACCAGAAAAGTGCTTCCCCTTAGCTCACATGACACATGATGAGACACACTGCTGAGTTACAGGAACTTCCTAGATCACAGAGGGGGGAAAGCCCATCACCAGCAAGGAAACCACACACTGCCCGGAGCGCTGACGAATCAGGGCTGGGGAAATGTGTGCCTGTACTCCGTGTGGCGTGCAGGTCGCTCAGGCTGTCCGGAGCAGAGCCGCCACAGAGGCAGAGGTCCGGACGGGGCAGAGGATGGCCAGCCGCCAGCTGCCCTGGATTCCATTTCAGCCAAAGCAAAAGCAGGGTGGGCTAGGTCACCTGGCTGGAGTCAGTCCATGACCGAGCTGGGGAGGGGACCTGAGAGCGCCATCCCGCTGGCTCCGCCCACCTGGAGAGCCAGGGTGTGAGCCAGGCTGCATCGGCCGGGTGCAACGGCGGGGTGACCTTGTGCCGAGCCACGTAGGTGGCAAGAAGGGGGATCCACAGGCCCACGGGCGTAGGACTCTGGGGAAATAAGGGGACTGATTTTGCTGGAGCCAAAGGGAGTGACCAGGGGCCTCCCTGGAAGTGCTGCCCCTGGGCTCTGGATGGATGAAAAACCAGCTCCAGCTGGCTGGAAAAACGTCAGGCCCAGGCCAGGAACCCAGGGTCCAACTGCCAAAGAAGGCGAAGGTGAGGAAGAGGAGGTGCCCTGAGCAGGGAGGGAGGGAGGGAATGTGACCTTGTGCTTGGAGCCTGAGGAGGGGCGACAGGGGGCTGGGGATGGGGAGAGAGTGCCAAGTCCTGGGGGGAGGAGGGGTCTGAGACACTGGTGGGGGTGGGGGCCGGGAGACAACACGAGGGCAGAACCGGGGGCTCACGGGAGGGGGTGGGGGTGGCCGAGCGAGGAAGCAGATTGGCCGGGACGCCTACAGGATGTCGGGATCGGGGCGCACACTTGGGAGAGAGATGACATAGGCTACCTGTCCTCATGGAAGTTTCACAATGGCCTCTGCTCCACAAACACTTAAACCTCCGGATGTCTTCCTCAAGCACCAAACTTCCCTGGCCAAGGCCCAGGAGTGCTGGGGGCTTCTCCCCACCACCCCCACAGTGGCCCCTCCTGCACCTCCACGGGCCGACATGTGTCACCTGGGGGGACAGCCATGCCGGGCGCCGTCCCAAACATGCTCAGCTTAGGGGCGCACGTGAGGAGGCGCTCGCGAGGAGGCGCTAGGTGAAGCGCACTGGTGGGCGCATCACAGAGCACCAGGAGAAGCAGAGAGGCAGGCGGGTCACGAAACCGTCCACCTTGCTGTGCGTCCAGCAAAGGCGCAGGGACAGCAGCCACGCCTTCCGCAGGCCGTGACAGGCTGTTTGCTCCGTGGGAAACAGCGAGATTAGATTTGTCCTTGAGAATCCTCCTGCCCGCATGCCCAGGGATGGCGGGTCCTCAGCTGGCGCACACATCAGGAGCAGAGCAGCCGCTGGTCGTGGCCGGCGTCCATGCCACCCGCTGGGCACTCTGGCTGGGCGGCAGGGGAGGGTCCACACCGGGGCCTGGTGCTGAGGCCGAGTTGGTAGGGGCTGACCGAGCCGCCGCATTCTTGGTCTGCTGATCGCCCAGGGAGCCCCTATCATACTTGGAAGAGGCCACCAGGGCCAGGGGCCGCCATCCCCTTCCTCTCCCAGCCTGTGGGCCCTTCCTCCGGGCTGAGGTGTGGGCTGCTCTACCCCACAGCAGGCTCGCCTCTCTTGGGAGCCGCTGCACCGGAGACAGGAGCGCCCCTTCTGAATGCTCTGGAACAGAGACTCAGCACCAATTCGCGCTGGGACCCCAGCCTGCTGAGTCCTGCACTTTCCCGCAGTGGCTTATGGGGTGCCTCCCGTGTGCCAGGCCGTGTTCCCACACACAGCTCTCCTTGGCATGGGGCTGCGGCCCCCGTTTCCACGGTCGCACGTTTCGAAAAGGAGGGCCAATCCAGAATCCCGGCCCTGATGTCTGTGCTCCTTCCAGCGTATGCTGACAGAGCTGTGGTAGCGATGACCTTGACTGTCCCTGGGGCCTTGAAAGGAAGAGGAGGATCCAGTGAACCGAGCCATGGACCCTGGAACCTTTAAAATGGACATCAGAGGCGTGGCCTCTGTCAAGTGCCTCAGAAAGACCATCAATTCTCCAAATAGCCAAGTTCCCCCTCCAGGACCAAATCCTGGAAACGGCCAGAAAGTAGGACGGGGCAGTGGGGGGCGGCTTTCAGCAGAAGGGTGGCTCGCACATGGGCCAGGCAGCCCTCCCCTACTCGAGCCACATTGCGAGGGGGTGGTGTCGGCTGGGAGGCGGCTCCGGCAGCTGAGACCAGCTTTATATTTAGGTGGGGTAGGTGGCCGCCTACTCAGTGTGATTTCACAGGCTCTGGGGGCCCCTTCCAAGCCCCAAAATACCTCCTCCACCTGCCTCTCGGTGCCAGCAGTCTTCTGATAAGAATGGCTTTCTGTCCCGGGGTCAGAGAGAAAGCTGTCAGGGCTGACATTGATCTCAAGTCCACTTTCCATCAAGGAGCAGGTGCTCCGTGGACTTTGAGGCTGGAAGGGGAGCTCGAGTCCTGTCCAGGGAGACGTTGTAGGTTCCCTTCCTCGGCCTCTGTGTCTCCTACGGGAACATCAGGGGCTAAAGGCAGTTGATTCTTAACGTATGCTGAGCCCTGCCCTGAGCCTGGCTCTCTGTCAAATGCTAGGGATGTTACCAGCAGATTCCACACATCCCTGCTTGGAAGGATGCTGCCGTCCAGTGGGAGAGACGGAGGAAAGTGACAGCCTCACACGTAAATCACTTCTCATCGTGACATGCCAAGACAGAAAAGTACAATGTGCCACAAGGCACACAACAGAGCATCCCGACTTTCTCTGGTTGTTCCAGGAGGGCATTTCAGCTGAGGCTCTGTGGGTGAATAGGAGTCTTCTAGGCAACGCACTGGGAAGAAGATTCCATGCACACAGGACACCTCGAGGCAGGAAGAATCCCACAGAAGCTAAGGGGCCCATTGAGGGGAGGCAAAGTCAGAGCCATGAAGCCGAGAGGTAAACTGAGATCATGTGTACCCTAAGTCAGTCCACGCACACACAGCCACCGCCTGGGCAAGTGACAGAGACACCGCTGCCCGCCCGCTCCGGCATCCTGCCTCCAGGCCACCCCCAGGTAATCGCGCACACATCTGCGCCTGAAACATGCCACCCAGGTGGGGTGGAGGACGGGCCTCTTGTGCATAGGTAACGGGATCAGCCTGAGAAACGCCGTGTGCACGGCCTCCCTCCCCACGCGGGCCCCCCTCCCCCACCCCGGTCAGGGGCACAGCGCCCAGCTGTGATCGGTGCTTCACGGCACATCTGTTCTTGGTTTACTTTTTTTACAGACGAGAGCATTCTCCAGACAGAGAACACACTTGTGGCTTTTCTGTGTCCTTCAGAGAACCCGATTTGATTCTGGGCCCAACAGGCATGCGTCTAGGGCGCGCCGTGGTCCGGAAAGCGGCCGAGACCTGGCCGCCCGCGGGGCTGTGCGCTCACATTTCTTTGGTTTACGCTTCTGTAAACTCCCCATCACCCTCCTCTGACAATAAAAAGCTTCAGATCATTAGGACAAAAATGTTCAAAGCAGAGTGAAAATTCACTAATTCAGATCTTCGGGAATGTGGAATATGAAAGCTCCGCACACCTGGTTTGCTGAGCCAGTTGACAGTGTAGAGCACTGAACCAGTTGACAGTGTAAAGCACTGGCAATTTTTAGCTTTCTTGAACGCCCAGACCAGCTGCCTACTCCACCTGTTAACCTTTTGGTGTAAAATCCTGTGATTCCACCAGCGGAAATATTCCTGTTGATGGGCCGGAACCCCCTTCCGAGGGGTTCACGTGGTCGGGGAAGGGGTGAGCAAGTGGTGGGGTGGCGGGTGGGGATCAGAGCCACCTGGCACTGGGGTCCTTCCCACAGTGGCCCCTGCACACCCGGACCTTGTTAACGACAGCGAAGTAGCCTTTGTTCTGCCCTGACACAGACAGTCACGACTGCCACGGTAGGTTGACCTCAACCCTGAGCACAGCCAGATGCAGAGGGAGGGGTCAGTGGGCGGAAGATCGCTAAGAGGAACTTGCTTCAGTGTCGACGAGGTGGGTATTCTGCAAACCTGGCCTCCCTACAGGGCTCTTCCCACGGACAGCCCGGGACTGGGTTGTGGAGGGCGGGGGAGGAGGAACCGGGTGGCTCTCGAGGGTGGAAGATTCTCACCCCGCTACGTTAGCAGAATGCTTGCTGAAACTGGGCTCTGGAAGACAAAGAGAGGCCTCGGGGTGAGCACCGGTGAGCAGAGGGCTCAGGTCAAGGAGGGAGTCCTTGCCAGCCCGTCACGGTGAGCAGGCAGGGGAGGTGAATCGAGTCATGAGTCACCAGTCGTGGGGCATGGTGTTCACAGACACAGGGCACAGGAGACAGAGGTCTGGGCAGAACCCACATCTGCCAGTCACACCGGGACATGGGTCACTTCTCTCTGACCTCACGTTCTGCATGTGTAGAGCGGGGACAGGAATTCCAGCCTTGTGGGACGTGCAAGTGCGGCGCAGGAAGGGAACAAATGGTGCGCTTTATGTGCTGTCAGTGCTGTTATTACATAAAGGGTAAACACGATTCGATTTTGAATTATACAAGACAAATGTGTGGGGAGTAAAATATGGAAGTTTCTTTTTCTGTCACTTGCTCCAACTAAACTGTTAACTGCTTACACTGTGGTGTGTCTCCTTCCAGTTCTGCTTCTATGCATTTATACATGAGGCCTCTCTGACATCACCACCAGCACCAGCACCACCAGCACCACCACTGTCACTGCCACCACCACCACCACCACCATCACCACCATCATCAACACCATTGTCTCTATCACCACCATCACCATCACCACCACCACCACCATCACCACCACCACCACCATCACCACCATCATCAACACCATTGTCTCTATCACCACCATCACCATCACCACCACCACCACCACCACCATCACCACCACCACCACCACTATTGTCTCTATCACCACCATCACCACCACCACCACCACCATCACTACTGTTTGCCACCATACCACCACCACCACCACCATCATCAACACCATTGTCTCTATCACCGCCATCACCACCACCACCACCACCACCATCACTACTGTTACCACCACCACCACCACCACCACCACCATCATCAACACCATTGTCTCTATCACCATCACCATCACCACCACCACCACCATCACCACCATCATCAACACCATTGTCTCTATCACCACCATCACCATCACCACCACCACCACACCACCTCCACCCACCACCATCACCACCATTATCATCACCACCATCATCTGCATCACCACCATGTCCACCATCACCACCATCACCACCACCATCACCACCTTCACCACCATCATCACCATCATCAACACCATCGTCTCCATCACCACTATCACCACTATCACCACCATCCTTTACCATCACCACCACCACCAGCACCATCACCACCACCACCAGCACCACTACCACCACCATCACCATTATCACCACCATCACCATCACCACCACCATCGTCTCCATCACCACCACCACCACCACCACCACCACCACCACCACCATCAGCACCATCATCATCACTATTGTTACCACCATCACTACCATCACATCACCATCACTGCCATGACCACCATCACCATGATTATTTTGCATGAATGGGATCATGCTAAACATATCCCATGGATAATCAGTGTGTCTCAAAGGTGTTTTCATGTCAGTATGAAGAGGGAAGTTTAATTATTCTTGATGGCTGAATAGTATGTCATTGGCTTAGAGCAGCTTCTGTCTTTCTTACAAAAATTTTTTTGGTGTTTATTTTTGAGAGAGAGACACTGAGCAGGGGAGGGGCTCACAGAGGGAGAGACACACACAGACTCTGAAGCAGGCTCCAGGTTCCTCACTGTCAGCCCAGAGCCTGATTCAGGACTCAAACTCATGAACCACGAGATCATGACCTGAGCCAAAGTCAGATGCTTAGCCGGCTGAGCCACCAGGCACCCGAGCTTCTGTCCTTTTATGTATCCATTCCCATAGTGATGGACGTTGGGTTGTCTGGCCTTCTATTTTTGCAAATAATGCTGCAATTTACATCCTTGAACAACCTGTGTGCTAGATAGACCAACGGCTCTCCCTCCCGAAGATGTCCACTTCCTAATTTCTAAGACCTAAATTGGTTACCTCCCATGACAAAAGGCATTTTGCAGATGTGATGAAATGAAGGATCTTGAGGCAAGGAGGTTATCCTGGATTATTGGGTGGATAATGCCATCCCGAGGGTCCTCACAAGAATCCTGTAGACACCGTGCGTGTAGGCTTCTGATCTTGCTGTAAGAGAATAAATTTGCTCCTTTTTAAGCCATTAGGTTTGTAGAAATGTGTTACAGAAGCAATTGGAAAACAATACCTCCATCTTTGGGAAGGTGTATGCATTTCCGGAGGCTAGATTCCTAGAAACGAATTTGCACAAAGGGTATGCGCACTTACAACTTTTCTTAACGTTGCTAAATGGCCCACTATACGGAGTTCACAAGCGTGCACACAATTACACAGGTGATCTGACTGTGCTTCCCCACACTGGCGCCAGCTTTGGATATCTTCACTATTTAAAATTTTGCTCAGTTTAGAGACAAAATGCTATCTCACTAAACTTTAATTTTAATTACTTTGAATGATGCTAATTGCATTCTTTTCGGCCTCTGGGACTTGCCTGTTTACAATTTTCGCTTGCTTTGTTTGTCATGATTTTCTAACTTAATTGTGAAGACTCTTCATATTTTCTAAAGAGTAATCCTTTATTTTAGAGGCTGCAAATAGTTTCTCCGTCAGTTACGTGTCTTTTGAATTTTTTTTTAAAACCGTGTCTTTGGTCAAGTAGAAGAGATAAAACAGGTTTTACAAGTAAAATATGTGCATCATCTTCTTTATGGCTTCCAAGTTTCATGTTTACTTTACATATTTTTCTTTCACAAAGAATATAAAATGAATATAAAAATAAAAGAATATAAAAATGTACTACGCTGTATTCTTTAAAACTTTTATAGTCTATTAAATTGTTTAAATCATATACGGAAACCCACTGAACAATAAACTATTAAAAAATAATAAAATTTAAAAAAATAAATTGTTTAAATCATTCATTATTCTTATTTTTTGTGACGGGGATGAGGCAGGGATCCCACTTTTTTCTTTTCTTTTTTTTAAATTTTAAGTTTTTATTTATTTTATTTTATCTTATTTTTAAAAATATTTTTATTTATTTCTAGGAGAGAGAGAGAGAGACAGCGTGAGCAGGGGAGGGTCAGAGAGAGACAGAGACACAGACTCTGAAACAGGCTCCAGGCTCCAAGCTGGCAGTCAGCACAGAGCCCAATGCGGGGCTCGAACCCACGAACCGTGAGATCATGACCCAGCGAAAGTCGGATGCTCAACCGACTAAGCCATGACGCCTATTTATTTTATTTTTATTTTTGAGAGAGGGATAGAGAAAGCATGCGCAGGGGAGGGTCAGAGAGAGAGGGAGACACAGAATCTGAAGCAGGCTCCAGGCTCTGAGCTGTCAGCACAGAGCCCGATACGGGGCTCGAACCCACAAACTGTGAGATCATGACCTGAGCTGAAGTCAGACGCTTAACCGACTGAGCCACCCAGGAACCCCACAATTTTTTTCTTCCTATGGGTGGTAACTTGTATCAGCATCATTTGTTAAAAAGAATATTCTTTCCCTTTGTGTTTGCTGCGTTTCCCCCCTAAACCAATGCCATATATATTTGGGTCTGTGTCTGGAATTTCTATTCTGTCCCGTTAATCTATACATCTGTCTTTACATTAGAGCCTCTTTGTCTCAATCACTATAACCCAACGAGTCTTGAAGCCAAGTCATCTAAGTCCTCTATCTTTGATCTCTTGCCTTTTTATCTGAAATTTCTGAAATGTTTTTTCTGACATATTCCAGGTGTGTGACTTGTCAGTTTCTGGGATTTTGATTGGGATTGCAGTGAATCAATTCAGGGAAAAGTGATACCTTAACAGTATTGAATCTTCCAGCTCATAACCACGGTCTCCCTCCATCGGCTTAGGATCTCTGCAATGTCTTTCAGCAAAATGTTGTCATTTTCAGCATACAGGTCTAGACCTGTTCTGCTAAGTTTGTTCCCAAGTATCTCATTAATGCTGTTTTACTTGGTATTTAAAAAGAAATATCAGTTTCTGATTGTTTGTATATAGAAGTAAAGTTGACAGTGTCTCCTCGTGTCCTGTGGAATTTACACACCGACTGATCAAATCTGATAGCTTTGTGTGTATTTCCTAGGATTTTCTCCGGAGTCAACCTTGTTGTTTGTGACTAGGGACCATTTACTGTTTCCTTTCTAAAAAATTTTTTTATGTTTTAATTTTTATTTTCGAGAGAGAGACAGAGTGCAAGCAGAGGAGGGGCAGGGGGAGAGGGAGACACAGAATCCAAAGCAGCTCCAGGTTCCGAGCTGCCAGCACAGAGCCCGACGCGGGGCTTGAACTCACGGACCGTGAGATTGGATCTGAGGCAAAGGTTGCCCAACAGACTGAGCCGCCCAGGCACCCCTGCTGCTTCCTTTCTAATCTGCGTGCATTTCTGGCCTTGTTCCCGCCTGGTTGTGCTGACTACGATCTCCAGGACAACGTGGAAGAGATGAGCAGACACCGTGCCTCATTCCTAATCTTTGGTCACACGCACTTGACCTATCAGCACCAAGGCTGGTGACAGCTCTAGGTACCTTGTAGATACGCGACACCTTCTATTCCTAGTTGCCTCAGAATTCAAAGCATGAATGGATGTTGGATTTTGTCAAATGATTCTCCTGCATCTGTTGAGATGCTCAGGTACCGATATCAGTATCTATAACTCGGTGTATTAATTAGCAAATTGCATTGACTGATTCGCCAGTGGATAACCAGCCCTGCGTTCCCGGGCTGAGCCCTGCGTGCCTGTGCTGGATGGTCCTTGCCGGACGTTGTGGCTTTCTGTTTGCTAATCCTTCGTTGAGGATCGTTGTGGCCGTGCCGTCAGGGCGACCGGCCTACCATGTCTTTTCCTGCACTGTCTTTGTCTGGTGTTGTCTGGAAACAGAGTAATATGCTGGCTTCGCAGAGGGAGTTGGGAAGTTCTCCCTCCTCCTGAACTTTCTGGATGAGCTAGTGTGGGGGTTGGGAGTGATTTTGTTGGAAATCTTTGGCAGAATTCGGCAGCGAATACGTCTGGTGCACATCCGCCCCACCACGAGGCCAGACCCTTCCCCGCGCCCCGTGTGCCAGGTGGGGGCTGCAGCGCGGGGTCCCCCCCAGGCACTGCCTGGGGCACGTGCTGTCCGTCTCTCTGGGGTCGCTGTTTCCTGATGCTCATCAGATGCCGTCTGAGAACCATCCCTTCCTCTGCCCTGCTTATTCCAGTCACCTGAGGCAAGGGGATGAATCCAGCCCCCGGCTACACCTCACGGCTGGGAGCGGAAGGAGGCTGGGATTTGTCGTTCCAAAGAAAGTTTTTCTCTAAAAGGACCTGGGAGGGAACGGAGGTAGATTCATCTGCTTTGGTCCATCATTTCAATGAAAATTTCTGAATTTTTATCTAAAACTTAGAGCAGGTCCAAGATGGTGTCCACAAGGGCCTCGTTCTCGGTGCCGTGTCCCCCAGAGCGCCTCGGGGTGTGGGAGACAGGAGGGTGTCTCCATCTCACGCCCCGGGGTGCTCTGGACCTTGCCGCTGATGGGGGTGAGCCCGGGCCTGCGGGTCTGTGACCTGGTCCTGCCCCTCCACCTGCAGACGCACCTGTGCGTGAATTAGTGAAGTCAAAGTGAGCTGCTGGTACATTCCAGTACATTCCAGCAACTTCTCTCGCATGCACTGCACCACTCAGCCGTCGTCCTCAGGCCCATCAGAGCCCTGCGGGCAGGACGCAGCTCAGGACCACGGGGACTTGAATGGCTTGTGAGGAGGACCACGGAGGCTCCCTTCAGGTTCCCCAGGGAAGGGACTTGGGGTCAGGAACAAACCAGGTGCCTTCTCGCAGGCAGCGAGGGGACCCTTGTAAACAGCTCCCACTTCTTGCTCCTGGTTAAACTGAGGGGACCTGGGAATAAGGACAAGAGCGAAAGCAGTGATTTAAAAACCTGACACTCATGTCTCCAGGCCCACCCGCAGTCAGGGGCATGGGAGGGGGGTGCAGGGCTCGGAAGGACCCAGACCTGAGTCCGTGTCCCCGTCCTGGGGACTGAGGGGCCCCCCTGCCCTGTCTGACCGCGTTTGTCTGCCTCCAGGGGTAGCACGAGAACCCCACCTTGCAGGCAGTTGAGGCACTGGGAGCACTCGCGCTTGACCTTCGTATGTGCTGCTCACACGGCGGCTCCAAGCCCGAAGGGCGGCCCGGCCCCGGGGCTCGGCGTGGGGCAGCCCGTCTCGCCTGCCGGGCCCTCTGCGTGTCATTCACTGCCTTCTCCACTGTGACAATGAGTCCTGCTGTGACGATGCGGCTGCCATCACATCCGTGACTGCAGGGGCTCCTGTGAGGACTCGAGAGCCACCCGTGACCTCCCTCAAGCCTGTGGCTCCCGGGGCTGGTGGACGTAAAGGCCTTGGGGCTTCGCTCTCACGTCCAGAGAGAGGCCGGCCTCGGCCTCATGGGGCAGGCGGGCACCCGGCAGGCAGGAGGGGTGCTTGCCCACGGCCCCCGAGCAGGCTGGTGGCAGGGTCCACGCCCGTGGACTATCTTCCTGGGCCTCAAAGCACGCCGCCAAACCGCCGGGCGGCAGCGGACAGCAGGACGTGCGGGGGACTGGGCTTTCCTCTCCAGCCACGTGATCTGGTGGCCCTGCGAGAACCCGCCTGCGGAGTGGGGACCGTCTGCCTTCCTGGAGACGACAGCAAGTCCTGAGGCTCGGATGTCAGATCCGGGGTGCGCCATGGCCGCCCTCCCCCCGCACGGCCCTCGTACCGAGAGCCTCCCTGACAGAGCCCTCCCGCGGCCGGCCCACCGCCTCCCCAGCCTTCTTGCTCACGCCCCCGCCCGTGGTGCGTCCTCCCCCTCCCCCCACCCAAGGGTTGTGGCCACGACCTGCCGGAGAGGGTGCGGATCCAGTCCTTTGCGGAGTGTGGGCCCCTTGCTTCCTGCCCGCCCTCCCGGCAGGAGGGAGAGAGTCTTTGATGTGCGCTTGCTGCTCTGCCTTCCGTATCAGGGAGGGTTCCAGAAAGTCAGACAACACAGCGTGCCGCTGCTCTGCCTTCCGTATCAGGGAGGGTTCCAGAAAGTCAGACAACACACAGCGTGCCGCTGCTCTGCCTTCCGTATCAGGGAGGGTTCCAGAAAGTCAGACAACACAGCGTGCCGTGCACTGCTTCGCTCTGTGCCTTGGGGGGTTGGGGGTAGGCAGCCAGCCTCCCTCGTCTGTGGGGCTGATGCCTTCCTGGCCACTGTGAGCGTGACTCGGGTGATTGAGGGCTCCACGCCGAACACCAGGAAGCCACTGTGGATGCCCCTGCCTGGCCTCACCACTGCTCCTGCTCTGCCTTCCTTACCAAACCACCATACTCTGCCACAGGGCCTTTGCACGGGCTGCTCTCCGGGCTGACGTGCTGCTATCACCGCATCCTCGTGGTTTATCCTCCGTGAACTCCCCACAGAGAGACCTTCCTGACCCCATCGCCTGCAGCAGCCCCCTCCCCCTGCCGTGTTCTTATGTGCATATAGCAGACAAGAGGCACCCTTCCAGCCTCCTCTGGGCTTGCTGCATGGCCGCTGATTTCTGCTGGCTTCTTTCTCTGTGCAGCGGGCCAAGTGGAGGGGCACCGAGCCCATTCAGAGGTGATTTGCAACCCCCTGTGGAGAGCCTGGCAGGAGCTGGCAGCCTGGCAGCCACGATCCTGTGTTTGCACAAAAACTCGTGTGACAGGTTTCCTTCAGGACCAGGATTCTGAAAGCAAAGGGACCCGATACCCGAGGCGGCTGTCAAGGCCGCATCAGCGCCTAATAAGGGAAATGTATTCAGTGTGTCCCAGACAAACCGAGCGCTGGCTGGTCTTAAACAGAAGTCCTTGTGCCACAGCCCACAGGGGAGGGTATCCAGCGGGACTGGCTCGGCACATGAGGTTCCGTGGGCCAGTGGGTCCGGGGGACGCGCCCCCAGGCGGGAGCCCCGCTGGATTAGTCTGCAGCTGGGACCTCAGCAAATGCGCACACAGGGCCGGGAGCTGTCACGGCCCCTGCCCCAGGACTCACGCAAAGAGCAGGACGGCCTTGGAGGCCAGACTCCGAGGGCCCCGGTCACGGTCCGTGCCGCACCGCAGCCCCCCTACCGGCAGGAGATCGGACTGCAAGCCCCCACGTGCGTCTGCCCCTTGCTCCTGACTCAGGCTCAGCATTTACCCAAGTCCCGCGTGTGCTGAGCACTGGCCGGGGGCCAGGAGAGACCCACTCCCTTGGGAAGAGCCCCGGTCGGGGGCAGCTGTGGCTGTACCCTGGCTCTGCAGAGTCTTAGAGCAGGGCCTGACGGAACTGGGTGGAGTCCCAACAGACGCTGACCCAGGGGATCAGAAAACCCCAAGGCCTGCAGCTCCGCCAGGGGCAAACCCCGGGGAGGCATCCCGAGGGTGGGGGTGGAGGTGGGGCAGGGAGAAGGGCCATGGGTGCGGGAGACAGAGTCAGAGCTCAGGGGCAGATGGCTTCAGTGAGGAACCCTGTGGAGGGCACTGTGTCGGGGAGGTTGGGGGCCAGTCCCCTGGCCCTGGTGAAATGCCACCACGTCCTGGTGGCCCATTTGCCACAAGAGCCCTGTTTCGTGGCTGAGTTGCAGCGTTCCTCCTGGGCTCCATGTCTCCCTGGGGGCCCAGGAGGGTGGCTCAGGGCCTGTGCATGAGGGATGCTCAGAGAAGGGGCTGCCCCTCCCTCTGTCACGTTTCCTGTCTCCTGCGTGGATCGGCACACCCACACCATGTTGGCCTGCCTCTCAGCCTCTCCTTCGAGAGTGCCACAGGAATAATCTCTTCAAATGCACATCTGGCCCCGTCACTCCTCTGCCCCAACACCTTCTGTAGCTCCCTAGTGTTCTCAGGATAAAGCCCTGCAGCAAGCCCTTCTCTGGACCCTGTTCCCCGAGGTCCTGTCCCCCGGAGCAGGGTGGGGGGCTGCTGGCCCTCCCTCCCTGCCGGGGTTGGGGGCGGTTCTCCCTGCACCCAGGGAGCCCAGCCTCTGCTCTGAGCAGGTTTGCATTCTGAATGCATGAAAATGCAAATTACAGACGCTCATTTCCTGGGAGGTGAGAAATCTGGCCTCAGCAGGAAGGGCTTAGATGGGATGGGGTTCTTTTCTCTTCCTGCGGTGTAGGCCCTGGCCTGGAGTGGCCGCTTAAGGGAGCCTCAGGGCGGCCTTCCTCCAGGAAGCCAGCCCTCCAGACGAGCTGGAGGCCCCTCCTTTGTTGACCAAATGGGACAAACGCACCTGGAGGTGCCCCAGACTTCCCACTGTCACCCTGATGGGATTCGGGGAAGGAAGTCGGGTCGGGGGAGGCTCTGGGGCTCCTAACATGAGGCTCCCGGCAGAGCGAGCACCCTCGTGCTTACCCTCAGGATGTCCATCTTGTCCCTGGACACCTGCAGAGACTCTGGTGCAGTTCTGTTGGGGGTGTGTGCACGCACAGGTGCATGTGTGTTGTGTTCACACGTGTGTGAGCACATGTGTATGCACGTGCATGTGTACAAGGGGTGTGTGCATGCGTGTGCTGGGTGCATGCATGTGTCTGTGCACACGCGTGTGCCTGTGCTGCGTGTGTGCGTGTGTGGTGTGTGCACATGTGTTCTTGCGTGTACGTGTGTGTGGGTGCACGCACCTGTGTGTGTTCTAAACACGACACCTGCCATCTCACAGGGAGCATCAATGAATATTTACTACCTTGGGTTTTTTTCCCCCTCAAAAAAAGTAATTTCGCTGTTGGGTTATTAAATCTATTTTTATTGCTACAAAAATGTCTCCCATCCATTAAGATGAGGGGCTCCTGGTGCTCACGGTGATTGTGTTTCGGCCGCTGGGGCGCCTCCCTGTTCTGCAGGAGGGGGCTGGTTGCAGGGCCCTCAGCCGCATTTCTGGGGCGCTGACATCCTTTTTTTGCCTGGACACTGTAAAAGATGCAGCTTCTCAGACAGCTGCAGGTGGATGGGGTGCTCGGGTCTGGCCCCCCCAAACCTTAAACCCCCCCGCTGGGCCAGGCCGGCAGACAGTGAAGAACTTAGTGGTTTTCTGTTCACCGTTAGCAAGCCTTGGCCAGGAGGCCCTCGGGCAGGTGCGGGACCGAGCGGCGTCCAGGGCTCAGTCCTGTGGTGGGAGGCCCCCCGGACCTGCCCCCCACCCCCCAGACCAGGAGCCTGCTGTAGGAGGCTCGGCCCTCAGGTTTGGGACCACTCAGCTGGACCCCTGTGCCTGACTCAGACCACAACAGCCTCCTCAGCTTGTCCCAATGGTGGGTGGCTGCCGTACACCCTGGACCTCAGCCCCGGACCAGCCTGTGCCCTGGCAGAAAGGGCGGGGCAGTCCCCCTGCCCCCTCTGCTCTTGACCCGCGCGGTCCCCATCTTCCTTCTGTAAACTCTTAGCAGCTCGTGGGCAGCTGATCACCCGGGGATCAGGGCCTCGGGGGCAGAGGTCTGGGCCCCACCTCTGTGCCTGGTCCTGGGACCAGAGCTCCCACCTGCCGACTGGAAACAGAGAGCCCAGCCCAGGATGCTGGGCACACAGGCTCCCGGTGTGCCCGGGTCCGTCTCAGACCAGGTGGACCTGGGTCCCAGGAACTATGAGCCACCACGGAGTCCGGGCCCCGGGCAGGGAAGGCGTGTTCAGAAAGGGCACCTTCCTCTTCCGAAGCCCTACCCTGCCTTACGGGGCTGGGAACGCTTGAAACACACCAAGTAGGTTTCGGATCATCATTGTCAACTAATAGTGCTTCCTGATCCCTGAATCAGCACTGTCTGCGTGGGTGAATTGATGCTCACACAACCCCACACCAGAGGAACTATTATTATTCCCACGTGTAGACAGAGGCTCAGAGAGGTGAGGGATGTGGCCCATGGATGCACAGTGAGGGAGGGGCAGAGCTGGGATCTGAACCCAGGCCTTCTGCCTCCATCCTCTGCCCTGTGCCCCAGACATGCACCACACCAGGAGTGACCAGAACCTTCCATGGGGATTTGTTTAGCCTCCACGTGGCCTTTGGATGCAGGGACACGATCTCCATTTAGAGATGAGGATACACGGAGGGTCCAGATGTGGCCGAGGCCACATGGATGCACAGCCTTCCGGCACCCACTATATGCTCAGGGGCTTTGGCGGTCCCCGGAACAGAGGCCAGACCCTCACCTGGCCTCCAGACTCTTGCCATCTGAGCCCCTTGGCTGTCACTGCTCGCCACGGCTCCGGCCACCCTCTGGCCCCTGGTGGCCCCCTGGTTCCTGTGCACAGCTGACTGACTCCACCCCTGACCCGGGGCTCCGGCGCTCCCACCGCCCCACACGCTTCCCCTGGCCGGGTGTCTTCCTGACAGCTCAGCTCACGGGCCCCCTGGACAACTGATCTGGCTGCGGGGGCCTCTCCCCCAGGTCCAGAGGTACCCTACTCCACCCCCGGAGACTAGGTTTCTAGGGGCAAAGGGAGAGGAGGGAGAGATGAAGAGGTATAAGGACAGGTGAGAAAGCTTGGTCTCGTTTTTGAGTGTGCAAAGGGCTCGTCTAAATACAGTCAGAGGGCCGCCGGGGGCTCTGTCAGCTAAGTGTCTGGCTTCGGCTCCAGTCATGATCTCACGGTTCGTGGGTTCGAGCCCCACGTCGGGCTCTGTGCTGACAGCTCGGAGCCTGGAGCCTGTTTCAGAGTCTGTGTCTCCCTCTCTCTGACCCTCCCCTGCTCACGCTGTCTCTCTCTCTCTCAGAAATAAATAAACATTAACCTTGGGTAGATCCTTTCTGATAAAGAAAAGGTGTTTTCAGCCCTCGGCTGGGGCTGGCTGTTCAGTGTGGCTGCAGGGTAGGTCATGCCTGGCGTGGGGTTGGGGGACAGAGGAGAAGGGTCACTCAGGCCATATGGGGAATCTCAGTGGAAGCTTCTTAGGTTAGCCCGTGATGCTTCTGAGTTTGTGGTATAGACACTGGCAGGTGTACCAGGCTCTGGGTACCCGGCGCCCCACCGTGGCCGGGCTAGTAGGAGGAAGGGGGTAGTTTCTACTGGGAACAGGCTTCGAGGCTGGGGGGTCAGGAGAACAGCAGGCAGCAAAGTCAAGTGCTTTCACACAAACCCGAGGGTCTGCCAGGAGGAGCCCACCCTGGGGCACATGCTTTGCCCCTCGAAATCCAGTGTGTCCTGGGAGCTATTTTTTCCTTTGTGTTTATTTTTTTTCGATTACTGGAAAGTCGACCCAGCATTTTCTTACTTGTCATTTATGTATAGATTTAAATGTGTCCATTTTTTCAGTGTTTTTTAAATCTTGGTTGGAAAATGTCACCGGAAAACCAGGCTCAGTGTTTAGAACATCCACATGCATTCTCCTCACTGCGACCCACCTACGTGCACAACTCCTCCTGCGAAGGCTGACAGATTTAGCAGGAAAAAAAAAAATCAAACAAAGCAAAATGGGACACCCTGTGAAATCTGAATTTCAGAGCAACGACAACACATAATTTTTTAGTACAAGTATATCCCATGAAACATTTGGGATATACTTATGCTCACAACATTAGTGTTTCTCTGAAGTGCAGGGTGTTATGGTCCTACTCCTCACCCACGCCCACCCACATACAAGCGGTGCTCACATACTAACTGCCACCTCTGGTTTCCTAGCAACCAAGGCAGACGCGCCCCCCACCCCAGACTCCATAACCGGTGTTTTGGAGGCCAAGGGAAGACCTGCAGTTGAGGCAGAGGCCTTCGTGTGGATCATGTTTCTGGGGCCCGGGAACCAGTTCCAGCAGCTTCTGAAAGGGGTAGGTTGTGACTGAAGTGTGGACGGGTGGGCTGGGGCCCAGGAACCCCCTCCTTGGCTGCCTCCCAGGGGATGCGGTGGGCCAACACGCTCAGCCCCCCCAAACTCCTGGAGCCCAGTGATACCCCTCGAGGTGTACGTGGTGGGCACGTCCCCCCGGGGCTGATGTCCACCAGCAGGCTGGGGACTAAGCCCCCTGAGATCATCAGGACCAAGACTACCATTCTCGGTAGGGAAACTGAGGCAGAGCGAGCAAGGGGCTTGTCAAGTGCACGTCGGTTTCCCCTCTCTGCCGGCCCCCTCCTGCGCCCCAGGGCGCTGTGTGCTCCACACTCAGACAGATTTGGGCTTCAGTCCAGGCTCCCACACTAAGCGTGAGTTTCCCGCGGCCACTGAAACAAATCACCACAAACTTGGTAGCTTAACACGATGTAAACTTATTCTCTTGTGGTCCCGGAGGTCTGAAACCCAAAATGGGTCTCTCTGGGGGGACTCAGGTGGGGGCCAGGCTGGCTCCTTCTGGAGGCCCCGGGGGGGTTGGGGGGGAATCTGTGTCCTCGCCTTTCTGGCTGCTGGAGGCTGCCTGCGTGCCCGGCTCCAGGAGAAGCCATGGCTCCCATGTCCCATCACCCCGACGCTGCTTTCCTGCCTCCCTCTTCCACCTTTAAGGGCCCTTGTGACTCCGTGAGGTTCCCCTGGATAACCCCGGATCGCCACCCGTCTTCAAGGTCAGCCAATTGGCAGCTCAACGTCCAACCCCTCTGCCACGGGGCCTGAGAATGGACCGTTGGGGGCCGTTTATCCGTCTCCACCTGTGCCTGAAGGTCAGTGGGTAGTTGGAGCCTCACTTTCTACTGCTGTAAAGTGTGGGGGAGGTGATGGCTCCTGGCGGGCTTCTGGGGCCGCGGGAACAGCGCATGCCTGTTGGTGAGCCCGACTCCGGGCACGTGGAGGGGGCTGGCCCGCGGCAGCCACTGTTCGCTGGAACAGGCGGCCTGGCCACGTCGGGGCCTGACTTCCTGACATGGGACAGCGGGCACCACACAGGCAGGGACGGCGAATCTCGACCTCAAGGCGCTGGACACAGGTCTGGTGCTCAGCGTGTGGAACAGTGTTCGTGAATGAATGAATGAATGAATGAATGAATGAATGGTTGGCTGTTCACAGAGCAGAGGCAGGGAGGTGAGCATTTGTGGAGAAGGGCCAGTGGGTGTGTGGGTGGGGGAGGGGAACCTGAGGGGTGGGGGGCTTCTCCATCTGAGAGAGGCCACCCCTTAAGGCCTGAATACCCTCCATCCAGTGGCTCAGACGCCCATTTCTCCCCCGCAGAAGGTATCAGCTTTGCGGGGGGCTCCCCTCCCCCAGCCCCCACCGGGATCTGAGTGCACCCCAAGAAGGCAGCTTGCCACGATCGATGCCACTGATGTCGCTTGTCAGGGACAGAGTGGCCTGGGCATGATCACCGGGCGGGGGGCCGGCCGGGGGCAGGGCTGTGTGGGGGGGGTGAAGGCAGGCCTGGGCTGGTGCTGGACCCGCAGGGCCGTGGTGTGGGGGCACAGGGGGCGCGGACGCTTCCTCCCTGCGGACGGGAGGCCTGGTCAGCTTCTGCCCACAGGGAGCCCCGTGGCTCCTGGTCCTTGCAGAGTAAGGTCAAAGCCGGTGACCGTCCGCCACGCCTCTGCTGCCGGAGCCCAGCCTCCCGCCGCGCCCTCCCCCCCACCCCGTGCACTTGGCCTGGTGCCTTCGGCCCCGTCTGTGCGGGCTGGTTCTTGCTGCCTCTCCTTGCTCGGGCGCGCAGATCCCGGAGGCCCCCACCCGTGGGGTCGGCATCCCGCCGGGTCAGCGTCCACACGTCTCTTCCCAAACCTCCTCATCCCGGGCTTGCTCCTCCCGGGTCCCCGAGTGGCCGCGCAGGAGCCGAGCACGAATCCCCGTGGACCCTCACCTGGGGTCTTCCCACCTTCCGGGTGAGAGGTGAGGCGTCACTTACCTTCTGCCCAGAGGGTTCCCCGTCTTCACCGAGAGGCGGGAGGAACACGGTGCCGGCAGACATGTCCCCAGGCCCATGAGCGCGGCTGGTTGAGGGACAGGCCCTGAGGCGGGCAGAGCAGCCCAGGGCTCAAGGACCCCGGGGCAGAGGAGGCAGGAGAGAGAGACAGGGAGCCAGGAAAATGCAGGAGGGGCTCCGAGGCCAGGGCCCTGAAGACAGAGCGAGGCTGCCATCAAGTGCGGGGGGCTGGCTTCTGGAAGCCGGGTGGCCCCCAGCGGACACAGAAGCGGCAGGGGTCTGTCCTTTAAGGGACTGAGTTCTGCCGACATCCAGAATGAGCAAGGAGGAGGGTCTCCCCTGGAGCCCCGCCAAGGGGCCCATCCTGCTGACGTGTGATTTTGGCCCTTGTGAGACAGAGCAGCCGATGCTGCCACTCCCACGGGTCCCTGGAATGGAGACAGTGCACCTTTCTTGAGGCACCAACAGGGACTGTCCTTCATGGCTATGCTCACGTGGCCCGGTGACATGTGCGTGTGTTCTGTGGGGCTCCTGGAGCAAACGGGCCTTAGAAGCCACAGTGGTTTCCAGAACAAGCCTTGGAGCCAGAGGAACTTGGCCACAAATCCTAACAGCTCATCTGCTACCTGCATGGCCTGGATGCATTTCCAAAATGGCCTCGGTTTCCCCATTTGTAAAATGGGAACAATCACTGCGTCTGAGGATTCAGTAAGGCGATGTTGTGATGCAGTCCCCACGGCACCGCTCTAGGAATGGTCAGGGACAGCAGGGCCATGATTACTGCAGCATCCCTGAATCGTGGCTTTCCGGTTGACTGGATCGCCTCCAGGGCCAGGAAGCTCACTCTCTTATGAGACGACCAAGATAAAAACCTTCAGTTCATGTGGCATTTGAGGGTCCCGCGGCCAGTGTCAGAATGAGGTGTGAGGCCCAGCTTTGGCACAGAGCCCCGGACATGTGGGGCAGGCTGTGCTCCTTCCTTCTCTCTGAGCCTCAGTTTCCCCAACTGCGAAACAAGAAGATCGGCTCTGACTCCCCTTACTGGTTTTGAGATTCCATGATTCTGTGAATTCAGGTCAGAGCCACGCTGTTGATCTCAGATGTAATTATTTTTTCTCAGGATTACACATTCTTGAATAAAAATGAAATAAGACCTTCAAAATAACTGATGAAATACTTTTTGACCTAACATTAATATGCCACATTGAAGGCAGGAAAATGAATCAGTAAGATTAAAGACACGGGGGGCGCGGGAGTGTAACCGCCGGGCCGCAGCGAGGCGGCGGGGGGCGGGTGGTTGTTTCCGTGTATATTTATTTGCTCTGACATTAGTGCGTTAAGCTGGTGCATATGTAATTTCCCGTAAACACTAACGCCAGTGGAATATTCCTCTGCTTCCACATGCAGCCCTCTTCATCAGAACATCCTCAGAGATGTCAGAGGCGCCGTGCGCCCCCAAACCCACCCCACGCCTTGAACAACGGCACCTGCTGAAGACTTCCTTCTGGGAGCTGGAGGGGATCGTGGGCGTCCGGGAGGGAGACTGGCGAGGTGGGAGGAAGGACGCCGGCCGGAGCGGAGGGATGGGAGTGGTCTGCTCCCCAGCCCGCTCCACCGAGAAGGCCCGGGCTGCAGGCACCAGGGCGATGGCCGCCGCTCAGGTCACGTCACAGGGGTGTGACGGGCTCTGTGGGGAAGGGCGGGTGGCTGGCCTGGGGTCTCCACCTCCAGAAAATCAGGCCACAGCCCCCTGCCCAGGGCACTCTCCCGACCTTGGAGACTACACCTGGAAACAGGTCAAGGGCCTGGTGCCGGTCCCTGTCCGGCCGGGGCTGCTCCAATTCCCGTGGTCCCGGTGCTCAGAGTCCCTCCATCTGGCTGGAGCCTCAGGTCCTCGGGCTCTGGGTGACCTGATCCCGCCTGAGGGTGGACCCTCCTTGACGTGTGGTGGAGACGGAGGGCTTGGCTCTGCTCCCCGGGGGTTCCAGAACCAGGAAGTTCAGATGAGGGTGGTTCTCGGGCCCAGCTGTCTTTAAAGCTCAGAAATGCAGCCCTGACCCAGCACGTGCCTGACAAGGTCAGTGTCGGGCCTGAGGCCTCGGGGTGAGCATCACATCTGTCCTGGGCCCCACACTCGTCCCTGTGGCTTGGACAACAGTGCAGGGCGGAGAATGCGTCCGGGGGATGGAGGGGGCGTGGGAGAGGCGGCTTCTCTGCAGGGCAGTGGCTGTGGACCCCAGGGTGAGCCACGGATGTGCTTCCGGGGACAGGAGAAGTGGACCAGGTCAGTGGAGGGGGCAGGTCAGGCACGGTGGGGTGTGGGGCGGTCAGAGACCAGTGCCCCCGGGGAGGATCCAGCCTGGGAGTCCCCTGGCGAGGCTCTTCCTGGGGCCCCCGAGGGTGGGCGGGACAGCACCGGGTCAGCTGATCCCAGGGTCAGCACCAGCCCCTCCCCCCCTCCTGTGCTCCTGCCCAGACTCCTCTCCCGCCCCACCCGAGCCCGAGGCAGATGTGGCTGCAGGCCAGTGGTGTAGGCCATCTGCGCGCAGTGCCGGCGCCGCCCGGGGAAGGACGCGGCTCGTGGCCTGCGGCAAGCGCTGGCCAGAGGCAGGGGCTGCCTGGTGCTGTAGTCACGGCGTTGCCAGGACTTGTGAGCTCCTTCCTGGGGGTGTGGGCGCCCCCGCACCGCCGCAGGGCCCCCAGAGGTGGGCGGTCTGCGGGAAGGGCTCCCGTGGGCCGGCAGCGTGCCATGAGCAGAGCCGACCAGAGCCAGCACTTTGTGACCAGCTGCTGCCGCAGACGCCGTGTGCGTGGGCTCTGCCCCCACGTGGGCTCCTGTTTCCTAAGTGCCTTCACAGATGGAGGGGGACCTGTCAGCCTGCCTCTCTCACTGGAGACATTAGGCCCAAAACCACGTGTGTGGGCACTGGGTCCTGGCTGCTCGGCCAAACCCCGCCTGGCCGACACCTGCAGGCATCGCTCAGCACCTGTCAACACACACACACACACACACACACACACACATGGAACAACACAGTTCTAGAAAGTTCTCCAACATAGAAAACATCTCTGCCCTGCCTGCTGATGCAATCAGTTCTAGCAACCTTTTCAGAAATGCAAGGTTGTGCCTAGCGTGTGAGCGTGGCAGCTCCTCACCCCCTGTAGCACCCCGTATGAGCGTGGGGCTCCCCCTGCAGCACCCTGTATGAGCGAGGCGGCCTTCCCCCCACCCCCTGCAGCACCCCGTATGAGCGTGGCGGCCCCCACCCCCCGCAGCACCCCGTATGAGCGCGGCCCAGTGCTTACTGGGAGCAGAGCCTGTGTACTGTAACTACTAAATTGTGGAGTCTGTCCTGTGTGTAAACATCACAGTTCAATATAGTCGACGCTGTGGACCCATGTCCTCGATCTGGTGTGGTTCTCACCATGGGGAACAGCTGTAGACGGTGTTTTGTCTTTCCCTTAACCGTCCACGTGAACACAGTGCTTAAATCACACAGCACCTGGTGGTTACGGAAGAGACGGGGCTTGTGGTAAATGTTGGGACTGACTCGGGGCCAGGGCTGCACCCAGCTCGGAGATGCGGGAGGAAAGGGGGCACAGCCCTGACTCTCAGAGGCCCCCGTGTCAGTCTTCCTTGTGAGCAAAGCGAACCCCGCCCCAAGGAGCAGGTGCAGGCCCCGGACGGAGCCTGGGCCGGACGTGGAGGGCTCCCTGCGGACCCGGGTGGGCCGAGGGTGGGCACCCGCCCTACCTGGCGGGGTTTCGGCCTCGCACTCCCCGCTCTGACCCGCCTTCAACCTGGGAGCGCAATCGGGCACGTGGTCCCCTTCACTTCAACGTCGACAGCCTGAGAGCTCGCCCACGGGGAGGCCACGGGGGGCTGTGCTCAGTGCCCAGGACCCGGCTGGGGATCGCGGAGGAGCCGCACCGGAGGCCACTGCCTCCACCTGCCTGGGCCCCGGCTCCCTGCCCTGGTGACCGCCTCCTCCTGCGGCCGCTCCCTTCTGGAGCCCACCTCGCTGCTGCCCTTGCCTGGCCGGGGCGAGCGCGCGGTCCGAGCGAGGCTGACCACAGTCCCCTCCCCAGAGGCTGAGGCCGGCGTGGACAAATGCAAAGGCAGGTGGTGGCTGCAGAGGACGCCTCCGGCAGTGACCCCTCCCCTGGAGAGTCCCAAGACCCCCGGAGCTGCCCCCCATCCAGACCCTCTGAGCCCAGATCTCCCATGTTCCTCGGACGCCTGCGGGCCGAGTGGCTCACGCCAGGCAGTGTCAGCTTCTGTTGCGGGACAGCGGAGAGCTGGGTAGAGGGTGCGCTGTCCTTGCTGGGGAGGCAGACTGTCCAGGGACATCGGCCCTGGGAGTGACCTCTCTTTCAGGACTGCTGGCGGCCCCTGGGTGACACAGGCCCCTGGAGGGAGGGCCACGTGTCGGGAACCTGGGGCTGGGGTTGGGCCACCACCCCTCCGTCCTGGCTGCCGCCTCCACCAGCCTCCCAGGGATGCAAGCAGGTGGGTGACCTTCTATGACTGTCTAATCTACGCCCCCCAGCTCTCAACACTCAGCTGGGGAGACGCCGGGGTTCTGGGGGGCCTTCCTGCGCTGCAGCCACACCAGGCAAGGCCAGCCTCGCGCTAACTCCCAAGCCGCGGGGCCCCTGCCAGCTAGCGCGGGACAGAGCCTGTGTTTGCCCTTGAAGACCAGGATGGGGACTCTGGGCTGCACAGAAGTCCACTCCTTGGGATGATGAATGCCTTTCTGTCCGGGTGCCCTTGCCTTCTCCCTGGAAGCCAAGGCACATGTAAAAGCCCTTTAAGGATACTAACTTACATGGCCAGTCCACGGATTGCAGCACCTCGTATTTCACGGCGTTTACAGCAGGCCAGGGCTGAGGCTGCCTCCCGCAGACCCCGGCATCATCAGTCTCGGGCGGGAGGGGGTCGGGCATCTGCTCTCCCCCGACGTGCCCCGTGGCCCAGCTGAAGAGCGTCTCTTTGGGCTTTTTTCATTTTCCTCCTAACAGGTTAATATTGTAACAAATCCGAGTACTGTATAAAGGGGGGGTCGTTTCCAGGAGACGGGCCGCACTCTGCACACTCCCGCATGGCCCATGACTTGTGGACCGCAGCGTCTCCCGGCCCTGCTGGGGCCGCAAGGGAGCTCCTGCGGGGTGGGGTGACTTCTTGGGTGGGGTGCAGCCCAGGGGACTTCGGTGGTGGTGTGGCCACAGGGGCACCTAGTGAGCCAGCCAGGGACACCCCTCCCCAGGACTGGCTCCCTCCTGGGCAGGCGGTGGGGGGCTACAGGGCCCGAGCACAGGCTCTGCAGGCCGCAGACAGACCCAGCTCCCGGGGGGGAGGGGAGGTCCCAGCGAGCGGGTGCGGTGGGTTCTGGAAGATCTGGGGGCTCCAGGCGCTGGGGTGGCTTGGCTGTGAGGCCCGGAAGCCTGGGGAGAGTGGAGACTCGACGCCACATCACGTTCCCCGAGGTCTGTGCGTCAGCCAGCTTGGCCAGGAGGCTTCCTGCTGCTACCCGGGCGTTTGGGGACGCCAGGGAGGGGGCCCCTGGGGACTTGCAAGGGATTCCTGGTCAGGGACGCCTGGTGTGCTGTCTGTGGACAGGGCAGAACGAAGGGGAACTCCCCAAGTTTCTCCCGCGCTTCCTCCTGCTGCCGGGCGCTGGCCGCTCTCACCAGGGGTCTGTAACCTGCTCCCCACCTGGGAGGGCGGCCGTAACACCGGACCTGTCGCTGGTGCTTGCTGCCGAGACTTCTACGGACAGGGCCCGGCCGTGGCCTCTCCCACTTACTGGGGTGAGACCTTGAGTCTAAAAGAAGCAGAATGGACAGGTGCTCCACGGCCATAAGGGCATCTGCATAGCGTCAGCGGCACATGCAGAGGGCGGGAAGGACCTCGGCCAGCTGAGGGTACAGCTGGCAGAACTGCGCCAGCCCGCTGTTCCCATTTCACAGATGGGGAAAACTGAGGCAGCATGAGGTCGCCAGGTAACCGGGGAAACTTCCGGGCCTCTCGTGCCAGGGTCAAGATGAGCAGACCGAGGCCATGGCCCCAGCCCCTCCCCGCCCCCCGGAAGTGGCCAGCGGCAGCGGCTTCATGGCCCCAGCCTCGCACTCGAAGGAAGCAAGCTGGCCTGTCCCCGGGGAGAGGAGACGCGTGTCTGCTCTATTTGTTTTTATGTCGTGTTAGTCATTAATTAAAACACTGCTTCCAGGAGACATACAAGCAAGACTCAGTGTCCACAATATTTTTTTGATGTTTTCTGTGTTTTGTGGGACGTTGGGATGAACTCAAACAGTGACTCAGTATCCAAATGTCACACTCGGCTGGGGAAACATTACATGTGAATCAACATGTGAAGCCAGAATGCCAAAACAGGCAGAAGTCTGCGCCTGAGGAAACCCAGGGCAGCAGCGCCATGTATGTGTGCGGGGTGACGCCGGGCCCCTGAAGGCGTGGTTTCCATCTTGGATGAGGCCGCGTCTCCCCCTTTGGGGTCAGTAATAAACAGCATTTTCCAAAGCCTGCTTTGCAGGACCACCGTCAGCTCTACCAGCTGCACACGCACCTGGGATTTCATGTCCCGCCGCCACGGGCCTAGCTCTGACCAGTGAGACCCGGGCGGGGGCCGAGGGTCACTTCCAGAAAGAAACGTGCAGAGCCAGGGCGTGGCGCCCCCTCATCTGGGGTGACCGAGGGAGCGTGGGGAAGGAGGGACCCCCGCCCCAAGCCCACCTGCACGCAGCAACCTGTGGGCCGTGGGGGCCGTGTGATCCCAGACACAACCTGGCCCGGCCTGACGGACCCGGCGGAACCCCGTCAGGTGGGTCTGGTCGCCGCGCCTGGGAAACGGTGGGTCCCTGGGGTGCAGCAGGGTGGAGGGTTTCTTCGCGTCCCTACAGGCTGCACTAGCACCTGAGATGATGCTCCCGTGATCCTCCACCATGGGTCTCCGTGGGGCCCCCGTCACCTGACTGGACCCCCATCTGCTTGCCCCTGGGGATAGTGTCACTTTAGAGAGAAGCAAGTGTGGGTCACAGAGAGGAAGAGACTTACCCGGTGTCACCCACGGCGGCGCCACAGTCCCCGTCCTGCCCTTGACCCGACAGACGCTCGCATTGGGCTTGCTCTGGGCTCCCCTGGGCTCTGGGGCCCGGTTACCCTGGTGGCCGAGGGACCCAGGCGGGGCATGGCTTCAGACTCCACTCCCGGGATATCTGGGTGATAGATGGCGATGGTGTCATCATCTGGAGCGAAATGGAATTGTGAGTGACAGGCAGGGCCATGGACGGACGGGAGGGTGGAGCCCCTGGGAATGCGGCCCAGGACCGACCCTGCCCCAGCGCCCGGACACGGCCAGGCCAGGGGGTGAGCCGCCGCGGGGCGACACGGAGGAGGGGGACCGTGCCTGGCGGGGGCAGCAGCGGACGGCTCTGGAGTCCTCTCTGTGCCCCAGGTAGACCGCGGGCCTGTCCTCGGCAGGGACGTTGTGGGGGACGGTCCGCAGACACAGAAGCTCACAGCACCCTGGCTGCCGCCGGCTCTGCCCGCGCCGAGATGACCTTCCTGCTGGAAGGGACCGCGCGGCACCGTCCCTGAGCACGTGGGGTCGGCCCACATCCGCAGGTGAGCAGGCGGTGCAGGTGTGGCTGCTGGGCACCGGGGGCTCCGCGGCCCGTGTCACTGGATCCCAGGAAGGTGCGGCGTCCGCCTGGGGACCGCATTTGCCTGAATCCCTGCGTGTGGGCAGCAGAGATGCTTTTCCGTCCGGGTGAGGCAGGCGGGGACCGAGGGCCGGCTGAGGGGTGCACTGAAGGGCGGCTCACGGCGGAGGCACGTTCGTGGGCAGAGGAAGTGCTGTCCTCACGCCCGGGTGCCTGAGCTCGGCAGGTCGGAGTGGGGGAAGGCCCGTCGTGAAAACCAGCCAGATAATGACCCGGAGGACCCTGAAATCTGGGCCCCCCGGGGCCCCGCCGCCTCCTGCTGCCTGGCCGCGGGGCACCTGGGGTCCCGGGCTGAGGTCCCCGCCTCTCCTGTGCCGGGAGGAGACTGAGAGCCAGCGTCCCTCCTGTCCGCCTGCGAGCTCTTCGGGAGGCTCCTGGGAACGGAGGGAGGGGTCAGGCCGATCACCAGGGGGAGCAGCAAGGGTCCCCCAGAGGGGGGCCCCAGGCGAGCGCCAGGGCTCCGCGGCAGACCCTGAGTCCGGTGCGCGTGTGCCTGCGCAGTGGGACGTCCCTGAGCCGCCTCCGCCGCTTTGGCTGCTCTGACCTGGGGCCCCCGCCATCCTGCCCGGCCACCGAGTCGGCGCAAGCTCGTCTGGTCAGGCCGGCTCTGAGCCCGGCTCTGCCCTGGGCCCAGAGGCTTCTCTCCAGGGGCTCCCAAGCCCCACGGGTCCACAGCCCACCCCGCGCCTCTCAGTTGGAAACGTCGTCACTGGAACAAGAATAGTGACTAGTGACGTGTGGAGCTGCCAGAGGGCCAGAGCCCCGTGACAGCCCCGCCGGCCCTCCGGCAGAGAGGCCTGGGAATGGGGCCTCCTGCCAGGAGCTTCAAGAACAGGCTGTCAGAGCCCCATGAGAAGGAGAATTCCAACACCAGGGCAGCCTCCCCAGGACCTTGGCCCGGCCTTGACCACCTAGGCAGTGGATCTCAACGCCTTTCCTCAACAGTGAGCCCAGACAGCAGCTCGGCCTCGGGGGGTGCAGAGCGGGCGGCAGGCGGCAAAATGGCTCCGTGGGGCAAGAAGAATCCATTCCCCTCGACTCTGGTGCTGGGAGCCACCAGCCGTCCTCCTGTGGTCAGTCCAGGAAGGCTGCATGGAGGCGGTGGTGGAGAGGAGGGCTCTACATGCATGTGCGTGTTGAAGCAGACAGCTGATAGACATGTCCTGTGTGCCAGGTAACGTGGTCCCCAGAGTTCCTGCCGTGGAGCTCACAGCTAAAACAGAGGCGAGGCTGGGGCGCCTGGGTGGCTCTGTCAGTTAGGCATCGGACTCAGGTCATGATCTCACAGTTTGTGAGTTCAAGCCCCTCATCTGATCTCTGCTCTTAACCAGCTTCAGATGCTCCGTCTCCCTCTTTCTCTGCCCCTCCCCCTCTCTTCCCTCTCAAAAATAAACATGTGAAACAGGAGTGAGGCACCAGTAAAGTCCAGCAACCAATATATACTAATATACAGAGTATGTAGCATGGGTTGAAAAGGGGGTGGGAACACTGGGGGTGACATCGGACTCTAATTTGAAATAAGGGTCAGGGCAGATCTTACAAACGGGGGCATCTGGGCAGAGACTGGAGGTGAGGGAGAGAACACACAGGTATCTGAGGGAAGAGCAGTTTCAGAAGGAATGGCATGTGCAAAGGCCCTGTGGTGAGACCCTGCCTCTGCCCCCTCCCCCGGCTGGGAGAGCCCCATCCGGGCGTCAGGATGGGCCCTGCAGCCCCGCCCCTCGGTATGACACCTTTGGCAGGTCCCCTCCCACACTGCGCCCAGTTGTCTGTGCGACCGACCAAAATGTGCAGGAGATGTGCCACGTCACTTCCGGATTAGGTTGGAACGGCACCGGGGCTTCTGTGCCAGGTGCCCGTGCTGCAGCCTCTCAGGCGCCCCTGGCTGGTGCGGCCGGCAGAGGGTGGAGGCCCTGGGGCCACGGGCCAGCAGCCACGGGAGAGGCTCCTGCAGCGCGTCCACACCTCCTGACCCACAGAGACTTGAGCCCGGCCACGCAGCAGAGGCAGCTCCAGTGCCCGTGTGACCACCACCTCCTGAAAGACCTGAGCGCGGACCACCCGGCCGCCCCTCCCCGGTTCCAGACCCACAGAGGCCGAGATAGTGAACGTTACCTGGGAACGGTCTGGGGGATAAGCACAAGGTGCCTAAGACCACCCACCTGACAGTCCCCGTGACGACAGACAGGAGGGGTGTGTGGAGGCCTAGCCCCAGCCGGCCCCAGGGCCTTGGGTCGGTACGGCTGGATGGGGCAGGTGTGGCCGGCGCGGCTGGTGTAGCGGGTGTGGCCGGCGCGGCCCACACGCGCAGCGCGGCTGCTGACGCTTGCTGGCCAGGAGCTCAGGAGCAGCCTCTCCCGTCTCCCAGCGTGGCGCAGGAGCTGGGTGCCTTGGGCGCGACGCGGAGGCTGCGTCAGCAGCTGGACCTGGGACGCGGTCTGCAGGGGGCCGGGGAGATTTACCAGGGGCCGCGGGCGAGGGCGGTGGCTCCGCTCTCCGCGCCCCGTCTGCCCCCTTCCCGGAGCAGCTCAGGGCTCTTGAGTCTGTTCCCTTCGGAGCAGGAGGAGACAGCAATTGAATTAGTCTGCGCATTTGCGCCGCTGACGGTTCCGCTCAGAGCCACTTCGCCCGCTCATTTTTAATCTCGCCCGTCCATTCTTAAACAGCTGGCAGCCAAGTGGAGCTCAAGTGCACATTCCAGGCATCGTGGCCAGGCTCCCTCCGGCCCGACCCCTCTCCCGAGCTTCCCCTCCAGCCGGGGGAAGGCGGAGCTGAGAGCTGGCAGCAAAATCCAGCAGCCCCCTCTGGAGGCCGGGTCGGAAGGGCGTTCCAGGGACCCTGCAGGCGGGGAGACGCGTGCAGGGTTGAGGCGGGGTCCCAGGTGGGAGTCAGGCGTCGGGTCTGGACTTGAGCTCGGGCTGCCGCAGGGGCCGTGGATGGAGCAGGAGGGCAGCACGCGCCTGGGACCGCCCGGCCCAGACCCCGCCCGGCCTGGCCGTGTGCCCCCCTGCACCCCGCCCCCGCTGCTCCAGAGCTGCCCTGCAGCCTGGGTCTGTGCGGGGTGGACCCTCCCCGAGTCGGGACTGCTTCCTTGGACAGCTTGGCTGGCCCTGACGCCGGGCGAGGAGATGACGCAGCCTCTCGGTGACGAAAACAGACTTCGGATGCACGGCTCGCACTTGGGATTAAGGCGACTTCTTCTCTTTTGAAAGCAGCAGGTGGTCCCTAGTGGAAGAAGCTGAGTCCTCGGGGAGGCAAATTCCTTGATTTGAAAACAGACGTGTGTCACGATAACAAGATCACAGGGCGGGGTGGTGCCGGCCTGGGCTGACAGGGGCTCGGAGGCTGGCCTCGGGGTCAGGGCCTGGCCGGGCCGCCCCCCAGCCCTGCCTTGGTCCCCAGGTCTCCACCTCTTAACAAGCGGGGCTGTTTTAACGGGCCTGCCAACGCCTGGGCGGTTTCACATTTTGCACGTTGAAAACAGCATCTGAGGGGGTGTTAGGGCCCCTTAATACCACGGGAATCTGGGGCAGCTGGTGCGGGAGGAAGAGGGGGGTTGAAAGGGAACCCCAAAGCTGGGCTCTGGAGACGCAGCGGGCGCCCAGAGAGCGGGCGGAACTCTGAGGCTGTGCCATCACGGGGAGGTGGAGGTGGAGGGATGCCTCTCGGGGTCGTGCCCTCCTGGGGGCAGGTCCAGGGCTCGGGGCAGGCAGGCGGTGGGTGGGGGGTGATGGCTTCCCCGGCTCTGGAAGGCTCGGTTCTTCAAGAATAAGGGTGAGGAGCAACCCTGGCCCTGAGGACATGCGCCTGGACATCCCCGTGGCCAGATTCCTTCCGCCCCAGACACGCCCGGCCCCCCTGCAGAACCCCAGGCAGGGCGCCCACCGACCACCTGACCCCTGGATGTTGATGCCCTCTCGGGACATAGCACCGGGTGCCCCGGGTGGGCCAGAGAGGCCCAGGGGGCTGCTGGGGGAGGAGAACACAATGGAAACATGCTGCGGGGACTCTGAGCTTCACCAGGGATGGGGGGGCGGGGTCAGGGGAGGGACCTGATTACTGTGCCTTCAAGGTCCTCCCCGCCCTGGACTCATGAGGACCCAGACTTTTGGAAACCCCTCCCAAAAATGAGAATATTAAATAATAGAAGGCTGAACTCAGACCCTCCCCCAAATAAAAAGTCTTTTGCTTGTATATTTCATGTCACTCCTTTCGGCCTGGGGAACATTTCAGGATTCAAGGGCACGGAGTACTGTGGATACAGAGGGTGGCCCACACTTGCTTGTTGAAAGACTTCCCGCCATGGATAAAACCCAAGTGAGCTTTCTGTTTAGATAGACACGGTCTGTCCTCCCCGACCAAGCCAGCCATCGCCTTCAGAACGTGTTCTCAGCCCCAATCGCCAATGGGCTGCCTCTGCCCATAAAGCCCGGCCTCAGCGGACACCTGGAGGGGAGATGTTCCAGGAATGAACCAGATGGCCAGAGAAGGGGGGCGGCCACTTCTTGGCTCTGATCTCAGCTGGCCCAGTGACCTCGTGGCTCCATCTGAGTCACCAACGTACGGAGAGCTTTTAGAACGCCCCGGCCTTGGGGGGCTTTGGGAGCCTGAGCCCCAGGGCCGGCCGTCAAGCTCTGCGGCTGGCTGGCTGGGGACAGCCTTCCCTCCCGGGATGCGGCCCCTCATTTCTAAAGTGGAAAAGCTGGGAGCAGTTCTGACGTTTCTTCCAGGCTGTCCACAGACGAGGCCAGGCCCACGGCCCTCGTCCTTGTCCCCAAATCCCCGCCCAGCAAGCGGTGGGGCCCCATTAGGGCGTCGGGCCAGGCTGCGTGACGCTGCGTCACGTGCACCCTCCGTGGTGTGGGCTGCATCTCAGGTGCACCACTCCCTGGGGCGGCGCAGCCAGAGGCCTCCCCAGCCTGGGGCCTCCCCACCTTTGGGGGGTCTGGGAAGAGGGCAGGATTCTAACTACCTCCACAGGGAAAGGCCACTCACAGCTTATTGGCCGGAACTGGTCACGCGACCCTCCCCGGGGCCTGTCTTCCCCTCCCAGGCCCCAGAAAGAGGACTTGGAAATGAGATCCGGTGACGTGAAGGACCGTCTCTGCCTCTTACGTTTATCATAAATGAGCAAATGCAGCAAAGCTGGCTGGAGCCTGGGTCACAGTCCGTGGCGGGGTGAGGTCAAGGCCAAGGCGGCGATTACTTACATGGTACTTCATTCTGGGAGGGCTTTGTCCCCTCCACACGCATTAGATGCCTTATTGCACTTCGGCTAAATCCCACCAGACAGGGTTTAAAAGGTGTTTCTGAGCAAGGGAGCCCCCGCTGGGCTGTGGGCGTCATTCCAGGCCGCATCAGGTGCTGACACCGCCCGCGGGGTTGATGGATGCCCCGAGGGAGCAGGGCGGACCCGGGCGGGGCGAGGAATGAGCCTCCAATGATGGACGAGCTGAGGAGGCTGGTTTAATCTCCCACCAGCACCTGCCACTCCGCGGCCGGCCCTCCCCAGCGAGGCCTGCGTCACCTTCCGTGCTCTGTCCATCCATCAAGTCAACACGAGGTCAAAGGTGCTTCTCATTTCCGTGTTGGGGGAGATTTCGCGCGGGGGGAGGGGGAGGGGCCTGTGCCTTCTCGGAGGCAGAGATGGGAGCTCAGCAAAGGCAGGAGCTCAGTCATCAGACCCGGCGTCTGGTCCGGGTTGGTGAGCAGGCAGGCGGGGAGAGCGTGGCTTCATCAGGCCCAGAGCGGCCCTCGGTCCTGGCGAGGCCACCTCCTGGGACCCGGGCGGCTTGTGGGGACCCTCTCGGTGGCGGGGGACACAGCCTAACCAGGACGTTGTCCAGAACAGGGTGTAGCCCTTCCTCACGTTGCTGTTCCAGGAGACACACTGATTTTGCTCCCCACCCACCCCACTCCTGCGTGGTAGAGGTGTTGCATTTGTGCGTGTGTGTGTGTGTGTGTGTGTGTGTGTGTGTGTTAAGTGTGTTGCTGATTTCTCTTTGTTGGCAGAGAGCAGCCAGGGAGAGCAGAAGGATGTCCCATATGTTGGTGACAAAGCTGTCTCCTTGCTGTCCGGAACCAGCGCCCCCCCTCCCTCCCGCCACACACCTCTGTCTTGGGCTTTTCCTCTGAGCCCCCTACCCCCACCCTCCGCGCCGCCAGAGGGTCCCCCACCCCACCGAAGTGAGTGATCTGTCCCGGCAGGCGGCCGTGGCCTTCCCCGTAGCACCACGCCACCGAGCCTGGTGCCCGCGGATGACTCACCTCACGACTGGCTCAGCCCGCCGTGCTCCCTCCCCAGGCCCGCAGAGCCAGCCCTTAAAAATAGCTTTATTGTTTTCTTCTGACTATAAAACTAACCCATAGTTATTGCAAAAAAAATTGTTTGGAAAATTCAGAAAGGAAGGAAAGCCTGCCCCCACTAGCTGTCCCCCCACCCCCCGCTTCATGCATAAAGACGTGCACATCGGGGCACAATGAACGGCCCTGCGCGTACAGGATTGTAACGGCTGCTCTGTGGACATCTGTCCGCGCCCGTAAATATGCCACGTGGTCACTTCTGTGGCTACACCAAGTCGTGGCGAAGAACCGGTGTTGGAATCAGCCCCCGGGGCCCCCGGGGCCTCGGTCCCCAGGGTGACCCCAGCAGGGCCGCTGCTTCTCCCGGAAGCGCCCTGCATCCACCCTGTCGGCTGCAGGAGCCGGGACGGGCTTTCCAAGGACACGGTCACTGCCCTCCAGGGAACGAAGACGTTGCCGGAAGGACCAGAGAACATCTTGCAAGTCCCTCCCGGTGACGCCAGGGATCAGCGCTCCTGCCGCACCTGCTCGGCCACCCGCAGGCCCGGTGGGGGCGCAACGGGGCAGGTGTGAGAGGCCAGGGCCCGGGCGCCCCACCCCTCCTGCAGCAGCATCGAGACCGTGTCGCTGAGAACTCACTGTCACCCGACACGTGGCCTTGGGCTCTAGACGCCGATCTCTGTTTCACCTCCCACAGCCGAGCGAGGTGTCATTTCTGGGTGAGGAAACAGGTTCAGAGAGGCGGGAGCTTGCGGGTCAGCGGCCAGATCCCCAGGGGTGGGGAGAGCTGGGCAGGGCTGCGGGGGCCCGGGAAGGGCTGGAGAGTGCCCGGCACCCCCGCCCCTGCCCTTCCTGCCCCGGCACCTGGCCTGCCCCCAGGACCCCGCCTGTCCCTGGCACCCCGCCTGTCCCTGGGACCCGGCACCCCTGCTCCCATCCGCCCCCGGGACCCTGCCCTGCCCCCCAGCACCTGGCCTGTCCTGGGGACCCGGCCCTGCTCCCCCGCACCTGGCCTGTCCCAGGGACCTGGCCCTGCCCCGCTCTCCCCCCTCCCCGGCACCTGGCCTGTCCCGGGGCCCTGCCCCCCAGCACCTGGCCCTGTCCCGGGGCCCGGCCCTGCCCTAGCACCTGGCCTGTCCCGGGGACCCTGCCCTGCCCCCAGCACCTGGCCTGTCCGGGGCGGCCCTGCCCCTAGCACCTGGCCTGTCCCGGGGACCCGGCCCTGCCCCCCAGCACCTGGCCTGTCCCGGGGGCCCGGCCCTGCTCCCCCACACCTGGCCTGTCCCGGGGACCTGGCCCTGCCTCGCTCTCCCCGCCCCCCGGCACCTGGCCTGTCCCAGGGACCCTGCCCTGCCCCCCAGCACCTGGCCTGTCCTGGGGACCCTGCCCTGCCCCCCAGCACCTGGCCTGTCCCGGGACCGCCCTGCCCCCGGCACCTGGCCTGTCCCACCACCCGGCCCTGCCCCCGGCACCTGGCCTGTCCCTGGGACCCGGCCCTGCCCCCCGGCACCTGGCCTGTCCCGGGACCCCCTGCCCCCGGCACCTGGCTGCCCCGGGGACCCTGGCCCTGCCCCCGGCACCTGGCCTGTCCCGGGGGCCCGGCCCTGCTCCCCACACCTGGCCTGTCCGGACCTGGCCCTGTCCCGCCTCCGCCCCCTGGCACCTGGCCTGTCCCGGGACCCGGCCCTGCTCCCCCGCACCTGGCCTGTCCCGGGGACCCGGCCCTGCCCCGCTCTCCCCACCCCGGCACCTGGCCTGTCCCGGGGACCTGGCCCTGCCCCCCGGCACCTGGCCTGTCCCGGGGACCCGGCCCTCTGCAGGTGTCTGCAGACAGAGGCGGTGCTGAGGACGCCTCCACACCATCGTTCTTCCACTCGGCTGTGAGAAAAGGTGGACTTGTGAGAAATGTGCAGCCGACGTACGGCTGACACACCTCTGGCCTGCGGCTCTGGGACCCCGTCCCGCAGTGCTCGCCCCTGTCGCAGGCTCCTTGGGCCTGTGTTTTCTGGAGCCACCCCTCCGGCTCCTCTTGGCTCCGGTCATTCAGCCCTGGAGGCCTGAGCACTCGCCGCGCGCTGACCCTGGCCCCGCGTAGAGGACAGAGGTGACGAGGCCTCTGCCCCCAGGGGGTGTCCGGGAGACCCCTGGCGATGCTCGAACTCCACGTTTGAACCCGTGCCCTGCACTGGGGTCATGCGGGGACACCCAGCTCAGCTCTGCAGCCTCACGGTTCCCCGAGGACAGAAGTCGTTCTTGGTCAGAGCTCGGGGGCCGTGAGTCTGCAGATGGCTCGCTTCCGCCTTGACGGTCCTGCGAACGGTGCACGGCACCTGCCGCCCCGCCCCTGTCTTCCCCAGAGAGACAGGGACAGAGGCACAGAGACAGGGGCAGGGTGGGGGGTGCAGTGGGGGACCCAGGACGGGACCGTGAGCTGCAGCGCGTCTGCCTGGGATGTCACATTTCCTCACAGTGAGGTCCTTTCTCTAACACAGACCTGCCCCTGGGGCAGACCTCGCGGCCGGGCCTGTCTGCCCCCCACCTTCCCCCCATCAGAGAGAAACAGATGGTAAACACCTACCCCACAATACGCTTTGGTGTAAATAATTATTTAAAAAGTCTTTCTCTGGGGCAGCTGGGGGGCTCAGTCAGTTAAGCATTGGACTCTTGGCTTTCAGCTCAGGTCACGATCTCACGGTTTGTGGGTTCGAGCCCTGCATCTGGCCCTGTGCTGACAGCACGGAGCCTGTTGGGACTCTCTCTCTCTCTCTCTCTCTCTCAATCTCTCTCTGTCTCTGCCCTTGCTCCACTCACTCTCTATCTCTCAAAAATAAACATTAACAAAATAAAATAATAAAAAAAGTCCTTTGCTTTTTATGTGATTTTGCAGGGACAGAGAAAGGGCATGAGGGGGTCGGGCTCTGGCCAGCCCTGCCTCCCTCGTCCCCTATTCCTACACCCCTGCTCACACACCCGAGCTCCGTGGATTTCTGCACCCAGAACAGGTGGGAGCCACACATGGCTGGCCGTTTGCTCTAATGCGACAGCGAGCGTCTCTGAGGAGCCAGGCCGGGCTCCCTCGGTCTCAGGCTGCGGCCACAGTCAGGGGCACTAGTTCTCACGGGCGCACACTCGCACCCCTGTTGGCCCAGCTGGGGGTAAACCCGGTGTGAGGCTGGCTCTGTCCAGCACCTCGGGTCAGGAGCCGGGTGCTGTGTCTCCAGGGAATTAAGGGAAAACACATCCTCTGTGGGCTCCGTGCTCTCCACTCCCCCTTCAGATGGGAATCCCCACCCAGAACCACGTCCCCGCAGTGCGCGGAGCCACCCTCTCGGAAGAGCCAGCGGCGTCCGTGAAGCCCCCTGTGTCAGGGAAGTTGCCTGGTGTGTGGGGTCCCGAGCGGAGGCGGGTGCTGGCGGGTGTGGCTCCCAGCACCTCCCAAACCCGGCGTGTCCGGGAGAACCGAGATGCTGAGGCTTTGGGGGCGGGAGGCAGGGGACAGAGCACACCGTCCACCGCCTCGCCCACCCCCTCCGGGGTGCTGTTCGTCTGTACTCGTCTGTGTGTGGCAGGGACCCCACACGAGCACCAGCGGGAGAAGGAGGCTGCCATGCAGGAGACCCCAGCCCGTGGGGGACGCGCCTAAGACCAAGCACAGCCCTGCAGGCGATGGGAAGCTGAGCCTGAGCACGTGGGTGGTTCCGGAGGCCACGGGCCGAGCAGCCTTGGTGGGCCCCTCAAGCGGCTCATCGGGTCCATTTGGAACAGGCAGCTGGGCTCTGGCCCCTGGCCTTCCCCAGGGACCTCGTGGCGACTCACTCCAAGTACTCACGTGAGCCACCTGGCCCCAGCGTGGACTGTTTCACCGAGTGTATTTTTCCCAGGCAAAAGGACCCAAGACCCTTGGATGTGAAAGATTTATGGGCAGTATCTGTGGCTTCATGGGCACTTCATCATCCGTGATCAGGTGCCCATCTCCACCGGAGCACACGTCCCCCCGGAGTGAGCCCGGAGCCCTCAGCTGGAGTGGGGCGCCGAGTGATGGATGGTTCCAGCCCCCACACCATCGTGCTCCCCGCGCCCTTGTCGGGGGCAGGAGGGCCGTGACCACGAGCTCCCCATGGCTTCGCTGACCTTCTCTGATCTGTCCAGACGGGGGCAGGGAGGGGGCAGCCCTGGCCTGCTGGCTCCTGAGACACCACCCATGGCGGTCTGGGAGCAGCTCCACCTCTGGGGCCAGGCTTGTCTCGGGGACGAAGGTCAGAGCAGGACGTGCTCAGAGCAGAACTTCAGGCCAGAACTCATGTGTGGGTCCTTCTGGGAGGCGCCTGGGGCCTCTGGCCCAGCTCTGAGTCTCGTTCTCTAAGTGCCTGAAAACAGGCTGGAGGGGGGTTTCTCTGAGGCCAAGCGACACCGGATGAGGTGACACCCACGCATGAGGCCACACTGTGTGGCCTCTGCAGAGTCGGGCTGAGCTCCACGGGGCGGTGGCCTCAGGGAAGCCGTGCCTGGCCGCCGTGTACACCTTTGGTGTCGATCAGCACAAATGGTAACAAGACTCGAGAAAGAAAGCGTGAAAACGTGGCTGCGGTCCCCACCGGCTGGGACAAGTGCCCAGGTGAGCCCAGCCCCGTGGCCGTGTCGTTGTGGGCGGGTCACTGTCCAGGGAAAGAGCTCACTGTTCAGAGCCCAGCCGAGACCTGACTCCAGCTTGACTCCTTCCGGAACAGGTGGGTTTGATGATTCTGTGTCCTGAGACTGGGCTTCTGTGCCGGGCCGTTCGTGGATGCCGTGGCAAGTGGCAGTGGACCCTGCCGGTGCCTGCCCTGGGGTTCAGGAGCTCAGGAGCGCCGGCGGCCCGGACACCTGAGAGCCCGGGTGGAGGGGGGCGCTTCGTAGTCCCAGACGTCCCAGGGAGGTGGGGGCCCGGCCCAGTCACTGCCCCTGCAAAGCTGTGTGAGCAGCTGTTCTCGGAGCTGGAGAAATGCCAGCAGAGACCACGCCCAGACACCGGCTGAGAATTTGTTCCCAGGTCTTGGCCCGAACCAGGAGCCCCATGTCCGTAGTCTGGGACATGCGTAGGCTGCTGTGCATGTCACTCCCCCAGGCACGGCCCACGGCTGGAGACACAGTGAGCACCCCGGTCTCGGCCCTTCCTGAACGGATGGCCATTGTTTCCCACTGAGGGGAGGGGCGGGGGTCGGCGTGCGGAGGGCTCACCCTGGAGCTCAGCCGACCGGCTGCAGCGACACGGAAGTCCGTCACCCCCAGAGGCCACCCCAGCCTGGGCGGCAGCTGCGCGGAGGGGCGAGGGACAGCTGCACCGTTTCTTAGATAGCGCCATGCGTCGCCTTGATGGTCTGAACGCCTTTGGGGTTTGGCTCCCCTGACCTTGGTCGGCTTTAGCCGGCGCGCCTCTGGCCTGCTCAGCTTTTGTTACCAGCGACCAGCAGGGAGGGAAGACCCCCCACCCCGTATCTGGTGTCCTGTTAAGCAGAGTCAGACGCACGCAGAGTGGAGCTCGCCAGGTGAAGGCACATGTGCAGGGGGAGGGGGGAGGGGGACGCGAGGGCGCCCGGAGACCGCCGGTGACCCGCAGGAGCAGGGGAGGCCTGCCTGGAAGAGCCAGTGCCAAGATCTGGAACTTCCAGCCTCCGAAGCCGGGGAACACGCCACGTGTCTGTGGTTTAAGCCACCCACGTGGTGGTACGTGGTCGTGGTGGCCACAGAAGACTGGGGCACACGTGTCCTGGACCGGAGTCCCAGTCTCCTTGCATCCTATGTCCTCTGGGCTGGGGCCCTGGCAGGGGGGCGGTGTGGCAGCCTGGAGCCCTCGGCCATCAGAGTGCCGGCTGATGGGGGGCCGGGGACACCCCGGGGAGATAGAGCCCCCCCCAGCTTAGATCCTTGCCTGCGGCGCCGAGGCCCTTGGCTGAGCTGCTCTACCCTCAGGAGGAGCAAAATGGAATCAAATAACAATAACAATAATAATAAGAGTAACAGTAACGTCTCCTGGTGGGGGGTGGGGTGTATGATGGTCACTCCCAAGTGTGAGAGGCTGAGGGTGTCTAGAGGGTGCTCCTGGGTGGGGTTAGAGGTGAAGTGACAGACTGAGTAAAGCAGATGCCCTGTCTAAGGTAGGTGGGCCTCATCTGACCCATTGATGGCCTGAATAGAGTAAAAAGGCAGAGGAAGGGAGGTCCCCGCTCTGGGCTTGCCTGTCTTCCGTCCCGGACACTGGTCCCCTCCTGCCTCCCACTTGGGGTGGACGGGGACGGACGCCATCTCGGAGCTTCTCAGCTTCTGCAGGCGCATGAGCCGCTTCCTTATGGCGAGGCGAGTCTGTGTGCCCACGCCTGCTGCTGGATGTGTCTCCTGAGCGGCTCAGGGAGCCTGGAGGGGCCAGCGGGGCCGGGGGTCTCGGCACCTGAGCGGCCGCTGCCCCGGCCGGGTCACTCTTCCCTTGACTGGCAGCCTATCGGCAAGATGGGCATCTCAGCCACCTCCAGGGATGCTCTGAGGACGAAACGGCCGGTCCAGGGACCAGCAAACACTGGCCTGTGTTTGCACATAAAGTTTTATTGGCACACGGCCGCCTCTCCTGCCGTTTGCCTGTCCTGGCTTCCCGCTACACGCAGGGCTGAGCACCTAGGGCAGAACCCCCACCGCCTGCAGGGCCGTGCGCTGACTCCTCGGCCTCCTGGGAAGGACGTTCGCGCCCCTCCGCCCCCTGCTTGCGCCGGGTCCTGTTGCACGAGCTGGTTTGCTTTGGGTGCTCTCATTTATAGTCACTTCACAGGGGCTCCCACTAAGAGGGCCCCCAAGATCGTGCACGCACGCGGTGGGGATCTCCGCGGGCAGAGGCCAGGCGCCTGCCACTTGCTGGCACGCGGCACCCCACCCCCCGGTGCCCGCTGCCGCTGCGGCTGACAGGGGCCTGGCAGAGGCGTTAGCCGCTAATGAAGGTGTTCACTGATAATGAAAGTTTTCGCTGATAATGAAGAGCCGGCTAATGAGGGCTAAAGGGATGAGCTGTCTAATGGATTAACCTTTCAGAAGGGGTTTGGAAGGTAGAAAACCCTGCAGAACCCGAGTGAGGGAGCGGAGGCAACGCAAGGACAGCGGGAAGTCGGCGAAGTGAGGGCGGAGGCTCGCGGGTGGGGACCGTCCACCCGCACGGCCCGGAGCCAGCTCGCTCATGGCTGACACAGAGAGCAGACGGGGACCCGAGCAGTGATGATGCCTTCTGGTCACCCAGGGACGGCGGGCTGCAGCGTTTGGCCTTGAGAGGCTGGGAGCCCCTCAGGTGAGCCCCACCCGATCCCTGCTCCTCGAGGACCACCCAGGAGCCCCAGAGGACAGGCAGCTCAGAACATCGGCGGATGTGGCCACTGTGCACACAGCTGAACCCACAGTATCAGAGAAGCTCTAAGGAGATGAGTGTGACAGGAAGGATGGGGGGCTTCCTGGAGGAGGCGGTTGAGCTTGTCTGGGAAGGCAGGCAGGATGTGGGGGTGAGGCGGGCCAGGGCAGGAGGACGGTGGGGAGTGGGTGATGGGGGGCTGGGCCTTTGTGTGGGGACAGAGGACACCAGGCACAGGGACCAAATTTCTCGCGGAGTCCCAGAGCTTCAGGGGCTCCTGAGTGTGGAGTGGGAGCCTGGCCACAGGGAAGGAGGAGGCGAGGAAGAGAGCTGGTGCCAGGGCGGGGGTGGGGGGAAGCTTGCTGAAAGGGAAATACCCCATGAGGTCTTGGCTGATGCCCAGGCCATTATCACAAACCAAATTCCTTCCTTCAGGGAGTTGCGTTGGATCCCAGAGCCGGAGGGGTGCCCTGCTTGTGGGTAGAGGCCCTGCATGGGCGAGTTGGCAGGGGATGCCTACGGATGCTTCCTTTCAAGTCTCTTTCCTTCTGGCGGGGCACGGCCGGGACCCAGGAGTCCCACTTGGAGATGGGCCAGGCCCCTCAGCGGCCACGTCCAGTGAGCAAGTGGGACCACCGAGTGTATGTGGAGCCGCAGGGGCCCCCGTGTGCATGGAGCAGGGGCCGCGGGTTTCACCGTCCTTGGGACGGGCGGATTTGCACAATGCAGTTGTCTGGTGTCTGGCCTGTGGCCGTCAGGTGCGTGTAGAGTGGCCCTCAGTTCAGTAGCCCAATAGGGGAGGTGGGGGGAGAACCCGACAGGGGAGGGTGGGGGAGAACCCGACAGGGGAGGGTAGGGGAGAGCCCGACAGGGGAGGTGGGGAGAGCCCGACAGGGAGGGGTGGGGGAGAGCCCGACAGGGGAGGGGTGGGGACAGGGAGGGGTGGGGAGAGCCCGACAGGGGAGGGTGGGGAGAGCCCGACAGGGGAGGGGTGGGGAGAGCCCGACAGGGGAGGGGTGGGGAGAGTCTGATAGGGGAGGTGGGCGGCTGTGGACGAAATCAGCTGCTCAAGAAGGGAGGAGTCCATCTCCAGCCAGGACCCCAAACCTGGGTCACGACAACATTTCAAACATAGACCTCCGTGACCCCAGCCGTGTCCCCTTCCTCGGGACGCTGGCCGTGTTTCTTGCCCGGACGTGGGAACTCCCTCGAATCCTGGTCGGGCTGCTCCAAACACGGCCTGAGGTTCTCCAACGTTCCTTCTGCCCAGGCCGCCTGGGGCCCAGGCTCCTTCCCGTGTGTCCCCCACCCCAGGAGCCCCGCCGGCCCAAGGGCCCACCCGCTGGCCCACTTGGTCTGCGCCCTGCGTGCTGGCCCTGGTCCCATAGCTCCCTGTCCCTAGAGGGTCTGGCCCCATCCCAGGACACTTCGCCTCTGTCCCTCGTGCAGGCTAAGCCTGTCCCTGTCATAGCCTTTCTGCCGGAGGGCACGCCCTTCCCAGATGCTCATGCTCTTTGAGGGTGGTCCCCTTCCTTCCCACCCCGGGGAGGCCCGTGGCCGACATGCCGTGCCTCCGTCGCCCCCTCCGTGGAGCTGGGCTTATCTCGGCATCTCCTTGCTGTGCGCTCCGTGGGGACGGCCGGGGTCTGTCCTGCTCTGTTGCTCAGTGCCTGGCACACAGCTGGCGTCTAATAAATAGTCCCTGATGGGACAGTGGGAGCCCCCGAGGCCAGGAGTGCAGGGAAAAGGGCTTCCAGGGGCCCCCAACCTGAGTCTCACAGCCCGTCCCTGGGAGGGGGGTCCCCACGGGAGGGGTCTTCCACACAGTACTACAGGAGGCGTCGGGGGCCCTGGCTTACCCGGGGTCTCCCCAGTCCCCAGAGAGGACGCTCTTCCAAGGAGAATATATATATATGCCTGGCGTTTGCTGCAATGAAGTCAGAATTTCGGTAAAAATAATAAAATCCCTTAAATATCTTGTTTTCCGATGGCTGTTCTTCTGGTAGTTTTGAAACACACTCAGGCAGGCGTGTGGGGGCCCTTCCCGGGGCCGAGAATGGCAGGAGCTGATGGATCGAAATGAAAAACAGCACAAGACGACGGCCCTGATTGAGAAATTCTCCTGATAAGCATTTCAATGCTTCCCCAAATTGATTTCAGATACCAAGATCCCTGATAAAGTGGAAATTTACAGTCTGACTGCTAAAATTCCTTCTCTATCATCGACTCAACAGATGGTGTTTCTTCAGGCTACCTTTAATAGCCCTAGAAATTAAATTAGTGAAAAATGGAGAGCTCCCATAATATTAAAAGTCGTCCGTGGCTTCAGGAACCCGGTGAATTTCCACCCACAGAAGCAATCCTGTATGAAAAGAAGTTGGAAATGAGTTTCTGCTGTAAAACGAAACTGCTGATCTGTCACCCACTTGGCTCCTTGGGCCAGACCCGGGGGCCGGGGCTGCAGCAGGCAGGTCCCCTCCAGGAGATGAAACGTGGCTCCAGGCAGAGGGTGAGCCGGTAGCTCCTAGCTCACCGCCCCTGCAGGCAGAGGAGACGATCGTCTGAGTCCCTGCAGCCACACTGTGCGTCAGGCACATGCAGACTTGGACGGCTCACTGAGGGCCCCAGTGTGAGAGCCAAGGACATGGGGCTCAGGTCCATCTGCGCCTGACTGTCCCTATGTCACAAGTTGGAAGGGACATACCCAGACCCAAGCCTGTGTTTCTCAGACCCCAGACCCAGGTGCCCTCCTCTGCCCAGGGGTGGCGACTGAGGGTGGTGACCAGGACCTCTTCCGGCTGGAAGCCAACGTCGACCCCTGACAAGCGAGAGCTGGGGGACCCTGGCTTCTTCCCTCTCCCCCCCGCCCCACATTGGACACCAACACCTCAGGCAGCTTCCTGACACCACCATCCACTCTCTGATGTCTTGTCTGCGCGGAAACCCCTCCATGAAGCACATCCCCACTGACCCTTACTGGGCAGATGCAGACCCCACAATGACCAAGTCTTACCCCAAAGCTCCCGCAAGTGAAGTCTCAGCGTGTTTGGAGCCATGTTTACTGTGAAGGATTTGGGATGTGCCCTCGCCGTGGTGTGGACAGGGGGACAGGGCCCCGCTGACTGCGCATCAGGACTCAGTCTGAAATCCATGAACAGCAAGGGTCCTATTTCCGGCTCGTGTGGACTCCGGTCTAGCGTGTTTTCCTTCCTGCTTTGCCCCCCCAGCCGGCGGACCATTCCTGTGGGCTCCTGCTTAGGGTCTTCCAATGAGTTCAGCTTCAAAACGGGGCCAGGGGACCCCCCAGCCCCTCCCGGGGGGCTCGCTCCCGCCCGATAAACCCAGGTCCATGGGCACCCGCACGGGGAGTGTGGAGCGCAAGACAATCAGAGGCACGATTTGCCACGTGCAGAGGCCTCCACGGACCCTGCCGGTGGGAAGAGACAATGGCCAGTGCCCTCCCTGCCGGGGCACCTGACTGCTGGCGCCCTGGGCCCCAGGGCGAGGCCACCCGACCTGTGCTCCCCGCTGGCCACCCCGGGACCTGCTGGTGTCGGCACAGAGCCCAGGCTCTGCCACACGTCCTTGTGACCCCCGAGGCTCCCCCGAGAAGCCCCCAGCCCCGTGTCGTCCCACCCCACGAGGGGTCTCGCAGGCCCGGAGCGTGGGAGCCCCTTCTGCTCGCCGAGGGTGGGGACAGCTGCTCCTTGTCTCCAGGCACAGAAGGGGGGCTTCTGGGGTCGCGGTGACACCACACTCATGCGCTGTTTGAGACTCAAGGAGAGGAGACTGGGGGAGCTGAACTCAAACAGCTTATTTCTGGAACTCCCGCCCGAGCTGCTTCTAAATGCCACCTGTTTCTTCCAAGCGCTCCTTCCACCAAGCAGCAGGGAGCAGACACACAGCCGCGGGCTGAGGCCTCCCCTCGCCCACCTCCCAGGCTCTCCCCGTCGGAAGCCGGCTCCTCTCCCAGAACATTTCCATGCGTTTCCGTGGGAATAATGACAGGTACACTTTTCATCTGGACAGTGCTGTCTCGTTACCTCTTCATCAGCAGAAAGTTCCAGAATGCCGCTGCTCCCCGGCGTGTGCACGCCACACAGATACTCCCGGCAGCTGGGGTGCCTTTGGTGGTCAGGGTCAGACGACTTCTGGTCAGGCTCTCGGCCCCTCTTCCTGTGCTGTGCAGCCGCCCAGGCTCACGACCGCCCGCCAGCCACTCTCAGCCGCCTCCTCTGCTCGAGCTCGGCTCTGGTCCCCGGGCACCAGACAGGGTAGCGCGTGTGGAGGGAACCTGCAGCCAGTGTCCCGAGGCTGTGATCGCTGGCGCGCCCAGCCTCTCACAGTCCAGTCCCCTCCTCTACGAAATGGGAAACAAAATAGTTCCCGGGTCACAGGACCCGGTGCTGGTGAGTGGGGTTGTGCGTAGGGTGCGCTTTCAGAACCCGATCTATCTTTTTTTTTTTTTTTTTTTAGAATTTCACTCCTTTTTAAGGCTAAATAACATGACATTATTAGTATATACCACCTTGTGTTTATCCATTCATCTGTTGATGGAACCTCTGTTATTTTCACCTTTTGGCTATTGTGAATAATGCTACTATGAACGTTGGTGTACATGTATCTGGTTGTGTCTGTGTTTTCACTTCTTTGGGGGGGTATATACCTAGAAGTAGATTTTCTGTACCATACAGTACTTGTATGTTTAACTTTTTTTTTTTTATTTCTGAGAGAGAGAGAGAGAGAGAGAGAGAGGGAGAGAGCGAGCGAGCAGGGTAGGGTCAGAGAGAGGGGGAGACACAGAATCTGAAGCAGCCTCCAGGATCTGAGCCAGCCATCAGCAAGGAGCCCAATGCGGGGCTTGAACCCACGAACCGTGAGATCATGACCTGAGCTGAAGTCGGATGCTTAACCGACTGAGCCACCCAGGGGCCCCCAGAACCCGATCTATCTGATCCCTAGTCCTCACACGGGTGGACGTTACCCAATTTATTTGTCCTGGATTTGTTGGTGTTGACCCCTCTCCCTATGGCGGCAGGGTGCCCCCCGGGGCCCTGGCACGGATGGGCTGAAGGGAGTGACCACCTGCGGAGCCGGCACGCCAGAGAGAGACTCCTGCCAGAGTGTGAGTGTTTCCAGAGAAAGGGGCTTAGCTAAAACTACACCCCGCCCCCCAGGCCTCAGGCCCCATCTGAATTCCCTCTTGGGCCATTTTTTGTTGTTGTTGTTAATGTTTATTTATTTTTGAGAGAGAGAGTGTAAGTAGCAGAAAGGCAGAGAGAGCGGGAGACGCAGAATCTGAAACAGGCTCCAGGCTCTGAGCTGTCAGCACAGAGCCCGACGCGGGGCTCGACCCCATGAACCGTGAGGTCATGACCTGAGCCGAAGTCGGACGCTTAGCCGACTGAGCTGCCCAGGCGCCCCGTTTCTAAGGCATTTGTGTTATGAGCCTTTGTCTGGATACTGTGTTTCGGGGACCCCAGAGGACCCGGGCGGCGTGGGGCACTTGGCCTCCTGTCCACACAAGGATGCCTACTCTGCTTCCCCATCCACCCCGGGCCGGGAAAGACCTCCAGGAGCCAAGTGTCACAGAGGACTCGGCGCTTGGCCATGTGTCCCGGGAAGTGCCCACCTTCTGCGCATCATAGGAAGGAAGGACATACTGCACTCGGGCGGGTGCTCCTTAGCACCTCAGAGGGGTTTTAGCTCCTGGAAGCGATTAATCCTGAATTACACGCCCCACCTTGCAGGCTGGTGTGGTTGAAAGGTCAGGGCTGAGGCCCTTCTGGGGTCCTGCTGGGGTTGGGGGAGGTGGAGGGGTGGAGAGGCTCCCAGTCAGCAAGTCACACCTGTGTGAGGCGGGGGTCCAGGAGCCACCCAGCCAGCCCAGACACGGACGGGGCAGGTGCTCAGGGCGCCGCAGACCAAGGATGGGTGAAGCCAGGCCGTCACCCAGAGTCATTCTTTCCAAACTTTTGGGGGCCCGCAAGCTCCCCTGTTGCCCTTCCGCTGGCCCACGGGCTGCCCGCCAAGCAGCGGGGATGTAGGGCGTCATCTGGAAAATGGCAACAGTCCCCCCACCCCCGCCCACTTCCGCGGTAACATGAAGAGGCCGGGGAAGGACCCGGGCTGGAGGGGGACGCGCCCGGCCAGCAGAGCTGACTGTGGGAACTCAGGGGGAGCGCCTCATTTTCTTCCCCAGCAAGGGGGCCCCCCCACCTTTGGGCAGCGCAAACGAGACTCGGGGCCTCCCAGGTGGGGCCTGCGTCCCGCTGCTGCCCGGCCTCTCCACCCCGAGGGCTGCCCGCACCGGGGAAGGGGCCCATGTTAAGGTGGAGCTTTGTCTGGGACACTGAGGGTCGGGCGTGGTCAGGGGACACGTGAGGTTGGAGGGGGTGGGACGACTATGTCTGGATAAGTAGGTCCTACTCAGAACAAGAAAAGCCCTGGGGGCCCTGAGGGAGCCCCCCATCCCCTATCGAACCATCTCTTCGGTGAGCCGTCACGCATTCATTCATGCGGCATGCATCATTCATTCAGCATACTTCCGCCTGCGTCCTGGAGGGTCAGTAGGAGTTTGCGGTCAGCTCTGGTAGAACTGAGGAGGCTCCTGCCCGGTTCTCATCAGAAGAGAGGGGTCATGACCCAGCCTCTGCCTCCGGCCTCCACGGGCGGCTCCATGGGCCTCTCGCAGGGCTGGGGGTAGGGGCGGGGCTAGCCTGGGCACCAGGTTCGACGCCCCGAAGGATGGATGGAGACACGCCAGGGCCCTGGCGGCGGCGCGTGCTGGGCCGGCCCTGGGGCCGCGCTCCTTGGGCCAAGCTCACCCTAGTGCCCAGGGGAGACGGCCCCTCCCACAGATGTAAGGTGGGAGCAGTAGGGACTCTTTGCCGGATCATAATCCCCCCGACCCCGGCCAGCCCTGGCAGCCCATGGTTTTGGGATTCTTTAGCTACAAGAGTGCACTGGGTCAGACGCTGAACACCCGGATGGGAGCCAGTGCCCTGAATGCCGGCCCTCCGCGCTGCGGCCTTCCTGGGGTGCCCCTGCCGGACCCCGGGGCCCCCTCTCTTCCCCAAGTAGCCCTAGCCGTGCGGGTCTGGGAGCCCAGACAGGAGGGCCATGCAGACCAGGTGCGGAGGCGGGCAAGCTTCCGATGCCTCGTCAGACAAATGGGAGGCTCGGTCCCCCACTCCTCCCTCCTTCGCCCCCAAACAAATGAGCTGCCTCTCGGAGGTCTGCAGGAGATCCGTCTCGCTCTGAGCTGTGGGGCCGCCGCGCTGCCGACACACTTATCCGTCTCCATCTACCTGCGCGGATCCATCGCCGCCTCCTCCTAAATTTATGGGCGGCGGCACGTCCCCTCCCGAGAAAATACGTTAGCAACGATAAATACGGGCTCCAGCCTTGGAAACAAATGCCCTGAGTGTGCAGTTTAAAGCCATAGCGGTGGAACCATAGGCACAGCACTCTGCAGAGGCCGCAGGCTCCCAAGTCCACGGAGCCCTCCTGGCTTCCCCGGCCCGGCTTCCCGGGGTCTCTGTGTCCCCTCAGCAAGGACAACGTGGACCACCGCCCCCCACCCCAGCCCAGTCCAGACCTCAGAGGGCAGGGGAGGAAGTCAAGGAGGGGGTGAGGAACTCCGAGCATCGCTGTCTGAGGGCAGGAAGCGAGGGCAGGCACCGGTCGGAGCCCAGCTAGAGCCGTGTGTCCACGGATGGGAGCCACGGCCTCAGCTCTCTGACCAGGTGCCTGTGGCTGAGAAGGAAAGCGAGCCGTCCAGGGTGTCGGACGCAGTCCTCGTGGCCTGGCACCCTCACCGATCAGAGCGGCGCTGGGAATACGCCCAGTGGAGGCTCCGCGTCCAAAGGCCGTGTTCCCCAGTCGTCTGGGTAAGAGCCCTCTGCTCCTTCCGCCCCACCGGCCCGGCTCACTGTACTGGGGCCGGGGGCTTGTTAGCTTGCAGTTCCGTCCTGGTTTGCTAAGGGGGGAGGGCTCCCAGAAATGCTGGGGGCTCTGACCCAGACCCCTCCTCAGACGGGGACGCTCCTGCACAGAGAAGAAAAGCAACCTCACCGGGCTTCCTTGTGCCGGGGGGGTGGGGGGGTCAGGGCAGAGTCAGGCCAGATTTCCATGCAGCTCCCCATGGGCCCTGCCCCCCTTGGCACCACCGCCCCTGACTGCTAGCGTGCCCCACGGCCCGCGCCTCGCCTCCCCACCCCTCCCTAACTGTGGAGCATCAAGAAGCCACCAACCTGGCCGAAAATCCGACCCCATCTGCCTCTCCCTGGCCCAGCCCAGCCCAGTCCGGCCAAATCCTGGTGTTTGCAGAGCAGTTTCTATCCATCCTCCCCTCAGTAGACCCCAGGACATTGCCCGGACGCAGGTCGAGGGAGGTGAACAGTACCCCAGTCTGCTGGCACGAACCCAGCTCAGAGCCGACAGTGCACTCAGGCTCAGCCGCCCACTGGGTCCCTTCCCACCTCCCCAGGGCCCCCCACTGCAGTCCCAAAACTGGAGGGGAGCTCTCCTCTCCGCCCTACACGCCAAGTGCTATAGCCCAGAGGCTGTGGGCAGTGAGGGCCAAAGGTGCGGAAACCACAGAGTAAGAAGAGCGAGTCACTGGAGTAGCGGTCGGAAGAGTGTGTTGTGCACAGACCAAAAAGACAGTCTGCCAGCTGGGAGCCCTCAAGCCCGAACACGCGCGAGGCTCAGCGGCACATCATTGCAAAGCAGCTCACGTGGCGGGAAGGCAGTGACTGGGTCCTGCTCCCGGTGGGGGGTGGGGGGAGGGGTTTGTCACGTGACAGTTTCCTTCAGCGAGAGCACCCTTCAGCGGTACCTCACATCAGCCTCGGGAAATGGGTCCAGTTGAGCCTGTGGTTTCCAGAGGCACAGGGAAGAAACGCCAGGTTGGGCTCGCCTTGCCAATAAGCTGAACTCAGCTCTGTTTTTAAGGCTGGTCTCCGTTTTTTTTTTTTTAAATGTTTTATTTTTTTTATTTTTTTAAAATATTTTTATTTATTTCTATGAGAGAGAGAGAGAGAGAGAGACAGCTTGAGCAGGGGAGGGTCAGAGAGAGAGGGAGTCACAGAATCCGAAACAGGCTCCAGGCTCTGAGCCGGCAGTCAGCACAGAGCCCGACGCGGGGCTCGAACCCACGAACCGCGAGATCATGACCTGAGCTGAAGTCAGGAGTCGGACACTCAGCCGGCTGAGCCCCCAGGCGCCCCTGTTTTCTACTTTACCAGTTGCTCCCACCCATCCACACAGCTCGGAAGGATGACTGGCCCTAAGCACCACCCTGTCACCACCTACATGCCATCCGGCCTCGGGGACCGAATTCAGGGCTTTCCTCCAGCACCACCAGGGACTTCACGGTCCCTCCTTGGTCCCCGCCTTCTTCATTCTGTGGTTACTGTGGACGTGGCCCTGTGGCCTGACCCCGATGGGGCGCTGCGGCAGGGGAGTGGCCACCCACAGGCCAGTGTGGGGGCTCTGGGGAGGTCCCCAGCCAGAGACTCACTAACTTCCCGGAGCGGACATCCCCAGGAGCCACTGTTTAAGCATCAAATAACTCAAATGGGTTATAATTTTTTAAAGGCTGTTTGCACAGCGACCCTGACAGGTTAGCAGTCACGTCTCCTCACGGCGACTCACGGCAGGACGATTAGGGGCATGCTTTCCCAGGCCGTGCTGCTTCCGCCTAAACTCGTCTCTAAGTGGTCTGAGCAATCAGGTAATTTAATAAGAGCCATTTCTATGGAAACAAAAGGAAAGCAAAGGGTAAGAGCCCCAGCACTGCCCACACTGGGTTTTCTGAGTGGAGAGAGTGTTGTGGAGAAGATTCCCGAAGGTGGGCTCTGAGCCTCCTGGGGTGGAGCTAGGGCAGGTAGTGGCCACCGGGCACGCTCTCTGGGTCCACAGCAAGCCATCCCTGCCAGTCTCCCGGGGCCACAGGGCCCCCTGCAGGAAGGCCATCCACACAGGAGCCACGGTGGTGACCGCCTGGACGTTCACGTCCGCTGTCCCCTGTGGGAGCTGATGTGGCTTCAGGAAAGAGGCAGTTTGATTTCCATACTGATTCCGAGGCAAAGGAGTGAGAAGAACTTGGAAACGTCAGCTTGTGGAGGGTTCTAGCCACATGCTGGAGGGAAGTGGGAGCAGGTCGGATTCGGTCTGGGTGATGGGCAGAAGACAGAACCCCAGGCTCTGATGTCCACAAAGGTTCACAAAGGTCCACAAAGGTCCACAAAGGTCCACAAAGCCAACCACGGTCAAGACTAATTTGTTTGCAAACCGAGTCTGGTTTTCAATTAACTCGGCCTGATGACTGATGTAAGGGGAGTATTATTTAAGCAAGAAGAGTGACTGATCATATGGTCTCTTTTACATTTGCTTTGCCAGAACTTTCCGGAAGGAATCTCAGACTGGACTTGGAAAAGCCTCCGGAGGCCGGGAAGTCAAGTCAAGGATCTGTCCAGCTGTGTCCCCTTCTAGGAAGACAGATACTTCTTGGCCTCCAGCAGATCCATAAATTGTGATGAAGAATGAGAATACTAAGAGTTTCTGAGTGCTGGAGGGACCAGATAGGGAGAGAAAGATGAATGCTTTGACCTCTGTCAATGACTCGTTCTGCCAGCTGGCTGTGAGTTACAGAGAGAGGATAGGGGGACCCGGGGTCCTTTAAACATGGAGGCAAAGTGCTGAGGAGCCAGTGACATTTAAATGAATCCCCTTCACAGAACCGCAGGCTCCATGTCTGACCTGGACGTTCATGAGAAATCTCAGTATGTTGCGCAGGGGGCTACGTGCATCATGGTCACCTGGGGAGGCTGCTGGAAGGGGTCCCTGGGCCTGGCCGGACTCTCCTAGTCAGAGCCCCTGGGGGTGCAGGAGAGTCTGTGTGTTTAATACCCTCCCCCTGCCCCAGGGGGGTCCTACAGCCTCTGCAGCCTGAGCCCACGACCTGGTCTAATCTCAGTTCACACTTGGGGGAAGGAGGTCCAGCCCCAGGGCTCTCCCGGGTGGGAACACAGCCAGCACTCACCCCAGGGCATACCTGCCTGGGGACTCCTCTGACCTTTGTAGGAAAGGGGCCACTGAACCGCTCATCCCCGCCACCGAGGCTACACAGCTCAACTCAGCTGCCCGGAGGAAAGGGTGCTGCCCTTGAGGATCCTGGCAACGCGCAGCCAGAGACGAACTCGCGTGCGTTCTGTCCATCTCTCCCGAGGCAAGCATGGCTGACCCCTCGACCCCGGGTGAAGCCCCTCCTGTACCTGTCTGCCTGGGGGTGTGTGTGCACACACGAGACAGCACACTAGCCCATCTCGGCCCCCTGTGCACGCGCGGGCTGCTGGAGGTGAAGTGGGGTCAGGACATACTGTATTGAGTGGTTAGCACTGTCGTCTCTGGAGACAGCTGCTGTGTCTCTTCTAGGCGCTCAGCCTGGAGCTGGAGATCTCTCACATCTCTGTCTCCTGGGAGCCACGCAAGAGCCCCGTGGGCAGGGCCTCGCAGCCCCCTCCTTGCGGAATCTGGGCTCAGGATGCTGCTAGGGCTTGTCCTGCATCAGCTGAGCTGGTAGGTAGGTGAGCCGGGAGCCCAGGTGTCCTCCCCTCCCTCCTGCAGGGGCGCTGACCGTGGTGCTGACACCCTCCTGCATGGCGGGGAGCCCAGGTGTCCTCCCCTCCCTCCGGCAGGGGCGCTGACCGTGGTGCTGACACCCGCGCATGGCGGGGAGCCCAGGTGTCCTGCCTTCTCTCCGGCAGGGGCGCTGACCGTGGTGCTGACACCCTCCTGCATGGCGGGGAGCCCAGGTGTCCTCCCTTCCCTCCGGCAGGGGCGCTGACCGTGGTGCTGACACCCGCGCATGGCAGGAGCCCAGGTGTCCTCCTTCTCTCCGGCAGGGGCAGCCCAGCCATGTAGTGCTGACACCCTCCTTCATGGCAGGAAGCCCAGGTAATGTCCAACTCTCCCGTAGGGGCGCTGACCGTGAATTGCTGACACCCTCCTGCATGGGAGAGCCCGGAGTCTCCTGCCTTCTCTCGGCAGAGGCATGACCGTAGTGCTGGCACCCTCTGCATGGCGAGGCAGAGTATCCCTGCCTTCTCTCCGGCAGAGCCTGACCGTGGTGCTGACACCCGCGCATGGCGGGGAGCCCAGGTGTCCTGCCTTCTCTCCGGCAGGGGCGCTGACCGTGGTGCTGACACCCTCCTGCATGGCGGGGAGCCCAGGTGTCCTCCCTTCTCTCCGGCAGGGGCGCTGACCGTGGTGCTGACACCCTCCTGCATGGAAGCTCGAGCTCTCCCATCTGAACTTGACGTCTTTAACTTTCCACCTTTGCTAGTCCCCCTGCTAAGGAGGGAGCAGCCTTCAAAGGTGATCTGCAGAGCCCGGCGGGAGCCTGGGTTTCTCCCGCCTGGCCCCCTCCCCCGGACCTGGCTGGCCCCACCTAGCCCTGTGCCCTGGTGGTGGTCTCAGCGGGCACAGTACCATGAGGTCGGAGTCACTGTGGCAAACGCCATGCAGAAGGGGGAGGGTCAGAGGGAAGAGACAGTGATTCCAACACTGGATGGCAAACACAGCAGTGACGAGCGGGCTTTTGGTGGAAGGGGAGGGGAGACGGCCAGCGAAGAAGTAGGGCAGGGGTGCGGGAGGGGGAGGGGCCCACGGGCTGGGTGGCCTGGACCCCCAATCACAGGTTGTGCCTGGGCCACTGCGTCACTCTGCTTCCAAGGTCAGCTTCTCTGAGCCACAGACAGGAGCAGGGGCCTGACGTGCTCTGAGTCCAGAGAGGGGAGTGGAGGAGGGCTGGGGGGGCAGGAGAGGCGAGGGGGTCCGTGGGGAGGCAAGTCCTGATGAATGGAGTGCACGCTCCATTGTGGAGGAGGGAGGGGAGGAGAAAGGAGCCCGGGCTGGCTGGAGCTCCTCCACTCACAGCACAAGAAGGGTGTTCTGCTCCGAGGATCAGCCCCAGGGGGTGTCATCAGGGCCATGGTGGGGGGGCCATGGAGGGCGTGGGGTCCTACCTCAAGATATGCCCCCCATGCAGATGAACCGCCAGCTGCAGCTTCTGGGGCTCTGCCTTCACAGCACCTGAAGCACCTAAGTCTTACACCTGTACTGATTTATTTATTTATTTTTAAATATTTTATTTATCACTTTTGAGAGACAGAGCACGCATGGGGGAGGGGCAGAGAGAGAGGGAGACACAGAATCTGAAGCAGCCTCCAGGCTCTGAGCTGTGAGCACAGAGCCCGATGCGGGGCTAGAACCCATGAACCGTGAGATCATGACCTGAGCCAAAGTCGGATGTTTCACTGACGGAGCCCCCGAGGCGCCCCTGCATGGCCTGGTTTATTAATTTAACAAACACGGAACCCCCCGGGCCAGCATTCAGTCTGTCCCTGTGCTTAGTCCGGGGAGTGGGGCACAGGGGGTGTCAGGGTGAGCTTTAGGGAGGACCTAAGCGGTTGCCGGAGGAGGCCTTGAATGTCTGCACCCATGGCCGAGGCTCCCCACCTCCCAGGTGCTTGCAGGAAGGCTCTTTCTGGGTCCCTGTGAGGGATCAGGCCACGTGACTGCTTCTGACCAATGAACTCTGAGCAGAAGAGGGTGTGGCATTCCATCGCAGGTGCAGGTGTGGGGCCCCGGCCTCCAGGACCAGCACTGCCCATGGGGCTTCCCAGGGGCCTGCACCGGGAGTGGGTGAGCCCTGGGGTGAACCTGGCGATACCTGTGCCTGTGCTGTTTTAGGCCCCTGTGACCTGGCCAGACCCCTCCTGACTGGCTCAGGCGCTGAGGCCTAGTGGGACCGTGACTCCATCGGGGACTGCGGATGGAGATGTGTATTCCCCTCGGGGATCTCTGAGAATGGGTTTCAGGGATCCAAGACCCTCACCTACAGGAAGGATGGGAAGGGGCGGGGGTACGACCGAGGCAGGGGCTCGTCTCCCCTGGGGAGGGTGGGGCCTCTCACAAGAACCCCAAGCCGGGGACGCAGACAAAACTAAAGGGCAAAGTGCAAGTGGCCAGAAAGGGGAGCACGGCGGCTCTGAGTGCCCGCTGGGTGGGAGACTGGCAACCTTCCCTACGAGGGCGAGCAACGCAAGGGTGGGGCGGGTGGGAGGACCCCGTGGATGCCCGTGGAGCTCACCAGTAGTCAGTTCTACTTGGAACAAGTCATTCTTGTTTCCGATCTGAGGCTGTGTCTTTGGGCCACGTCTGAACATCAGAGGTCTGGGATTCAAGGAAGGCTCCCTGGAAGAAGAGGTGCATACGCTAGTAGCCAGCCTCAGTTTGCTGAAGGGAGGCAGTGGCGGTGGGGGTGGGGGAGCAGGTTCTGGCATCAGGGGGCTCGGGCTGCGACCCCGGCCCGCTCCGAGTGACAGGCCTGGCCCCACTGCTCCGCGGCCCGGCCCCTCCGCTGGGACTGGGGACCAGGCACCACTCGAGGGCATGTCCTGATGTGACAGGAGACTTGAGAGCAGGGGGTTCAAAACAGGCGCCGTGGCCCTTCCTGCTGCCCCGCCTGGGCTGCCCCAGGAGCCCACCCCGTCCCCACTGGCAGCACCCCCGAGGGGCACACTGCTGGGGGGGGCAGGTGGGCCAGGACAGGGGCAAGGCCAGCCTGACCAGAGCTGGCGTCCGTCACCAGGCCAGAGGGCAACAGGCGTGGGGGCCTAGGGAACCAGAGGAGGGGGTTGGGTTCAGCCCTGCCTCACGGCCCTGGGGTCCCAGGCTCCCAGCAGGTGCGTGGGCACGGTGGCCGCGGAGGGCAGGTGACAGGGCTCTGGTCGTCAGCGCCTCCCTGGCTGCGAGGGGTGAAGGTGTCTGTGCCCCATTAATCTGGGTGAGAAAGCACCGTGTGCTGCTGTAATTAAGTCGGTGCATCTGGTTGCCATGGCAGTGAGGCTCGTGCCGTCAGCCGGCAGAAGTGGGTCACACGTTCACCTCCTCCTCGTTTTTGAACTTCTGTAAAATAATGATGAGTCCGATCCAAGCGTGCGCCCCGCCCGCTGCTGTGAACTTGCCCCTCGGCTGCCGCCTGAGCTGCCTTAACGAGCTGCCGGCCTGACGAGTGGCTGACACCCACCCGCAAGTCACCTATGGTGCCAGTTTACCTCTGTGCTCCCAGACCTGCTGGCGGTCCCCGAGGCGGAGGCCTGGGCACCTGCCACCTGCCTGCGGGCCCTATGGGGAGCCTGACCTTTGCACTCTCACACGGACAGAGGAGCCGCTGGGGGTGGCTCGGTCCAGTCCCCACCCTGGATTTCTGTGTGTCCGGAGCGGGGGTCCAGCAGGGACTGCTGCGTACCACCTACACCCCACCTGGGATTCCTCGGAGCAAACCAGAGGCATTTAGAGTGTCCGCCTGCGCCAGGCACGGAGGATGATGAGACGGACGGATGGGGCGCTGCCCTGGGAAGGAGGGGTCGGGGCGAAGCTTTTGCAGGTGCAGAGATGCTCAAAGATGGGAAAGACAAAGGACACACTCCAGTGGGGTGAATGGTGGCCCCCAAAAGATATGTCTACTCAGATCTGTCCTTGTGACCTTCCTTGGAAAGAGTCTTTGTAGATGTAATTAACTTAAGGATCAGGGGATGAGATCATCCCGGTTTCGGTGGGAACAAAATCCAAGGGCAAATATCCTTAGAAGAGAAGGAGAGAGGAGGCCAAGTGAGACCAGAGTGGCTCTTAGGGATGCTGGGGTCCCAGGGAGCTGGGGGCCCCAGGCCGAGGGATGCTGGGGTCCCCGGGAGCTGGGGGCCCCAGGCCAAGGGACTCTGGGGTCCCCGGGAGCTGGGAGAGGCAGGAGGGACCCTCCCCAGGAGAGGGAGCACAGCCCTGTCCCACCTGGATCTCACACTCTGGCCTCCAGAGCTGGGGGAGAGCAAGTTCCCTGGTCATGGCCCCCCCTCCCGGGTATGGGCGTTGGTGCGGTGGCCTGGGACATTAATTCACGCTGGGCTGAAAGTGGTGGCCTGGGCACAGCGAGATGGACGAGGAGCCAGGAAGAATTTGCAATCGCGGGGGTCGAGGGCGACACTCGGCAACAGCACGGTCTTGCTCAGGGCGTGGGGCGCGCCTGTCCCTGGGAAAGCTCAGATTCCAAGGGAGGGGGTGGTGAGTAGAGAAACAAACAGGAAAGGTGGCTGCTTCGAGCAGGTGTGGGTCAGAGCAGGCAGGACGGAGAGGAGGCCGCGTGCGAGTGGGGTTCAGGGGTGCCGCGTCCCAGGCCGTGGCCTCAGGCTGAGGTTAAATGACAGGAGACAGGTCGCAGGGCGTTCAGCCAGGTGAACTTCCCACCTGAACCTCGGGGGGCAGGAAGGAGCTCTGTGGACAAAGCCAGTGAGTGGGCAGGAGCAGCGGGTGGGACATAGGAGCCCTCAGCCTGTCCAGCGACGGGTCACCGAGGCTGGGTGGTGGGGCAGTGAGAGGGGGCGGGCACCTGGGGGCATCTTCTCAGGCCCAGAAGGTGACGGTGGCTCCCGTGAAGGCGTGAGGACCTGCGGTGCTGACAGCTGAGTGTCCAGACACCTGTCGCCATTAGCCGGATATCGGGGGAGGGACGGCGGGGCCCACGGCTCATCCTGGGGTCCTGTCTGAACCGCTGGAGGAATGTGGTGGCACGTGGTGAACGAGGCGGCGTGGGGGCCCTGGGGGTGACGGGGACACACTGCATGGACATTTCTACCAGATGTCCGCGCGCAGGTGTCGGCGGGTGTCGGGAGTGAGGAGGAAGGGCCGGGGCTGGACCGGCCTCTGAGCACCCTGCACGCCCCGGCCTGGAATGGCGCGGCTCAGAGTGGGTGCTCAGCGGATGCCAGTGTGCGTCTGGACTCCCTGCCCAGCCAGCGGGGGTGCAGGGGGCAGGGGCAGCCCAGGGGAGGCTCCGGAGAGGACGGGCGCCACGTGGAAGATTCGGGAGGGCAGCGGAGGCCTTCCGTGCCCGCAGCCCTCACAGCCTCTCCGGGCCCGTCCTCTGGGTCCTGCTCGGAGCCTGGGGACCCGACGTGGAAGAGCCACACCGCCACCCGCCCAGGCCTTGGCAACCCTCCTCCCCCAGGGATGGGGAGTGACATCAGCCTGCAGTCAGACTCACCCCTGCGCACGCCCGAGCCCCCAGCGCGGCTGCCCCCTGCCGACGCTGACGGCCCCTCACCCTGCTCCCCAGACCCTGGGAGCCAGGAGGGAGGACAGGGCTTCTCGTGTCTTGACCTTGGGAAGCCAGGAGCGCGGAGAGGAGCCGCGGGCCCCTGAGAGCCTTCTTCTCGAGAAACACAAGAGATTTCGCTTCCAAAGCAGCACCTGGCGCTCGGGGCTCCTGGCTCCGGGCAGGGCTGCTGGGGATCCGGAGGGACTCGGCCCAGGGTTGACTGTCTCCTGTGGTGGCGCTCTCCAGGCTGGCGCACGCGTGTCCGCCGGGTGGGGGGCACGCGTCCCCCCTCCTCCCTGACCTGTGGGTTCCTTGGGTTCCTGCTCTGTCACCCAGACAGGACCCCTGCCCTGGGCTGGACAATGGGGCTTTGCAGGGGCTTGGGCGTGGCTTCGGTGGAGGAGGAAACGTGCGCCACACATTCTGGAAGATTCCTGAGGGGCATCCGAGGCACTCCAGATGACCCAAGTGCTCTAGTTTTCAGGGGGTGGAGGGGAATATTTCCCAGTATCGCTTGCGTGATAGCAGCTGTGTGACGAGGTACTGACCGATGGGATACACAGAAGTGTTATGTGGCAGCTGTGGGAACTGTCCCTAAATGGCAGTTGGGTGAGCCCCCTGTGACCTGCCTCTTCTTTGTCCTATCCTTCCTCCTGCTGCCTGGGACAGAGTTGTGATGGCTTGAGCTCAGGCCGCCATTTTGGGCCATGAAGACAAAGGGGAGGCAGAATGGAGGCCAAAAAGGTCTGGGTCCAGGAAGTTGAGCTGGCAAACCATCCCTGGCCGGCTGAGTCTAAGGGAACAGAGAGAGTGTCACTGTGACTATGACGTTCATCTGAGGCCTAGGATGAGGAGGCCACTTCCAGCAGAAGGAATGGCCGTCGAAAAGGCCTGGCTGTGAGGGCAGGATGTGCGGGCCTGCAGTGGTTGGGACACAGCTGGGAGGGCGTGAGGCTGGGAGCGTGTCAGGGGCAGAAAGCAGGGGCTGGGGAGCAGCGTGCTGTCCGGTGGCCCCGCTTGCCTCCTCCCTGCCCACCCGTCCTCAGGAAAGGATTCCAGACCGGTCCTGGGACCAACCCCTCCTCCCCAAACTGAACCAGGGCCTCTGTCCCCTGCTGAGGGGCTTCAGACCCTGAGCCTCATTACTGGCCAGGACCAGGGGAGTCCCAGGCCTGGGGAGTCCAGCACAGCCTCTCAGAGACTTAGAGGGAGTCAGCCCCGCCTGACCCCGAGCCCCCGGATGACATGGAGAAGCTCCACAACCAGCCTCCACCACCTGCTTCTGGGGAGGACCTTCCAGGCACGCGGGGCTCCCAGGGACGGTGGGTGTGTCATCCCAGCGGAGACGGGGTGGAGGGGCAGGGAGGACCTCAGGACCTGGGCCGGGCAGTGGGGGTCTGGCTCTGGTGTCCCCGACCGTGTTGATGACGAAGCCTGTGCGGTGAAGCCTGGAAGCCCGGCCGGACCGGGGAGCAGAGGACCCGCTTCATGGCCCCACCCTGCATGGTAGTGTTCAAATGGGCACACGTACCCTGGACTTGGGCTCCTTGGGGGCCAGCAAGGCTTGGTCGGTCCCTGTACCAGCGTGTCGCAGGACGGGCGTCCCCAAATGTTTGCTAAGTGAGCCACTCAGAGTCAAATGCCGGGTCGTTTGCTCAGACCCGGGCTCCAACCATCCCCTCCTTCCCCCTGCAAATGGCTGCCCTCGCCCTCGGCAAATTCGCTTCCTTGGCACCGTTAGCAGCCGGCCACCGGATGCTCGGCCCCACTGTCCCCCACACAGGTCCTGGCACCCGGCTGTCAGCTCTGATAGCAGGGCTCACTCAGGCTCTACCCAGCAGGGAGCGAGTGCTGGGGTGAGGGAAGAAGGGTGTATGTGGGGGGAGGGCGCTGGGGGTCTCATCTCCCCCCTCCAGGAGCCCACCCTGCAGGGCTCAAGGCGCACACACCCCAGCTTTCTCCTGCTCTCCCTCAGGGCGGGGGCGGGGCCAGCTGCTCCCACTGTCCCCTGCCTGCCCTGGCCCAGCCCGCGGGGCGTCCTGCCGCGGGAGGGGGGACTCGGGGCTCTCTCTGAGCTGAGCAGGTTTTTTCCACTGCCTGCCCCGCTCCCTGACACTAACTTAATTAGCTCTCTGTTTTCCAAACAGGCAACGTGACTCAGCACTTTCGAACGCACGGTCTAAATTTGTCCCTAACCCCCAGGTGTCTCTTAGCTCAGTCCTTCCATCAACTTCGATCACTGGGGTAGAGCCCACAGTGGAGGGTGATTTCCAGCAGGTAGGGTCCTGCCAGGCAGCCCTTCTCCTGACCGCCCCGCCCCCTGCAGCCCGGAGAGGGGGCAGGGCCACATGGCCCTGGTTCCTTCCCTGGGTTTGCCCTTCCTCCTGGGGGGCGGGGGTTCAGTGCCTAGGAGTTGCTGGAAGTTAAAACGCAAGGTCACCTTCCGCTATCCCTCTGCAGGCATCAGGGCCGGAAAGCCGTGTAGACCTTTGCCCCAGCTGCTTGGGGTGAAGGGCACGCGTCTTCACCAAGGACGGCCAAGGGTCCGAGGCCGGGGAAGCCCCCTCCCGGCCCCTCTCCTGCTCCACTGCTCCATCTCCGGTCCCCTTCTCCCTCTTCCATCCTCCCCCTCCCTTCTCTCCTCTCCTCTCCCCAGACCCTCCCCTCCATCTTTCCCTCCCCCTCCCCCTCTGTCTCCCTCAGTGCCAGGCTTTGCTGGTGCTGGGGGATGGGGACACTGTGGTTAGTGGTTGCACGTGGCCCTCCCCTTCGTGGATGTTAGCAGGAGGCTGGGCACTGGGACCTGTGGGGGCGGGGAGAAGCCGTGTCTCCCGCCCAGGGCCCCGCCCCCTCCCCCTGGGACAGGGGCGCAGCAGTGAACTCCCTTCCCCCACTTGCTCTTGCAGGAGGTTTTCCCCAACAGCCAGACCCAAGCCCAGTGCCCTCTGCAGCACACATCCCCTTTCTCTGCACCCTGAGAGTCCCGGCAGGAGAGACAGCCCCTTCCTGGGGGCCCACCTATGGCTTGTTCTGGGCTGGCACCACTTTTGTGCCTGTGGACAGGGCCCGCCATCCCGCCCCCTAGTCCACCCTCTGCAAGCTCCCTGAGACCCCCCCAGACCCAAGGGGCAGTGGGAGGCTCCGGGCAGCTCTTGGGGGCCCGTGGGGGCTCCCGGGGCTGCCTGCTCTGAGGAGCCACACAGGCTGGCCGCCTTCCGGTACCAGGCTGTAAGTCCCAGCACCCAGGCGCAGGGGTGGGGGGGGCGGGTGCACTGCCCATGGAACCTCCCTTGCCCGTCCTGGTGCTGGCAGGGCCCCACGCCTCGATTCAGGCCTCTCTGGCTTCTTTAAAGCAGTGTCTTCTCCCCCCGACCCCAGCATCCCTCAGGTAAGGACCCCTTCATGACCCTGGCTCACCCCTCCTCCTCCAGAACCTTCTCCCATCTAGCGTCTCCAATGCTCTCCTGACCTGTGAGGTCACACGTCCGCAGGCTCTGGGGTCAGCACAGGTCATCCTTGGAAGCTGTGACTTTGTCTCCCGGCTCCTTTCCCTCCTTTCCCGTGTTCGTCTGACCCCGCCACCCTAGCTCCAGCCCCGCCTGAGAGAGCAGCCCCCTTGGGGCCCCAATAAACCTCCCGGCTGGGGCTGCAAGGGGGCCCGATCCTCGTTAGGGCTCGAGGCACCGGGCTGCTGCGGTCACATAAGCTGGGGCACGGCGCGCATTCATTACTGGCTGCAGACCATAATTACGGATGTAGAATAAATTACATGTTAACACGGATGATTACTCTCTGCTTTTCCTGCCATCATTAAGCAGCTAAATGATATGGCCAGATGCTCGAAACAGGCCACTGCTGTCAGCGTCAGCCCCGTCGAAACCCACCGAAGCAAGCAGGTGACGGACGAGCCCCTCGCTTCCCCCGGATCAGGGGCCCCTCCTGCTGGTTCTCGGGCTCTTCCCAGGGCACCAGCAGGCGCAGCTGCCCATCAGGGGCTTCTACTGGGGCCCCAACTTGTCCCCCGGGTCTGAACCTGGGCCCCCACCCCACAGCACACCTCCTTTGCCCTGGTCTGACTTCCCCAGAAAACATGTTTGCTATTTTCTGGAGACACGGGAGTGGGACCCCACTCGCTTGGGCTGCAGGCTGCTGCGGGCACCGGGCTGAGTCCCTCCCCACCTCCTGGTCCAGCCGGGCCCACAGGGGAGACCCTAGCTCTGGCTCTGCTTAAACCCCTCTGTGTGACCCTGGGGACCCACATAATTTCCATCCTCTGGGTGGAAGCGGAAGCGGTGACCTCGGGCTGGTGACTTCAGAGCCAGGCCTCATCTGCTCTGGATCTGTCGTCTCAAAATCCGCCAGCGTGGCCTGTACTCTGCTCAGAGCCCTCCATGGGCCGCGTGATGGGGAGCTCACCACCAAGGGAAAGTTCTTCCTGCTTCTGCTGAAAACCTTTCCCTGGACCTGCCCCCTTGGTGGCTCTGCCTGTTGAGATGGGACCCTTCTCATCCGGAAGGGAGGCCACGCCTGACACCGAACGGGTGGCAGCACCAGAGACACCCGGCCTGGCGGGCCACCCACCGCTCCCGGCTGCCTCCTGGAGTTCTGACCTAGGTGCCCACAAGTTTCTCCTGGTCTCTGCCCCACGCCTCCCTCATCCCACTCCATGCAGACCCTCGCCCCACGTGAGCTCACCCTGGATTCAGGGTCTGCCTCCCACAAATGCCTCCCTCCTCCCTCCTGCTGGGACGTGGCTGGTGCCCCAGGGGCTGGAACCTTGCTCCCCACAGCACCCCCTCCCGTCAGCGGTGGGCTCTTTGTCCATGTTGCTCAAACCTCTGTGCAGCCTCAGCCCTGTCTCCTGTGGAATCTTCCGGCAGCGTTCTGTGCGCCGTCCTGTCCCAGCCGCCCCTCAGCCCCTTGGCTCCACTGGCCTGCTCGCCCCCCACGGGGGCCACCCTGGCAGTAAGTCATGGCCTTGACCCGGTCACCCCGATATCTCTTCCTCCCAAATCCTGGCTCCAGCCTTCCTCTCTCCAGCCTCCAGAGTTGTAACTCCTGAGATGGGGCCATGCTCCCACGACACGAGGGCCACCCGCCTGACCTGCAAGGTGACTCTGACCCCTCCCGGTCGCCCCACTCCCACTCGCTCTCTGTGGGGTCTCGGTGACCTCACTGCTATTGACTGTCCCGGCATCCGAGTGGTTAATGCATCGATCCGTTGCTCTGTGTGCCTGTGGCCGCCCAGGGGCCTTTGAATTCCAGCTCGGCCTTGAGACCCGTGACTCTACCTCCCCTCGCCCCAGCCCCCCTCACCTTATGCTGATCTCCACTCACCGCACTGAGAACACAGGGACAAAGAGAAGGGGGCCCCCATCCTCCCAGCGGGAGGGGCGTCCGGATCCACGGCGGGCCCCGTTTCCTTGAGTTTCTTTCTCCCCCTGGGGATTCGTGTCCTGCAACTTCCCACCGCCACCCTGGACGCCCCCAGCTCGCTCCGGTGTCCCCCTCTGTGCAGACCCGCCCTCGGCCCTGTGCCTCTCCCCAGCTGCCCCATCTTCCCAGCAGAGCTTCTCAGAGAGCCTCCCGCGCCGGGCACCCCACCTTCCCCCACGACCCTCCCCTCCTCCCTCTGCGCCCCTGTGCTTCCCTCCCTCGGGCTCCAGCCATACCTGCTGGCCGGCTCCCCCTCTCACACACCAGGCGTGTGAATAGCAAACTGCATTCTCTCCCGTCCCTCAGCCCCCCTGCTGCCAGCGGCGTGGGCTTTCTGACCTCTAGCTGCCTGCCCCCGCTCCCCGCCCCCCAACATGGTAGGCCTGCTGGGGAGGGTCTGCCTTCACTACCGCATTCCCAGTGCCCAAAGCAGCACCCGGCACATAGTAGGTGCTCAGGAGATTCTTGATGGGTGAATGGCTGAATGGCTATGTGGTTACCCGAGCTTAGAAGCCGATAGTTACGTCCCACACCAATGCGTCAAAGCAGCCCCAGACAAAGTGGGTCCCTTCGGCCATTTACGAGGCCCCGAGGTCCCTCACCTGTGCAGACACCTGGGTTCATGGGTCTCTGTGGTCCCCATCGCTGCAGGGCCCTCCACACAGCAGGCGCCCGTGCGTGGAGCCCCAGAACGTCAGGTTTGAGGAGCCTTAGCTCTTTGAGCATCGAGTTCTGGTAGCTCAGAAAGGGAGGTGAATAGGGGAGAGCCATAGCCTCACCCAGGCTCAGCGAACCTGGCAGGTCAGTCGTACCCGCAGCTCCTGCCCCAGGGGGACACCTGCCTCGCTCTTCTCATGCTTGTGTGTCCCCCAGGAATCCCTGAGTGAGGCCCCCCCGGGCACAACGTTGCAGGTGACCTTGACGAGCAAGGTCCTTGTCCACGTCCCAGGGCTGCCAGCCCCAGTGCCCTTGCCATCAGGGAAAATTCTGGACCAGACCAGGTAGCTCCACCGCCATGTTCTGCCATCCGGGAAAATTCTAGAACCCCAAAGCTTTTGCCTGGTTTATTTGTTATCTGATGGTCTTAATGTCCACACAACAGCTCTGCTCCCACTTTTCCCACAGGGGCTGTTGCATCTTGGGCCAAACAAGTCTCACAGAGCTTAAATGAGCAGCGTGTTTGGAGATGGTCTGAGGGGCCCCAGACCTGGAGCCAGCAGAGCCCGGTTTGCGATAATTTCACGATGAGGGGAATGGCGCCATTCCAAGGAGGCGTCATTCCCACTGGCTTGAGGCACATGGGTGACACAGGCAGCTGGCGCCAGTCCAGGTGGGTGGAAGTCACGGCTCAGGGACACCGTCTGGGGCCACGGTGGGGACACACGTGAGGGGCTCAGGTGCAGACACACTAAACGGAGACGGAATAGGACGAATCCACTCCCTGGCGATCTGCCGCAGCCCTGCGCTGTGTGGGGGCCGGGCGGTGGCGAGTCCCGAGCCCCTGTCCCCCGGGAGCTCACGTGATAAAGCAGCGGAGGTCAGAGAACATCACGGGAAAGACCGGGGAGCGGCGCAGGCGGCCTGTTTGCAGAAGCACAGCTGATGGGGACTGCTCTCCAGGCAACTGGCCGCATCTTATCAAATAATGTTTCTGTAACTCACCGCTAATTGGTTTTCACCATCAACTGTATGCATCCTTTGGAGTAGGATCTATTTTCTGACTCTCCGTATCCGCACGCGGTGCCTCATTTCCTCATTTCCTTTCGGCTGCTCTGAATAATTCACACACACACAAAACTGCTTCTAGCTCCTTCCACTGAGATGTCGGAGGGGGAGGCCGCGCTGTCGGGCGGGCTGTGGGCTGTGGGCAGCCTCCCCTGATGTGGGGCCTGTCAGCCGGGGCACAGACGGTGTGATCTCCACGCCCACAAAGGGACTGGGGCTCGTGGGCCTTCTCGCCCTTCCCGCGTCTGCCCAAACTTGTCAGGTATGAGCAGCAGAGAGGCGGCCCGCAGTGCGGGAGGGCAGAGGCAGAGCCAGGCCGGGTCCTGTCCCAGAGGGACGGCGTGCCTGAGGGAGCGAACAACCTCGTCTCGGCACACGGCGGGCACCTCGGAGGAGGTCTGGAAAGGTTTGTTCCATTGGAATGGAGAAATGACCTCGGCTGGAGTTTGATTGGCGTTCCAAAGGCCGGCGCCCAGCCCGACCCAGCCTTCCTCCTTGACGCTCTCACGGGACAGCGCGCACGCCGTCAAGCATTGTTGGACAGGTGTTTACTGAGCACCTGTCCCGTGCAGGGGCGGAGCTGGGCCCTGGGGACACACGGAGGCTCGCGAGCGGGTGATGGCTGTGTTCCCGCAGGCCAGAGTTTGCCTGCGGGTGGAGAAGAAGTCGGCTCTGTGAGCGTCCGGGGCAGCCGTGCTGGGCGGAGGGCACACGGGTCCCGCCACATGGCGTCCGAGACGAGCAGACCCAGCGTTTGCTGTGTGGCCCCCAGGAATCTCCTAGAGACTGTGTGGCCCTGTAGCTCCAGGAGGAGGTTGTCGCCATGGCTGCCCATCTGCAGGCTGCAAGGCTGCTCCGTGAGTGCGGCAAGGGGGTGGCCACGGCCAACCTGCCCCCGAGGGTGCTGGAGGTCACCCACTGCTCTGGCCTGGGCTTCCTGGCCCACGTGAGGGGATGGCCGTCAAGATGAAATGTGTAATGAACTCCCGGGGCTCACCGGGAACCTAGCATTCTGTGCTCAGGAGTCAAGGGCACCGATGAGCCGCTAGCTGGGCCCAGCCCTCTGTCCCGAAGCCCCAGCCTCCATGCTGTGCAAGGGTGGGCTCAGGGGGTGGGGTCCTCAACGCGGTCCCATTGGAATGCCTTCCGACAGCTTTGGAAGCTACAGCTCTAGAGGGTCAGTTGAGGGGCGCCCGGGGCGCCGCCCGCATCAGGGGTCTGACCCAGGACATGGCCTCCAGCGCGCAGCACCTCCTCCTTGGTGTCGGATGCCTGCGTGTCCCTATGGCTTCCTTTGTGAAACGGCCTGAGAGCCCGTGCGGGGAGCCGGAGAAGGCAAGGGGCTCAGACCGGGTGTTTCTTACCAGAAAATCTCCTTTCAGATTACATGGAGCCTGTATTTATGGAATCATTCATGGCTCGAAGAGGCTGCCTATTTTTTTTGTTACTTTATTGCCTTTCTGTGGGCAAAATTAGCTGCTGGTTTTGTAACAGAGAACTGGGGGCTGGCAAACACCTTCTGGAACTCTCTCCATCTCCTGACTCCTGACTTGGGAACTCCCTCCTGACTGAGAGCCCCTCGGCATCCAGTGTCACGCGTGGGCCTTCAGCACAGAGCTCGGCGCACGACACGCATATGCAGGCGATTTTCCCACCAGCCTTCCCGGGAGGCCAGTGGACAGACAGCCTCCTGGAGGCCAGACTCAAGGAAGCACATCCCGTCTGTCCCAGTCATTTCTTTATTTTTTTAAAACTTTTTAAAAATGTTTATTTATTTTTGAGACAGAGACAGAGACAGAGCACGAGCAGGGGAGGTGCAGAGAGAGAAGGAGACACAAAACCCAAAGCAGGCTCCAGGCTCCGAGCTGTCAGCACAGAGCCCGACGCGGGGCTCGAACTCACAAACTGTGAGATCATGACCTGAGGCGAAGTCAGACGCTGAACTGACCGAGCCCCCCAGGCGCCCCCGTCCTCAGTCATTTCTGAAGCCCCTGAATGTGCGGTGGGGCCTGCAGCCTTGGAGCTGTAGTCAAACATTAATCGAATGTCTCCTTTCTGGGCCCTTCCTGGGCAAGCGTCGGCCCCTCCCCTGACCCGGTGCAGCCGCTGTTCGTCTTCTTTATTATGGCCTCTGCCACAGTCACTTTGCCGGGACAGCGGGCGCTGGCCTAAGCCAGACAGGCAGCCGGGAGCGGATAGCAGAGCCTTTCCCGATAATTAAAGGAGACAGAGGCGGCGGCCGAGGGCGCTCGAGTGGGGCGCGGGGGGCGGGCACAGGGCACCTCCTCCTCGCCCGTGTGGAGGGCCAGCCGTGTCCTTGTAGCAGGAGCTGCTGGAGGGAGAGAGAGGGGACGTCCCCCCAGGACGACACGGAATCCGATAAGCAGAAATGAAACAATGCAGAGCGTGCAGAACATCACTCTCGGAGACCTGATTTCCAAGCCCACAGCGGGCGGGAAGATCGATAAGGAAATTACTGTTTTTTTCACGGCGTCAGCCCCCTGCCAGGCCTGACTCGGGGAGGAACGCGGCCCGGGGTCGGGATCGGGGCGCTGGCAGCTGACACCCTGGCGGTTAGGGGACATCTGGATGACACAGCTCTGCCTTCAGCGGAGGCCCGACCCGGGGCAGCCTGTAACCAGCTGTGCCTGCAGGTTCAGGCGTCGGCTGGGCTCTCTGCTGCTCAGCGTCTCTACCTGCTTCGTGGGGACAGCGGTGTCTCTGACGGATTCCCTGCCAGGACACAAGCTTCCCGGAGCAGGAAAGGGGGGCTGGAGAGGGCCAGAGGGCTCCTGGCCTGGAGGTCGTGTGGGGCCTGGCCACATAGCATCCCTTCCTAGAAAGCGGAAAGCGACGGGTGGAGCCCTGAAGTCGTCTCTGAGGCTTGGTGCTCTGGCCAGCTGGGCAGGGGTGCCGTGGAGCCATGGCCACCTCCTGAGAATGGGGACCATCTGCCAGCGTCAGGTGGGACACTCCCCAGGACCCCTCCCCCGCGGCCCGTGGCAGGCCAGGAAGCTTAAGCCTGAGGGGGTGCGTGTGGTGGAGGCAGGGGGGAGCCTGTCCCTCGAGGCGATGGTGCAGGGCCGGGCCGGGCTGGGAGGCTTGGAAGGCGGCCAGTGGGATGAGGTCTTTGGGCTGGAAGGTCCCCCTGGACGTGGGCTGGCGAACGGCCACTCCTGTTTTGCCAGAGTGGAGACGGGTCCTGGGCGCAGAGATGGGAACCTGCCAACCTGCAGGTGCTCCGGGCCAGGCCAGGGGCTTGGAATTAACCAGCGTGCGTGTGTACGTGAGCTTTGCACACCCGCGTGTGCACACCGGCCGTTGCGCTGTGCACATGTGTGTGTGTGTGCACGTGCTGGGGCCGCGGGACGAGGGGCACCCAGAGGACCGTCCTGTGGCCCCACCTGCCCGCCTCCCCCCAGCGAGGCCAGAGCAGGGCCGGCCCCCCGGCCCCGGGATTCCAGGGCCTCACCTCCCCTGCCGCGCTGCTCCGGGCCCTGCCGCGGTGACTCACCGGCACCCGGGGCCGGAGGACCAGGCACGCCATTCTGGTACCTTCCGCTGCCTGCTGTGTGATGAATAAGCTTCCGGTGACTCACCAGCCGGAGGACATGCTGTGTGTGCCAACGGGCTAGTCGAGGGCGCGGAGGGCGGCCCCAGGGTCGGCGTCTGCGGAATGGAGATGGCGCCACAGCACACAGGGCGAGGGCTTTGCCCGAAGGTCCCTCAAAGACAGGCTCGCACGGCGCTCTTAGCGTCCTGGCAACACCTCTGGATTTAGGTGCTTTGTTTAGAGCAGCAAGTAACTGTTTCACAGACTATTACCCAGAAGCCACTTCAATCTTCGCTGATGCAGCAAAATGGGGAAAGGCAGAAATCCCACTCGGATGGTGGGACTAGGCGTCACTGCACACGGGCCTTTCAGAGACCCCTTCAGGGGCGCCGGGGGGCTCAGTCGGTTAAGGGTCCGACGTCGGCTCAGGTCATGAGCTCACATTCGTGAGTTCGAGCCCCGCGTCGGGCTCTGTGCTGACAGCTCGGAGCCTGGAGCCTGCTTCCCATTCTGTGTCTCCCTCTGTCTGTCCCTCCCCTGCCCCTGCTCATCCTCTCTCACTCTCTCTTTCTCTCAAAAATAAATAAAATTAAATACATTAAAAAAATAATAAAAAGTCATACAGTGCCTGCCTGTGTCAGAGAAGTCAGAGACAGCCCCCCTACAGGCAAAACCCCACCCACACTATGGAAATAAACCTGGGGGCTTCGCGTAGAATTTCCAGTGACAGCATCAAACAAGGCTGAGCAAGAGAAGATTCTAGAAAGAGATCCAAGCACACAGAGACTCAGTGTAGGATTCAATGGGGGACATAAATAAATTTAATAAATAGTGTTGGCAGAGCTGGTAGCCTTTGGGAAAAGATAAAGGTGGACCCCAAAGATAAATCCAGAAACCCCAAAGCACGGTGAGTGGCAGTGTCGGGGGGGGCCGTGCCCGTACGAGGGGAAGAGGGCTGAGTACCGCATCACTGTCTTGTGCCTTGGAAGCCAAAGCATTTAGAAGAAGGTTTGATGATTTTGACTATAAAACAAAAGGGGGCACCTGGGTGGCTCAGTCAGTTGAGCATCCGACTTCGGCTCAGGTCGTGTGTGATCTCACGGTTCAGGAGTTCGAGCCCCGCATCAGGCTCCTCATTGACCATGTGGAGCCTGCTTAGGATCCTCTGTCTCCCTCTCTCTCTGCTCCCCCCCTGCTCGCTCTCTTTCTCTCAAAAACAAAGAATAAAACAGAAGAAGAAAATCCTACTATTGCTCAAATCAAGAGACCCTGTTTACAACAGGCCAAGGCTGACTCCCTGCCCATAGGAAGGGCTCCTGATGCTTGTAGGGACGAAGGCCCCCCTGGCCGAGTAGGAAGAAGTGGGCAAAGCAGGAATGGAAAGGTCACAGGTAAATACTGCCAGTGACCTTGAGGCGTCGGAAAAGATGCTGCCTGAGACTTAATACGAGAAATAAAAATGCAGCCAGCCAGCCCAGAAACACTGCATCTTACCTACCTGACTGGAAGACTCCCCAAACTTCCAAACGCTCACGGGGAAACACGCTCGAAACAAAGTGAGCTGCGTAACCTCTGTGGACGGGAATTCAAAATATCAGGCAAAGTAGGAAACGCATCTGCCCTCACACTTTTATTCCAGACACAGACACGTGCAATCTCAGGTCCCTCACGCGGGACGGGGTCCAGGAACAGAGTACTGGACACACCCCGACACCCCCGAGGGACGCTGGTCCCACGTGCCGTGCCACAGCTGCACCGTGCGGCGCCACGCAGCAGGGCTCAGTACCAGCGCACGGCTCCAGGCTCCCAATGTCGCCTTCAGGAAAAGGCGCTACGTGAGGAAAGCAAGGTGCAGGGGAATGTACAAGTGGGTGCCTTGTGTAGAAGAGTGGGGTGCGGCCACTGATCACCACCTCTCCTTGCTATTGGCTTCAAAGGGACTCCCTGTGTCCCTCTCATAGCCTGTGAAAACAATCTCTAATAGTGGATTTATTAAAACAAAACCTTGCTATAGGAGACCCTTTTGGAAACAATTCACTCAGGAAACAGGGATTGTTCTCTCCAGATGGTCTCCTCTGGGCCACCAAGGGAGGGACACCTTACCCGATGGTGAGCAGATCTGCCGTGGCCCCTTTGCAATGAGAAAGCTCCGCGCTCTGCATCAGGTGGACCGTCTGGCTCCCGGCTCCCGGCTCCGGGGCAGCCCCCTCCCGAGCACCTGGCAAATCCAGCCTCCTCCCTGTGGCTCGTAAGTTCCCACAGCCATCTCTTCCTGGTCTTGCTTCTTCCAGTGAAAGGTGCCACGTCTCTCTGGGCCACGCCCACACAGGTGGCCAAGCGAGGACCTGACCCAAATCCTGCGCCGGCCTCTGGGAGCTGACTCTGGGGGTTCCTTTCCCCCAAATCTCTGCTCAGTCCCGCCCAGGCCTCCACTCACTGTCTCCAGGGACCTGCAAGAGTCTGGAACATTCTGCCTCTTGGCCGTCTTGTGCACGTGGACACCGTTTCGCAGGTTGGAAGATCAGCTGCCCCGGGAGACAGCTGGGCCTCCCCGAGCCCGAGGTCGCTGATCTGGGGACAGGGAGTGTCACCTCATGTCCAGGGTGGCGTGAGGTCAGACGTGGTCTGTGCTCAACCTCCAAACAGACCGGAGTCAAACGACCCAGTAAGGGGCAGCCCCTGTCTCGTGTGCTCAGCATTCAGCGGCCACCACCGCCCGCATTTCTGCGCCCGCTCGCGGACGTGGCCCGGTGTCTGCCCGGCACCCCCGCGCCCCCCCAGGAGCCGAGGTGACTGCTGCACCCACAGCGGCGTCCCTTGTCCAGCTGGCTTGCAGGAGCGTGGGCAGGCGTCCTCCCCCGGCCGTGGCTAGAGGACCCCGTGGCTCTCCGGGGCCACAGCTGATGGCATGGACAGCCACGTGGGGTCAACCATCACGGACTTGGGACAGGAAAGCCCCACGCCCACCACAGTTAGAACCGAGCCTCCCCTGCCCCGGCCTCGAGCTCCCCGGAAGAGCTGTGGGTTTTGATTGCACACCAGACTTTTAATAAAGAAAATTCATCCACAGATGTTCTGCCATCAGCCAATATATTCGGTTATTGGGATCTGGGAGATTTAGTGGCCGGCCGGTTGTTTTATTTGCTCTCTGGATGGAGCCGTTTTTCTTGCGTATTTAATATCCTGGAGGAATATTTTCCCTAGCAAATACTCAGCCGAGACAGCAAATCCATTCTGGACCTCTCGGTCATTATTTAGTTCCTGGAACTTAGAACAGGTATTTGTACATCTGATTCGGTCCCAAGAAGCCGGCCCATAATTGCAGCCATAATTATGCACCAGCCCCTGCCTGGGGTGCTTGGACATGGTCCTATCACACCGGGCCTTGGAGGCTGAATTACTGCTTTCCTGAAACGTGGGGCTCTTATGTGAATGACTGGCTCCCACCTGTCACCGGGACCGCTTTGGATGCCACACTCCCGGGAGACTTGTAAAAACGTGGAAGTGTGACCCTACCTCCCCTTGGACAAGTTTTCCTTGCAAGCGTGTCCTGAGGTGGTGTGACGTCCCTGTCTTGCTCACGGGGGACGAGGCTCTAATTAAGGAGTGGGCATTCCCCACTGCCTGCCCCTCCTCTCCCGAAGTCAGCGCTCAGGGCCTCTCTGAGCTCCGTGGCAGAAGGACGCTGCAGTGCCGGCAGCAACAGGAAAGCAGGAAAGGATCTGGGGTCGGGGGTCTCCCTCTGCATCGATGGGCACCTGTGAGTTGGCCTGGGCTCCTCGGATGCCCCTCACTGTGTCCAGAGCCGCCCAAGGAGGAGACCGCATGGGGGAGCTGCGACCCCAGATTCGGATTCACCCCAGGAGGCGTGGAGCCCCAGCCTGGTTCTCAGGCTTTCGGTGGGGCGGGGGACGGACGGGGCTTAGAGACCCGGCGGAGAGTACGTGTAGGGTGTGACCTCGCGGGAGGGGACCGCCCGGACTCTGGACTACATCACAAGCGGCTGGAGTCTCTGCCACTTTCAAAGACTCAGAAACGACAAAGGAAGCAATATCTCCTACTATCTTTATTGTTCCTTAGATAACTGGACGGTACAAAGTTCCCCTCGTTTCTACTGAGAACCTGTACTTCCCGCGTTCTGTCACCCTCAGGAACGATCCTTTCCCCGTGGAAACAGAGTTTCCCGACAAGCCCTTCCCACCCATGGTTACATTATTGACATAATTTAACAGGAGGAGAAGAATTCCTTTGATTACTATCAGCATGAACTCAATTACCTCTTTCTAAGGGTGAACACTGAATATTTTTTTTTCTTTTTGGAAACAAAAACCATCCACTTATTAACCCAAACTACAGCACTGCATTTACAACATTCACTGCACCAACTGAACACAGAGCTACCACCTCAAGGAAAGGACAGACGGACGTGGCACAATATGTCTACGGAGCACGAGCTTGAACAAGTGGGCACTGCGGCCGTGCGCCCACACGGGTCGGTGGGGACGCGGAGCCTCGCTACGACAGGACACGCGGTGCAGAGAGGGCGGCTGTCTCGGAGAAGTCACACTAACCTACGTCGGCCCCTGCGGATGCCCGGCGCGGCCCGGGGCGGGGGTCGGGGGGCCCTGGATGGGACACGGGGGGGGGGGGTCACGTCCGCCGGAGCTGGGCGCGATCTCGGGCGAGGCTGTGAGACCTGACGGTGGTTGTTCTCGGCCGAGCGCCGGCCAACAGTCATCGCCTTGCTGCTGTGGCAGGTTGTTTGACCAGAAAGGGGGCTGGGCAGGGGGGACGGCGGTGGGGGGGTGGCCAAGGAGCCCTGGACTGCAGTTCCAGCTGCAAAGACGGGGTGGGGGGGGTCTCTTCCCAAGGGTGTCGCCCTCTTGCTCGGACCAGAGGTGCACGGAGGTGACGCTGCTGCTGCTGGTCCGGAAGTTAGTATATTATTAGTATCGTCAGATTATCTTGGCAGCTACTTGGCGGAGACTTCCACGCGGGCGAGGATACGCCCCTCGGGCCCCCGGGCGGGGGCGACTACAACTCGTCGGACCGGATGACGTGGAAGAGGGTGACGTTGTAGAGAACCTGATGGCCATTGTTCCAGGCGTAGAGGGCGCGGTCCTTGGGGTTGTAGTCCAGCATGGAGATGTGCGAGTACTTGTTCTGGAAGGGGATGTCGATGTACTCGTAGGTGGAGGCGTTGGTCTGGTAGGCGTAGTGCACCTTGGTGCCCCCCGAGTAGCCGTTGGTGACGTAGAGCGTGCCGCAGATGATGAAGGCCTCGCCGGCGCTGCGCTTAGGGTAGCTGGTGTTCCATGTCTGCAGCACCTGCAGGGACACAGGGTCCAGCTTGCTGATCACAATGTTGCCGGCGTTCTGGTTAGTGGCATAGACGGCCCACAGCCCGTTCTCGTCCACCATGAGGTCGATGTCCGAGTGGCCGCCCCAGGCGTAGTGGTACATGTTGTTGTAGCCGGCGTAGTCCAGGCTGCGCGTCTTCAGGATGGCCTCTGTCTTCAGGTCGAACCTGATGACGATGTGGCTCTGGAACTTGTTGAAGTAGATGGAGCCATTGTAGACTACCTGGCCCGTGCCGGACCAGGGGTGCGGCAGGCGGTGCGACGTGAAATTGTCCGTGCTCATGAAGTCGGCCATGGACTTGTACTCACGGACGAAGCGGTTGTTGTGGTAGCCGTCCATGTACCAAACCTGCGGAGAAGACACAGGGGTCAGCGGCGGGGCGGCGAGTGTCCCCTCTCGGACTCGGGGTTCGATCCACCGGGCATCGGCCCGGCACCGAGAGCCAGGAGAGGATAATGAAGACCAAACGGCGCCCTGTCATGTCCTCCCTCCCAACCCGCGGGGCCCGCGTTGGGACGGGCTGCAGCCGCTGGGAAAGAACGGTCCGGTTCAGGGAGAGGCTGGGGGAACACTCTGCACAGCGGGCCTGGGGGCCAGCGAGGCGGCGCTGGACGAGAAGGCTCACAGCCCCAGGCGGCTCCTGTGGCATGGCGGCCCATTGCCAAGGGCACCAGGAGGGGCCATCCCTGCGTGCAGGGGCCGCCCAACTTCGTGCCTCTCGCCCCTCCTGGCTGTCGCCTGGGTCTCCCCGTCCGCTGGGCAGAAACACCCTCCTTTGGCATCTGGGGCGCTGCGTGCGGGATCGCTGCGTCACACCCACAACCCGGGGATTTCTCTCCAGGGAGAACGTGGGCTTCGTGCAAGGGCCCCGGTGTCACAAGCCACCAAGAGAACAAACCCAGTCGTTGGCCCACATCTGGGGCTACGGCGGAAGAGATTTCCGATCCTTGCTTAAATGCCAGTTGACTTGAAAACGGTCTAGACTTTGTACAAAATGCTTTAGTCATTTTCAACTGATATGGGAGCAAATTAGAAAGCAATGCAGTTAGTCAGAGGGAGTCTGCTGGGCGGACGCTGTTGCCAGCGCATCTGTGGGGCACCCAGACCACTGCGGCACCCGGCACGGGCTCTGCCGGGTGCGGGGCGCGGGGGGCGAAGGACGCAGGGCTCTCAGACGCGGCGTTAACAAGCGTTAAAAATTTACAGAAAATCATAACCTTGCTCCTGAGGCGCATTCAGATGTTTAGAGGCAGGTGCGCTTTTGGTTTTTAATGAGATTTTTTAAAAAAACAACCTGGGTCTCATTTGGAGGCTTTTATTACCCTCGCCCCCTGCAGACCAGCCCACGCAATGTGGGTCTGGGATGAGAGGCGAGTGCCCTGCGTCAAGGGGTTTCGGAGGCCATGACCTCGCTGCCTAGCGGGGGGCCCCTCTGCTTCTGCTTGGCTCTCTCCCAGGACGGGGAGCTCAGTGCTTCTTCCAAGATGCGGCTCAAATGACACCCCCCAAACCCTCTCCGGACCCGTGCCTTCAGGAACTGGCTCTCTCCCTCCTGAATGTGCACAGGAATCTCCTCCCTGACGACCGGGCCTGTGACCCTAGAGGGTGCCCCCTTCCCGCGGGCAGAGATGGGGGCACTTGCTCGCTATTTGTAAATTGCCGTTTCTTCCTGGAAATTAGCAAGCTGGACGCAGGGCACCACGCTTTTGGAAAATGCAATTTAGGCTGGGAGGGAAAATCAGTACAAGGGGCTAAATGCTTAACAACAGAGACCAGACACTCTGCAGAAAGAGGCCCACAGTCGCAGCCCCAAGGGCCCTGAGAGGAGGGGTCCCTTCCTTCACAGAGGCCACCTCTTCCTCACTCTCATCTCCCGATCAGAAGGCCTCTTCCCTCACCGCCTGTCCACGTCCTCGGGCTCACACAGAACCCCGACTCCCCGGCCTCGCCTGGAACGTGGCTGCCCTCCGAGCCCCGGGCACGGCCACCCCCCAGAGTGATTGGACTCCGGGGACGGAGCAGGGCACGCGTCCGGGTGAGGCCGGAGCCTTGGGCTTGGAGCCCGCTGCTTTGCCGCGGACCTGGCCCTTCCTGGCTCTGTCTGGGCTCTGCACCCTTGTCCCGCCCCCCGCCCGCCCCGTTCCTATGTGACTAGTTTCAGCTGGGGCCCCGGCACCAGGATGTTTAAGACTTGTTTCTGGATTATACAAACCAAGCGGGAAAACAGGACCCCAGCTCCACGGCAGAATTGTGGGGCCAGACGGTCTCCCTGTGTCCCCACCAGGGCAGCCCAGGGCCTGGTCCCGAGCAGATAAGCTCCTGACACACTGACTCCTCAAGAGTTCTTGCTCCCAGCCCAGGTCCAAGGCCAAGGTTCCCGCAAGGCTGAGCTTCTGCGCACCTGTAGGGGTGGGTGGAGAAGGGTGGCCCAGGCCCCGGGTCCCAGCTGGAGGCCAGACCCCGCCTGGACAGGGGCTCCGCGACTGCTGTTTCATCTCTGGGCCCTCATGGTCCCAGAAGGACTCTTCTGTCAGACCCGCGGCCGGCCACCAGGTAAAAGCTGGGGCCGGCTCTGCCGGGTCTAGAAGCCTGGGCACTGGTCTGTCTCCACACGGGGCTCTGGCCGGGAAGGGCCCCCGCTGTTTCCGATCTCACGTGCACCCGCATGCCTGTCACCCCCATTCAGACAGGAGGCCAGAGGGGTCTGGTGGGTCTGCCGGGGTGCAGAAGCTATGCAGGTGACCAGGCCCCGGGCTCCCAGCCAGGCGGGGCTCTGCCCCAGGGATGGGGGTGCCCCTGACATCTGGGGGTAGAGGCCAGGGAGGCGCTGGCCACCCTCTGCCATTCAGCGCGGCTCCGTCCCTGGTGTCAGCAGGCAGGGCTGACGAGCCACGGGGGTGCTGGCCCGACCTGGGCGTTACTGCCCGCAGGGTGTCAGGTCTCTGCTTGGAGCCCTGAAATGGCCCTGGCTGAAGACCACCAAGACGCCCTTCCCCTCTTAAGAGGCCCTCAGGTGCAGCAGGGAGAGAGGAGGACGGGGGTGGGCGCGAACGGCCCTGGCGTTGAGGCCCACACACCTGTGTGGTGTGTTTGCAAGCGGGTGTGGACAATGCGCTTGCCTCTCCTGCGTTAGGAGCCCAGGGCGAGGCTGAATTTAGAAACACACCACCCTTGACCTTTATAGGTGCCAGTGATCTTGAGGAAGACCCTACGGATGACCAGAGATCGTCCCAAATACAGGCGTGGGCCCTTGGTTTCTGCCTTTCACAGAACGGGGCATGGACAGCGTGGCCCCCAGGGCTCTCCACTGGCTTTCTATGTCAGAGGCTCAGAGGCAGCTGAGGCCACCCAGGCTGCTTCAGAGCGCATCTCACAATGGAAGCCGTGGGCCATGCCCCGTGCCCTCACTTGCGCCATCGCTCCCTACTGGCCCCGGGGCCTGGTGCCTCTCTCCGGAGCTGCCGGCCAGACCACCAGTCCCCTGCAAATCTGATTCCTCAGCTCCAGGCTCCTCCCCCCAGCTCTGGCTGCCTCTGCACCTGCGGGGCCAAATCCCTGGCTCTTGGGGACCGAGGGCTGCTGCCACCACGATGCCCTCTCCCCCACTGATCAAGTTCACCTCCCAGAGGGCATTTCCCACGCCCCACACCCCGGATCCCCCAGGCAGGGAGGTGAATGGTGGCCTCCCAAAAGGTATGTCCACATTCAGGGACTTCTAAATGCGATCTTATTTGGAAAAGACAGTTTTGCAGACATTGTTAAGGATCCCAGAAGAGAGCCTCTGGATTAGGGTGGGCCGTAAGTGCCATGACTGCTGTCCTAAGGAGACAGACATGGACACAGAGGGGCCGACGCCTGGGACGTCACGGCAGAAGCCAGCCAACAGGAGGGAAGGTGCTCTGGACTCTAGAAGGTGGTCCACAGAGTGGGCAACGGGTCTCAGATTCAGGGCAAGGGGTCTCCTGGGGCGGAAGACACAGCCCGGCGTCAGGGTGAGAGCTTCCGGAGTCCCGGTGCCACCTCCCGGTCACAGCCAAGAGAAGGCAGCATCTGGACTGGGCAGAAGAACACCAGAGGCCGGCATAGTGCTTGGCACACAGCTGGTGCTTAATAAAGGAGTCAAGGAAGGACACAAAGGTGCCCCCAGCTAACCTTGCTCTGGCAGCTCAGTGCAAGGGCGTCGGGAAGCAGCCAGCTGTGGCTTCTCCTCCACAGCCCCCTACGCCCCCCACTGCCCCCCGTCAAGGACCCCATGTGCCATCCCTGCCCCTGGCTCTGGCCGCACCCCTCTCGGGGCGCCTCCTCGGCAGCCTGCTCCCAACACTAACGTGGATTCCTGTTTCCCTTTGCAGCACGTTACTGGTCTCCTGTGTGTGTGTGACACGCCAGACGGGAAAATGAAAGATTACACAGAACAGCTCTCTCCCAGATCAACGGCAGGGCCCGGGGATGCTCGCATGGCCGGCTGGTGGCTGGTGGTGGCTGTGCTAAGCACGCAGCTCAGAACAGCCCGATCCACACGGGTGCGGGGCTCTGGGCTGCCCAAAGCACAAAGCCCCGCGCCGCCCCCCGCTCCCCTCCAGCCAGCTCCGGCTCCTCCATTCCCCTCACGGGGGGGCTCCTGGCCGAAGCCTCCTCCCGCCGTCCCTCTCTGGCTGCCTTCGTCCATCATCAGGGCCTCCTTTCCTGGAGGGCGATCGAGTCATCAAGCAGAAAACAGATGTCTAATTAATCATCAGGAGGCATCTTCACCCCCACAGCCTCGCGCACCCGCTTCCTCCCTGTTCGGGGTGAACAGCTGCCAGGAGCCCCGCCCCCGCCCCAGGAGGTCCTCGGCCCAGTGCTCTTTGCAACAAAGGAACACGACATCCAAAGGGGGGGCCAGAGGCTCAAGGCTGCAGTGTCAGATACGGGCTTACCCCCCTCCCCGCCCTCCCCGCCCCCACTGCCGTGGGTGCGCTCTCCGCTCTCCGCAGCACCGAGGGCACTGGCTCTGGCTCCGGGGGGAGCGTGTCTGGGGTCGGGGGAGGTGGACTGCAGGCGGGAGGTGGGGAGGGCGAGGTCTACGGAGACTGCCTGGAACCATGCCTGCTGCACATGTTTGTTAATAAACCCACAGACCAGCCTTTCCTGAGACCTTAGGCAAGTGAGCAGCAGACGTAAGGGCAGTGGCCACACTGCAGGCAGGCAGCGCGGCGGCTGAGGGGCAGGCACACGTGGTGAGGCGCGAACATCACCTTCTCTTGTGTTAATGGATCTCCACGCACACCTAGTGTGTGAGCGGAGCCGCGCGGGGCCCTGCCTGCACCGCCTCGTTTTTGTTTCCCGGGCGCCACACCAGAGCAGAGCTGGGCTTCGCCACGAGGGATGTGGGCCAGAAGGCCAATCGGGATGACAATTAGTCAGTGAAACTGTCAGAAAACATGCAAATACCAGCTAGCTGTCCCGACTCTGCACACAGAATGGAGCAGCTGCAAACACCTGTCTGCACCCATATCCCGGGTCTGCAGACCTGGACAGGCCCCTCCGGAATTCTCTGCAGCAGAGGCTGGAATGCCCTCCAGGAATGCGCTCCAGGCGGAGGGGATGGAGACAAGTCTCGGGCTCCCAGAGAGCCCATGGTCACGGTCAGGGTCACTGTCCCCCACCACCTTCCCCAGGACAAAGTGTACCAGCAGCGCGGAGCCACCTCAGGTCCCAAATATAAGAGATGGTGCCTCACGCTTTCTGGCAGGCGTGTGAATGGGGGAGGGGAGCTGGGGGGTCAGGAACCTCAGGGGAAAGAGAGTGACCCACCCCTTCCCATTAGAGTCCTCCATCCAAGGCTCAGAAGGTCTCAGATTTCTAAACCACCCTCTCAATCCTATCTGAAGGAAGAGAAGAATGATCAGTTTCTAAATGTTCTGCAAGTCCCTCAAAGCAAGGGGGCAGGAGGGTAGGAACCGCCCCAGACGCAGGCCTGTTCACGGGGGGCAGGGCGCATCGGCACAGGACAGTGGCCCAGACTGCGACCCTCTTCCCCCGGGAGCCCCAGCGACTCTTCCCTTGGTGGAGGCCATCACAACCCGGCTCAGCCGGTCAGCCCTCGCACCCTCGCACCCCAATGGGGCTCAAACACCGAAACCCTGTGTTTCTCCTTTTCTGAGTTTCTACCCAGGGGGAAAAGTCTAGAAAAAAAGAACACGGCCTCTTCCCTAAATCAAAAAGGAACACGAGTTTCCATCAGTCTTGAAAGGAATAACAAATGAAATACAAATGAGATATCATTAAAGTAAGGAAGGCCAGACGGATTCTCCTCCTGGAGCCGAGATGGGGCTGGGAACGTCTGGGGAGGCTTCGGCCACAGAGAAGGACGCTGCGCACCCCTGCCCCCTCCCCTGCGCACCCCTGCCTCTTCCCCTTTCTCATCTCCCTGGCTCCTCCCCCTCTCCCCTGCCTCTGCCCACCACCCCCCTCCCCAGCCAAGGAGACAGAGTCAAGCCTGGGAGGCTCTGCAGGGGTGTGCCTGCTCTCACACATGACGACCCATCTCACACAGTGACCCACCCCTGCGGTCTGGGACGCTGGGTTAGCACAGGGACCTCGGGGAGGGAGCTGGGCCCCTCTGCAGAGTCGCCTGGGCCTGGGAACGCACCCCCGGGGGCATCAAGCTGCGCTCAAGTCACGCCCACTGGGGTGGTTTTCCGGGTAGGTGGGCACACAGGCATCGGAGTGAGGGCCAGACACATGGGGGATGTGCACGGGCGCAGCAAACAACCCTCCCCCAGGCCCGAGGGAGGAGCCACTTACCCTGTTGTCCCCTTCTGGGGCCAGAGGGTCTGTCATCCAGGACCCGAACCTCGAGCCAGAGGTCTTGATGGTCACAGGGTCACTGATGCCCGTCAGCTTGCCACAGGCTGGAAGAGAGTGTGCACAGCGCAGAAGGGTGAGTCCCCCGGCCCAACCCCGACCTCCCGCCGCAGGAGGATGCGGGTCCCCTCCCCCCCTCTCGGTCCCGGTGCCCGTCTGACGGCTGCCCTTGCCCTTGTTCCGCCTGGGCAGTGGGCTGGAGCATCTGCAGATGACTCCCTGCAAGGTGCGTCTGTCTGGGAGGAGCCCGCAGCCCGGCGCCCCTGCACCAGTTAGAACCAGGCCAGGGGAGAGGTGCGCCGCGCCTTCGCTGGGAGCCTGTGAGCCTCTCCCGCTGAGGGAGAAGCTCCCTTCTGCCTGCAGGGAGCGCCGCGGCCTGAGAGCAGGGACCCAGGAGGCACTGATGGAGCAGGGCAGAGGGACAGACGGGCGGGGACGGACTCAGGGCTGCAAGGCCACTCGGCACGCTGAGGCAGGGACCCAGTGCCCTTCCCACGCCCCTCGGGGCTCCCAGGCTGCACCCGATGGCCCAGCAAAGAGTCCGCTCCTGGCCGCACACCAGGCCGTGCACGCAGCCACTCAGATCTTCCAGAATCCCAGCAACCCGGAGGGCAGGGTGCTCCTGGGCCACAGGACATGCAGACATGCGGTCTGCAAGGTCCCAGGAAGACCCGGGCATTTTCAGAAGACGGTCAGTGACTTAACCCGGGGACTCAGTTTAGCCAGGATAATCCAGCAGAGCAGACCAGGCCCTAGAGGCTGGTCTCTCTCTATGAGCTGAAAGCGGGCTTAGTATACACATTAGCATCATCGCACAGACTGCAGAGACAGGCCCCTGACATGCCGGCCTGGCGCCTGGCGGGAGCGCGGAGGCCACTGCGGGGGTTAGAGCCGCCACAGGCAGCAGCAGGGCTGGCTTCGCACCCACATTCCCATCAGCGCTGCTGCCTTGAGTCCACACCTATTTTTACCCGCCCATCCCTTCCCCTTCTCCAGATTTCCTGTCTGTTCCGCTTTCAGGAGCAATCGCGAGCTCTCCCACGTAAGTACTGGCCCCTCACAGATGGAGGCTTCCGGGAGTCACGGCTCTCAGGGCCGCAGCCGGGCCAGGTCCCTGCCGAGAATCACGGCAAGCTTGCCGGGCTCGTCCTCCATCTGTGGGAGGAGAGAGGTTGGGCAAGGGACCTGGGCGGCGGTCAGGGTTAGCCAGCGCGCGCAGGGATGAGAAGTAGGAAAAAGCGGGTGGGATTGGAACTCCTAGGAGAGCCCCAGACCAACTTTTCACCCTGCGCGCCTCGAGGATTCAGGGCTTTTGGTCTGGAGGAGGGGAACCTGGGAAAAGCAAGACTCAATGCTGGGGTCCCCCTGCCTGTAGGGTCCCTGTGACCTGGGGGCTCCGGGCTGCCAGGGGACGGCAGCAACTCTGACCTGGGTGGGAATCTGGAGGTGCTGACCAGCGGCTACCTGCAGCCTCCCCACCGCAGAGCCTGGGGACAGGGGGCCTGCCTGGAAGGAGGCGTCCAAAGGGGCCATCGGCCTCAAGGACGTCACGGCTCGGGAACCTAGTGGGCCTATGGGTTTCTGTCCAACAGCACACCGTGGGACCGGGCACCGCACGTCGTGACGTGGACTCACACCGAGGTTCCGGCCAAGCCTGCGCAGCCATACCCCCTGCGCTGGATGATGGCCGCCCCGAAGAACAGATGTCTGCCCCCGCGTCACACTCAGAAGAAGAGGGCGGGCCAACGCCCCAGCTCAGCTCAGATGCCTGGCCCTTGCTGCCTCCGCACCTTCGCTGGGGCTGTTCCCTCTACCTGGAACATCCCACCCCAGCTCCTCCCCGCCCCCCGCCCTCCAACGCGTCCTCTGTGGCTTGGCCCAAACCCACGCCTCTTCCCGAGACCTCTGCCTTCTGAACGCTGCCCGCCCTGTCCCCACTGACTCATGCTCACGACCACACGTTTCCTGGGGCCGTGGACCCGAGTGTCCCGGACTTAACGCCCCAGGCAGCAAGCCCACCGCCCTCCCGCCCTCCCGCTATTTCTGCCAAGGCCCAGCCAGGGAGCTGTCCATGAACGAGTGAGTGAGTGCTGATCACTCAGGTACTTAGAGGTGACATTATTGATCTCAGAAAATCCTCATCAGTCTACTGCTTTGCTCCATGCCCAGCACAGGGGACAGCAGGTGAGGGCGGGTCACCCTCCCTGGAGTGAGGCACAGACATCTTCCTTTCCCATGAACGCGGAGGGGAGTAGAGGAGACTGAAGGGCTGACCAGGGGGATTCTAGGAGGGCGGCTGATGTGAATCAGTGCTCAGTGGAGGCAACAGCCATGATCGCGACTGTGACGTCAGACTAAGGATGTGGAGAAGGGGGGTTCGTCCCCAGTAGGGTCGGGGCCAGGGCTGCCCTGAACCACCCACCACACTGCGTCCTGCCCACGGTGAGCCTTCTGGGCTGGGCTGTGGGGCAGGGGAGCTGGCACTTCAGGAAACAGGTTGCAGGTCAGGGCTGGTCTGGAGAGGGTGCTCTCTCCACTCCACCCTCCCTGCACCACGGTCTGCACTCCCCATCACCCATATGCGCCCTGGCTCCGTGCATGAAGCACCAGCCTCCCCAGCCCCTCGGAGGGAGCCCTGAGATCACGGATCCGAGCGTGCAGAGAAGGGTCCAGCTGGCCCGGGAGCCCTGCTCTTCCAACTGCTGGCTGCGGGCTCAGGCCTCCAGGGCCTACTGGCTGGAAGCTGCCTGCCTTGCTGGAGTCAGGGAGTTATTTTTGGTTCTCTGTCCAGACTGGTTCTGCCAAGACCTCGGGGGCTGACACGATCCAAAAATGCCCCACGGCAGAGTCTTGGCACATTCAGTTCAGGAAAGTGTCCCTTTCTGTCACGAGCGCTCAGGATGTGCGTAAGGAGGGGAGGCGGCTGGGGGAGCGGCCCTGCGCAGGTGCAGCTCGGAGGAGGCGGAGCTGCGGGGCCCGCACGGGCGCCCTCGAGAGCCCAGGACAGGTCTCAGGAGGGAGGGTGCGCACAGAGCTGGGAGCCTGGACGAAGCAGCATCCTGAGGACGAAATCGTTTGCTTCTTGCCATTCCTAGAAGGAATTCCCTTCTGACCACAGCCTGGACGGTCTCCATGAGGAGCCTTGCGCAGGTCGTGGCTGACATGCCCGCCAAGGAATCAGCCCAGAGACCAGACTGCGGGGTCGACGGCCCGCAGCAGGCAGGCCGGCCCCCGCGGGGCTTTTAGTCTCCCTTGCTCCCAGCTGAGGACTGGGGACAGTTCGCAAAGCCGGGGGTCTGGGCATAGCCCTGTCCCCCCAGGTAGAAGAGCCTGAGGATGGGCGGCCCTGCTCAGGCCACTTTAGGCACCACCCTTGCCAGCAGCTTGCTCACCCAGCCCTTCAGGACCCTGGGAGTGGGTCAGGGCTGATCCCTCTGCCTCTCTGAACCCATCACATCTCCAGGGCTAGAGAACAGGAGGGAGGCTTCAGGCTTGCCTTCCCCGGGAGAGTGAGGCACAGCGCCATGCCCAACACCCCAAAGTGGCAAAGACGTCTATGATCTGATGGCTATCAACGTGCACACTGCTGGTGGGGACACTGAATCCCCCGGGGCTTCATTCAGATGTGTTCTCAGTGGAGGTGAGAAGATCCCCCCACCAAAGACTGTAGTGCTCTGGGTGTCTGGTATAATGGGGGAAGCCCTAAAATCAGCTATCCCTCTCCCCATCTTACAGACAGGAAAACTGAGGCCTGAAGCTAACAGGTGCGTGGCATGCTCAGGACGTGTGGACGTACGAACATTTTGCACTGGATCCTGAGTCTCTGGCTCAGCGGGTGAAGCTGCCGGGTCGTCAGACTCTGCAGGCTGCTCTCCGGGGGTGGTGAACTCTCACGCCCCAGCTCCGGGGAGGGGGGTTCAGGGCCGCCGGGCAACTATGGCACTCGCCTGTCTGGGAACCAGGGGCCGCAGGCTGCCCCCCTTGCAGAGGATGCCCAGGGATGCTGAGCCCCACTCCCTCCAGTGTTAGAAAAGGAGTTTCTGAGTCATCTCTGGCTGGGCCGTTGGGAAAAACACACAATCCCCTCGAGAGAGGAATCTTTACAAATAGAAATGAAACAAACGGAATCTTGTTTTCTTTTCTCCGGTGTTATGTTTTGGGGTCAGGAATCACCAGCATCGTCGGCTTAAAGAGAAGGCGGCCGCAAGGAGAGACCTGATGGAGAGCACTGCGCTGTGACACCAGGAAGTGGCGCTGTCACCAAGCCAAGGACCAACAGAAAGACTGGACACCAAGGAGCCAAGGCGCCGAGGGGGCGGGGGAGGGGCCCGGGAGCCGCGGGGAGGTGGGTCCTGCAGGGGCCCCAGCCCCCCGCCCCCACGAGGCGGAGGCCTGTGCTCAGCGCTCACTGCCGCCTCCAAGCAAGCAAACAGGCCGCCAAGATGGGGCCCCTTTGCAAGGAGGAGAAATAAAGACCAAATCGGCAGCCGGAGGACACGAGTGCCGTCCTTAAGTTGCTGAGCCTAAGTGACAGCGCAGGGAAAGGGAACAGCCACTGCTCACTGTATCACCGCCCGTTTATCTATCCCCACACCTGCCCACCCACCTGTTCCTTCATCTATCCACTGACTGGATCGGTCTGATCGGTCTGTCTGCCTGCCTCCCTTCCTACCTACCTGCCTGCCTGTCACCTGCTACCTACCTGTCACCTACTACCTACTGCCTACCTATGCTCTACTACCTCCCTCCCTGCCTAGCCATCATCTACTACCTGCCTACCTCCCTACCTACCATCTACTACCAACCTGCCTATCACCTACCTCCCTACCTATTATTTATCGCCTGCCTATCTACCTACCTATGATTTACTACCTACCTGCCTATCTACCTATCACCTGCTACCTGTCTACCTAACTACCTACCATCTACTACCTACCTACATACCGATCACCTATTACCTACCTGTCTACCTAACTACCTAACACTGACACCATCTACCTACCTGCCTACCTACCTGCCTGCCTGCCTGTCCCCCCTACTCTGCCGGGTGCAGTGTGCGCATGATGGGAATGGTGTCCCTGGACTCCCAACACCAGCCCAGGGGACAGGGACTCCTACAACCTCACCGTACAGATAAAACAGGGACCAGGGCCCTGGAGGGGTCACCGAGCCACAGAGCAGCGCTCGACTACTTTACAACACTGCCTTCCCCAGACCGGGGTCCTCCTGCCTTGGTGTTTACCTGAATCGCCCGGGTGCTGGTTAAACGCCGATCCCCGGGCCCCACCTGCAGACTCCGACTCGGTGGGGCTATCTACAAGTCAAGGTGCTTCTGGAGAAAGAAACGCTGAGGCGAGACCACACGGCCGCAGTCCCAACACGAACAGAGCACAGCCCCCGGATTCATCCTCTCCCTTTGCTCCCACACCAACCGTTTCGGCAGCCCAAGGGTAACCATGTGAAAGCCCCAGGATCCGAAGTCGCAAGGAAAATTCACGCAGCTTCTAAAAATAGGCCAAGTATCTTTAGGGGGTGGTGCTCCCCTCAAAAAGGCCTGTGGCTTCTCTGCCTTGGTAACTTTCCACTCTGAATTCCCGTTTCGCTCCTTGACCCCGGACTTGGAAAGCAAGGAGATTTCATCTCAGTTCCTCACTGGGATACAGAGTCTGTATCCTAGGGAGGGGAAAGCATAGGCAATAAGCTCCCCCCACCCCCAGACTCCTCAGAGGCTGGGGCAGAACTCTCAGTGGGGGTGTCTGCAGGGTGTGGACAGAGACATACAATGATCAGCATCGGGTAATTGTGGTTAGAAACCCCAAGTTGTACCCAATGCAAACAACCATATAGCCCATCATCCTAAATATAGTCCCGTCATCGTGAACATTTCAAACATCCACACGGACCCCTGTAGTGTCAGAATAGGTCCCTGGTCCCCCAGACCCCGACACACCAGGACTGGGGTGCGGTGAACCACGTCACTGGAAAAATGCGGCAGATGGTCCCTCTGGTGACACGGCGGAAGTGCCCACATTAAACCCCCAACGCCTCTCGCCGTCCCTCCAGGACTGGGGGACTTAACGAGCGTCTGCCTTCGCTGAGGTGCCTAGAACGGCATTCGAGATACTCTGGATGTTTGGAGCGGCTCAAACGGGGGCCTGGCAACTCCTCCCCTCGCCCTTTGGACATCCCCTCCCTTTCACCTCACAGTACTAGGGATTTTAAAAAGTATTTGTTACTTTGGGACGCTGTCAGTTTATAGAGAGGCATTTGGGGTGTTTGTGTGCGTGGGGAGAGGGAATAAAAAGGGAACAAAGTTAGAATATCAGATAAAAACCTAAGGGAAACTTCTGCCAAAATGACCCTACATCACACTAAGGAGTATACGATAGGGACATAAACAACCTCGGTGTCAAAAACCAGTAGGTGAGAAGGGCCAGCTAGTCTTCGTAAGAAAGCCCAAGAAGGAACTAGAAATATTGAAAAGAGAGTGGACGAATCAAGACTTGTGGAAACCATGAAAAAGAGAGTTGATAAGGCACGCGGGTATTCAATCTCAAGGACCCGAAGGGGGTCCCCCCCAACGGAGGGGGTCCTTCCTGGAATATAACAACGGGCTGGAGGAGCCCGTGGGCTCGGAGGCTCTGCTCCGTCCAGGCTGTTAGGAGGGACGTATGCCTTTACTCCCTGTGAACGGCAAGTCCTACCATGGTGTGGCTGGATTTTCTTTGCTTTTATTCAAACGACGCATGACGCGTTACCTTGGGAGTTTCCTCAGCCCCTTGTCCCCAACCCGGAGAGAGTCTGAGATGTATGTTTCCAACCCTACGAGACTTGCGTCCTAAACTCACCCAACGCACACACGTGACACACTCTCACGCGCGCGCACACACACATCCTGCAGGTGGTATGTGGCATCTAACGCTGTCTGCAGATGTGCGACTCCATGGGGTCTGTGAGCTGGCCTTCTCTGCACCGGGTGGGTGGGACGGTGCCCTAGCCTGAGTGTGGCCTGAGCGCCTGCGGGGAGCCCCGCCCGGGGCCTCCCTGGATGGAGCCAGGCGGGCGCTGTCCGCTTCAGCACCACTCCCTACGCCTGTGTGTGAGCGAGGCGGGCGGGGCAGAGCCTTGCCCGCTCAGGGTTCTGGTCCTACCTAGTTTTTGCATGCATGCACGGAGCCTTTCTTCAAGATTGGACACTCTGCTCTGAAGTTCATCGTAGTCATAGGCGCCAATTTCCTCTTGCAGCTCGTTAAGCACTGACGTCAGATTCTGGACCTCCTCTTTAAACTGCAATACCAATTTGGCATCGGCCTTGTACTCTTCCAACACAGGTATCAAAGGCCTAAGTTCATCCATTTTCGCTTTTATCGCCTGCAAGGTTAAAATAAGCTGGGTTCAGTGCTGTGCGTGCAAAAACTTGCAACACCCCGCCTTGGCCTGGCTTCTCCCTGGGTGACGGAGGGTGTGCACACTCCTGCTTTTGTTACAGGCTTATGTATTCTGCTCCAAACGAGATAGAAGAGCATATTAAACAGTCTCCAGAACACCGACATATTTGGGAAAGGTCTTTATTGTCAGTTTCGAATGCAACATCTTAAGGTTACATGCTTTTAGTCACACACACAGAGTTTCTTTTTTTTTTTTTCTTTTTCAAAAAATGCATTGACAAGGGTTCAAACTATGCACGAAATGCATCTACAGTCGCATGCAAAAGAGGAAGGATCCTGGTTGTATTCAAGGTTCCTTAGTGATATGGTGCTAAGTATTGGAAAATAATAGTAAAAATGCATGGTGCAAAAGCTCTCTGACCCTCTTTCATGGTTACATGGGAGTGGGCTGCCTCTTCAGTCACTGCAGCATTGAAAAAACGCTTTTAAGTTAGCCCTGCAAGCAAGAAAATGAAATACTGTTGAAGAGCTGCCTCGCTAGCCTGCTTTAAACAGACAGCCATTAACAGACAAATAGTTCCATGGTCACTTAAAAAAATCACACTGGGATGCTAGATGGACTCCAAACCAAGTGCTCTAACAGTTACAGAAATTCCCTCACAATTCCTGTTGAGATTCTTAATGCGATGAAAGCACGGTAAGAGGCAAGGGCTGCCTTTCCTCCTCTGGGGCCACGTTGCCCCAAATTTTGGAACTGGGAAGGGGGTGCCTATGTGCACAGTGCTACGGCTGTGCGGCTAGCCCTCGGCGGCTCAAGGCACCCTCGTCTTTAGAGGAATCTGGCTCTATCATGGGGAAGGGAGTGCTGTCCTTTCAGGGAAAGGCACAAACTCTTTCTGGTCAAGCAGGTCAAAATCTCTCTCTGAGATAATTCCCAATGACATGGCAGGAGCGAGGACAGCGTGGTCACCTCCCTCCGACGTGAGCAATCGGCTCATTTCTCCTCAATAGGCTCAGGCCTGCTATTATTTTATTTATAATATAGATTTATTACTTCGTTAGCCTGCTCTTTCAGTCTATATAACGTATTGCTCTTAAAAGCGGATTAGTTCTTGCTTCATGCAGGGAGCACATCAAAGGAAAACATTAGCATAAAAAGGACAGGAAGACAGAGCATCAGCAATTTCTAGTCAAGCAGGGTTGTGTATAATTTGACCTGTTCATTTATATCTGGGCTAGATTGCTAATTAACATGCATGTATACCTTAATTAAGGTGCATATAATTTTTCAATTTGAACATTTTAAAGCTGAGTAAACTAGAGATGTATATATACATATTTCTACATATGTATATATAATTTTAGGTCAAACTCTGGCTTTAACGTCCAGAGTTACCCGGAGGGGGGAGAAAAACACTTACCATGAAGTGAGAAAGATGTTGGTGTCTCTCTCCTTCTTCCCTGCAAATCTACACTGTGCCTTGTCACAGCTAAATTAGGTCAGATGTGAAAAATTGCCCTGAGTGATCCCTGCTCAGAAACGGCTCTAATCAATTAAGCTAATCTCTGGCTAATGTGATTTACCTGCAGCAGCTGCAGGATGACAAGGAACAGTCATGTCCCTTTCCAGCTAATCTGTGACCTGGCTTGAGAAGCCAGGTCTGGGGTGCCCCGCCCCGGAAACTAACGGGGGTCTGAACGCCGCTGCTCAATCCACCCCTTTCAAGATGTCATTCGCCAAACAAGGGCGAGGGCAGGCTGCCTCTCTATTTCCAAGGACAACGGCTCTTGCAAAGGGCAATTTTCACTGGGCCCCTCCCCGGGCTCCAAGTTCTATTCCTGGAGGGAAAGGGAAAAGCATGAAGGGAAACCAAGCCCAGTCTCGGAGGAGGAGAGGCACACATACCTTGAACTGCCTGGCCAGGTGTTGCTTATGGCTCTCTTCCACCTGTTTGAACTTGGACTCCAGCCCCTTCATTTGGTTTTCCATCTTCTCCACATACTGCAAGTCTCTCTGAGTTCGCCTGTCCAGGACCTCTATGGATTGAGACATGTTTTGCACCTGTCAAAAAGGCAACAGGTTCAAGGAAGGAGCCATAGCAGGTGTCTGCCCATCTTATTTGTCTCCTAATACACGACCGTGACCTTTTCCGCACAGCCAACACACTGGGAACCAGAAGCGGCCCATGCATTATTCACTAGTTAATCACCAACACCGGGGATTGTGATGACCCAGGACTCCCCAAACAGAGCAAATTGGTTTGGTAAACATTTCCTCCACCACGTTCCAGAATGTTTTTCTGCAAATCAGGGGTTCCAGAGCGTCAGATCCTCCCTGGTCATGGCTCCAGGCATATGGCTTCGGGTGACTCTTTTTCTTCCTTGTGTCAGGGATTGTGTTTAAGTCTCTCTATTCTGCAGGATGAAACCAGTTAGGCCGGCACACATACCAAGAAAGATGAATAGTGCCATTGGATTTGCCCCACCTCAGGTAGAGGCTCCTTTCTCCTAAATCTCCCAGCCGCCCTGCTGCAACGGCTGATCGCAGGAACGTGGAAACAAGGTACAAGGGAACTGTTCTGCCTGACTCTGCATCAACCCTCTTCCCCATCTTGCACGCCATCCATCACGCCCCGCGGGATCATAGGTAGATGACTGCTTTGCAAACACGTACATTCCGCACATAGAGTCAGGAATCAATCACCCAGCAAATGAAGAATCGCTGTTTTACATCTTTGCAGGCAGATCTGAATCGAGTCTAGCCTCAAGATGGAACTTTAATATTCAAGAGGATTCCAGAGAGCTTAAAAGAAGAACAGTTTCAGTGCAGCCACCTGCCAGTGCGTTTTATTTTCGGGAAAGCGGCTTGTGCTCTGGGGCACGCGCATTCGGGGCGGTGGGGAAGGAGGCAGCGTGGAGCTCAGGACTGCTGCTGTGGTGGTCGGGTCATCTTCCCAGAGTCGGATCCAATTACGAGGGAGGAAGACACCTTTACAACCGGGAACCTTCAGCTCTGATATTCCGCTGCCTTTGAAAACACTCTCCCTTTTAGAACATAATCATTTGGGTATGACACCTAGCCTGACTTGGCCACAGTGAAAAGCTGGCAGTTCGGTTTCTGTGCCTTCTGGTGCTTCCTCCACCCCCACAAATAAAATAAAATAAAATAAAAGAGCGCATCTAAAAGGCTTCTCAGTAGGAGAAAAATTGATATTACTCATTGCAGCATTTTGAAATGCCTGGAATTTTTACGGCCAGTTACTTAAAAGTAACACACAAATTCAGCATAAAAATTCACATTTGTAAAATACAGTATGTGGGTGACTCCGACTCTGATCCTTTCTCTTTAGACATTTTACAGGGACCTGGAATATATCTGCTCCCTCACCTTCTCTCTCCCTGCCCCCTCAGCTGTCTTACTTCCTCACATCGAATAATCACAGCACTCCCTTTGAGAAGAGATGTGATTTTTGGTTTCCTTCCTACTTTAAAGCCCAGAGCAAACACCACCTCTTCTGGGGAGGCTTCTGGGATGTACCAGCTGGACAGGAAATGTGGTGGGGGGTGGTGGTGGAGAAGGAGCTGGGCCTTGTTCACTCCTGTAACCACAGCACGAGGCCCACGCCTCACCCCTGGAGTGTCCGCTGCAGCCACAATGCCGAGAGCAGGAACTCAAAACGGCCCCTCCAGTCAAGACCCCTCCCCTGTGCTCCTGGGACGTCCAGTTCCTGACGGGATGGGCAGCGAAACCCGCAGATCAAGGGCTTCCGGGTGTGTGTGCGGAGGGGAAGCCGCTGGGTGTGCGTCCTTGCAGTCCCTCCCGGAGGCCGGCAGGGGCCACACACAGCACAACGGGAAGGAAGACTTTTAACCAGTTTTAAATAAGATCAAATTTAAGATTTAGAAAACAGAATGTAAGGATGCCAATCTACTCAGTTGTCTTAAAACAAAATGCGACTCTCCCCCTGCCCAGACGGGCCCTCCTCTCTGGCGGGTCACAAAGCAGACAGGGGCGGAAGGGCACACCAGGGACCGGGCCCTGGGCCATCCATCCTGTCTCCCTCGGATGCGCCGAGAAGCAGACTGACCAGCTCAAGGTCACACAGCTACTAAATGACACCGACCCCCCCCCACGCTTTGGCCAGCGTGGCTGCAGGTGCTGGGAAGTGGGGAGGGACGGGGCGGGCAGCACACACCTGCCCTCCAGGGAACCGCTAACTGCTAAGGTTTACCCAACCTCTTCAGCGGTCCGCGCAATGGGCGGAGCCCGTGGGTCACTTACTCCCGTCAATCTTGAAACCCCCCCCGGAGGTGAACACTATTTCGAGTCCCACTTTATGCGCAGGGAGAGCCAGGCTCAGAGAAGCTGCGCGGCTGGTCTACCGCCACACAGCGGCAGGCCAGGGGTCCAGGCCTGGGCTTCGCCGAAGCCACACTTCCAGATTCAGGGCTGGTGGCTTCTTCAAAGAGAGCAGAAACAGAGCCCGCGCCCCGCAGGCCTTTTCCAGTCTGTGGGTTCCCAGTGGCCCCCCCAGGCGAGCGGCCAGGGCCCCTCTCAGGGCTCCGGGCCTTTAGGGTCACCGTCCGGGCGGAAGCCCCTCGGGGGAGTTTCACGTGAAGCCCGGCTGCAGAGACACAGAACTAGATGCGAGGTGAGCGGCCGGGACCTCGGCCCCACCGACCCGCACCCCTGGGTGGGGAAGGGGGGCGGCGACCAGAGCGAGGCAGAACAGCGCCGCCCCCGCCCCACAAGGAGGAGCTGGAGCCCCAGGCCCTCACTCACAGCCAGAGCTGCTGCCCTCGTACCACACGGCGCCCACCGGGTATAAACTAGGGCTTTAAGTCTTTAAGCCGTGATGCTGTGGCCTATGTAGGCAGGAGGGAGGGCTCCAGGCCCGCACTCCAGGGGCTCTGAGAGCTTTCTGGAATCCAGAAAGCACCTCCCCCAAGAGCTCCGGGATCTTCCTCTCGGGCCCCCAGCCCCGCCCCCCCGACAAGCCCTCGGCCCCGCCCCCGCCCCCAGCCCAGCCCCCCCCACCCCACGCAGGCCTGCGTCCCAGCCCAGGCCCCCGAGCCCCTAGCCCCGCCCCCAGACACGCCCCCCCCAGCCCCGACCCCTGGCGTGCACCTCCAGGCCGGCCCCCAAGCCCAGCTCAGCGTCCAATACCAGGGCCCCACCCGGCCCGGCCCCCACCCCCAAGCTCAGCCCCGGGCCCTAGGCCCTAGCTCAGGCCCCAGCTTGGCCCCCTAGGCCAAGCCCCCAGCCCCCGTCCCCAGCCCTGTCCCCAGGCAGGACCCCTCGGCCCAGCCCCCACCCCGTCCCCATCCCCCGCCTCAGCTGTCCCCGAGGCCCCTTCAAGCTCCACCTCCTGCCTCGGCAATTCTGAATAATTAAAGGCCCAATTAGGCTTTGGTCTAGTTTGGTGTTAATGAACGTTTGTGGAATGTGCTAAATGCGTTTTACATCAATTCTCTGTAAGTGATGTGCTGGGCGGGCTAGAGATGAAGGACGAAGGCCACGCGGCCCCTGAGCGGGCAACAGGGGCGGGCGCTGCCCAGGGCCTCGGCCTCCCTGCCTCCCCCCACAACCGTCCGCGGGCCTGGGTCTGCTAGCAAAGCTGGGAGCCCCCAAATCCCTCCCCCGCCCCTTCCCTCCACACTGCGGAGGGGTGGTGGCTGCACTGGGCCCAACTCAAAGGTCCTCGCAGCTCACAGCGCCAGCCGCCTCATGTCCCCGACAAGGGCAGCTTATCTGTGTGTCTGTAGGACATGTGGTGTGTGTGTGTGTGTATTGTGTGTTTGTGTGCATGTATACGGTGTGCGTGGGGAGTGTGGTGTGTGTGTGTGTGTGTGTGTGTGTATGATGTGCATTGTGTGTGTGTGTATAGGGTGTGGGGTGTATATATGTATATAGTATGAGGTGTGTATCTGGGGGGTGTGTGTATGTGTATGTGGTGTGCAGTGTGTGTGTGTAGGGTGTGGGGTGGATATACGTGTGTAGTATGAGGCGTGTGTGTGGGGTGTGTGTGTGTGGTGTGCAGTGTGTGTGTAGGGTGGGGTGTATATACATGTACAGTATGAGGGTGTGTGTGTGTGGTGTGCAGTGTGTGTGTAGGGTGTGGGGTGGATATACGTGTGTAGTATGAGGCGTGTATGTGGGGGGTGTGTGTGTGGTGTGCAGTGTGTGTGTAGGGTGTGGGGTGTATATACATGTACAGTATGAGGGGTGTGTGTGTGTGGTGTGCAGTGTGTGTGTAGGGTGTGGGGTGTATATACATGTACAGTATGAGGGGTGTGTGTGTGTGGTGTGCAGTGTGTGTGTGTGTAGGGTGTGGGGTGTATATACATATGCAGTATGAGGAGTGTGTGTGTGTTATTGCAGTGTGTGTGTAGGGTGTGGGGTGTATATATGTGTATAGTATGTGGTGTGTGTGTGTGGTGTGCAGTGTGTGTGTGTGTAGGGTGTGGGGTGTATATACATGTACAGTATGAGGGGTGTGTGTGTGTGGTGTGCAGTGTGTGTGTAGGGTGTGGGGTGTATATACATGTACAGTATGAGGGGTGTGTGTGTGTGCTGTGAGGTATGTACATGGGTGTGTTTGTGGGGGTGTGGTGTGACTGTGTGGTAGGTGGTGCGTGTGTGGAGTGTGTAGGTGGCTGTGTGCGTGTGCATACGGTGTCCATGTGTGTCTGTGGGTGGCATCCCTGTGTGTGCACAGCTCTGCGGGGGCGGGGACGTCGTGGGGGGGCGCTCGGGGCTTCAGTGCCAGGCCCTCCCCCCCAGCAGCTGTGAGGCTGGGGCAGGTGGGCCCACCCCTCCGACTCCCACTTTTTGAAATGGGGTGAAAAATCTCACCAAGGTCACATGCCCCCCGTGGAGATTATTTGTAACGATGGATTCCAAGTGTGTGTGTGCGTGTGTGTGTGTGTGTACGCGCGCCACACGCGGCTGTTCCCAGGGGCTGCGACGGGGACACGGTGTGCTTTCGCTCCAGAAGGCCCGCTGCAGGGCCGACCCCTGCTTGGCGGCCGGGAAGAGCCTGGGGGCACAATCCAAAGGGCTGCAAGTCCGCCCCCCAGGGAGCTGCCCCCCAGCAGCCCCCGGCCCCGGGTTTCGGGCACCCCAGGGAGGGGTTTCGGGCACCCCAGGGAGGGACCGAGAGATGGTGGCAGCAAGAACAGCCCACGTCCCCGCTCCCCGCTCCCACATGGCTCTGCGGGGGAACCTGCAGTGACCAGTGGGGTCGACTCCTCTCCTCCTGGGCCGGCCTCCAGGATTCTCCATCCACTCATTCATTCATTCATTCATTCATTCATTCATTCATTCACAAACATTCTGAGCGTGGACATGCCAAGAAAGCGGGTGGGTCTTGAAGCCAGGACAGACCCCGCAGGCTAGCCGAGCCTCGGTGCTGGTGTGGGCGTGCGTGCGTGCGCACGCACACGCACACGCACACGCCCCGCACAGACTCACCTTCTCCAGCAGCTGCCTGAGCTGTTTCGTGCGGGCATCCCGGGAACACATGGTCTGCTGGGGGGCGACCACTGTGCAGATACACCTGCCCTCGCTGTCTTGGGCAGAACTATACACCTGCCAGCTCTCCTCGGGGTTGGTGGGTAACACCTGGAGGGGGTGGGGGGGTGAGGGCGGCAGGGAGAGAAGTCAGACGGTAAGGCGGTGCAGCGGGAAAGACACCTGGGGGGGCTGTCGAAGTCCAACCCGGCGGGGGCACAAGGGGTCCAAGCCGTGTTTGTTCTGACCACGGGGAGGGGAAGGGGCCCCTGAGAACACACGGGCGGTCTCCTCTCAGGGTCGCCAGGGTCAGAAGGAAGTCAGGCAGACACGACTCTTTTACACTTGTTTTTTGTTTTCCCCCAGGTTTGGTGTTTTTTAAATTCCAGGGATGTCTGGAGTTCTGGCATCTGACCAAACTGATAGGTTAGGAGGAAGGGAGGGGAAAGGCCGAAAGGCGGAGAGGAGCCAGGCAGGAAAGCAAGTGGCTGGTTGACTCACAGCAGCACGTAACTCAGAAATAAGATCTCCTCCCCGTCAGGCAAGCAGGGGAGGCTGGCGCAGCCTGGCGCTGCCGCCCCTGACGCGAAGGGATGAGGCACCATCGGCCCAGAGCCGCAAGGACCCGAGCCCCGACTGCCCCTGGCGCCCTGACAGAGACCTCTGGAGGAAGCGCCAGCCTTCCGTCTCCGCTGTCACCCACGAGTCCTTCGGTGGATGTCACCAAGTTTCTGGTGACATGTCGTGCCAGGTCACAGCCAACCTCGGTACTGGGGTAGATGCCCAGGGACCCACCATGTAACCGGAGCTGTGTGTGGCCCGAGTCACCTTGCAGCCCAGCTCGGGACCTGAGCACCAGGTGCGTAGGGCGGCCACTGCTGGCGGAACCACTCCCTGAGCACAGACCCTCCCCAGCAGCCTGCCCAGGCGCTCGGGTCACCTCCCTGCTATTTTTAGCACGGGGCTGGGGAGGAGAATCTATAGTAGTGATACATTTGTTTCATTCATTGCCAACCCCAGAAGCTTAGGACCCAGACGCAGGAGCAAAGTCATTATGAGAAGCACTGGATGCAATTCTTGAAACAGCAGGTGAGGCGAACACGACAAGGGGCTTAGAAGGGGTCACGTGGAGACCTCCCCCCAGAGCACCGTGCCCTGGGCAGCAAAACCAGGCGGGAGAGGAGCCTCCTGCCCCCCTCCCCCCACCCCGCCTTTCCCCCCAGAGGGAGCCCACCTGGGGCCCTTCCTCACATCCCTCTCGGCTGGGGCTGCTTCCCGCTTACCCGGGCTCCTAGCAGCTCCAGCCAACATCCGGTCAGGCCTGCCCACAGGCGCCCTGGCTGCTCGCCCCCTCCCCCAAGGCCTTGAGGAGGGAGGAAAAGCCACCTGGGAGGCAGGGCAGTGGGGTGACGGGGCACGACTGGCCAGCTCCATGCCCCCCCGGGGCCCCGCCCCGGCCACTGCACCTTCCCCCGGCCACCACGGCGGGGACCCTGAGGGACCTGGCTTGGGGATGAACAGGGAAGGGAGCCTCTGGGACTCGAAGCCACCAGCTGGCCGCCGCTGCTGGCCACTCGTGCAGTCGGGTCTGGCTTTGACAAAGTAGGGCGGGCTCAGTTCGAGCCCTGGCTGGACCAGCCCCGAGAAGGGTGGAGCCCCGCCTCCCCACCCCTTACTTGCTCAGTGACCTTGGACAAGTCCCCAAGTCCCCTGCCTCAGTTTCCTGACCTTGTCAGCGAGGGACTTACTATTAGTTGATGCCGACTTCAAGCTTCCGAGTCCCCAAGGCCCCCTGCCCGGAGAGGAAACCCCAGCAAAGGAAGGAGGCGTCGCCCCTGGGGGACGGCGGGCTGGCGGCCCAGGGGGGCAAGCGCGAGGGGGAGGAAGCACGGTCACCCCCGCGGCGGGGGCGGAGCGCCTGGGACCCCTGCCCGTGCCCTTGGCCTCGCGCCCTGCTCAGCGCCGCCCAGCCCGGGGTCGGGGTCAGACGGAGCGGGCGGGAGGGCCCGCGGGGTGGCGGCGGGGACTTACGCCGGTGCTGCGGTCGAGCGTCCCGCCGCTGGCCGCCGAGAGCTTGGTGGTGTTGAGGCCCACCAGCGAGGGCAGCGTCTGGGACATCCAGTTGGTGATCATGGCCATGGTGCTCAGCACAACCCCGATCTTGAGCAGCGGCACCGACATCGCGCCTCGAGTCGCCTCCTGCGCCCGCGCGCGCCGGCGCCGGCTCCGCGCCCCCGGGCAGCCTTCAGGCGGCGGGCACCGCGGCGGGCAGGGGCGCCCGGCCGAGTCCCCGCGCCCCTTCGGCCCGCCGCCGCCCGCCCGCCGCCGCCGCCGCCGCCGCGCCCAGGCCATGGCTGCGCCGCCCCGGGCGCCGGGGAGGGTGGCCGCTGCCCGCTGCCCGGTGTCCGCGGCGCCGCCGCCCCTCCGCGCTCCGCGCCCTGCTCCCGGCTCGGGCTCCGGCTCGGGCTCCGGCTCGGGCTCCGGCTCGGCCTCCGGCTCCGGCTCCGGCTCCGGCTCCGGCTCTGAGCGCCGCGCTGGCTGCGCGCGGGGGCCGCGGCCGGGAGGCGGGGACACGGCCGGGCGGCGGCCGACGCAATCTGCCCAGGAAATGGGTGGATTTTTCCTCTCCGCTCCGGCTCCCCGCCGCCCCCTGGCTGCTGGCAGCGGGGCCTGCAAACCCCAGTCGCCAAGGGGTTGAGACGGGTGTTCAGGGAGGAAAGCGGACCACCGCCCCCAAGTCCGGAAATCCGCCTGCGGGCCTGCGGCGCGGTGGCCTTACCGTCCAGATTGGTGGCGCCGCGGCTCCCCCCCGGTGGACGCGCTCAGTGAGGCCTGGGCACCCCTCTGGGACCCCCCACCCATCGCGCGCTCAGCCATCGCTGCCCTGGACCTACTTGGGGTGGGGGGGGCTCCATGCTCCTCGCCATCCCGGTTGGCCCCCTGAAGCCCAGCCAGGAAGGGGTCTCCAGCCCCAGCGCTGGGGGAGAGGGAAGGCTCTCTGGACTCTCCAGGGGTGGGGGCTGGGGGGCAGGTGCTCTAAGGCCTCTGGGAGGAAAGGAGCAGGTGCCCCTGGCAGGTGCTGCCCCGCCAGGGTGGGCTCCTGGGCTGGGGCGGGAGGTGACTGCAGGCAGGAGCTGGGTGTAGGTTTGGGCTCGGGCATCAGGGCAGGAGGCCTGAAGGTGCCCAGCCCACGAGGAGTGCGGAGCTGGGTGGGGCCTTGGGGTCAGTGGCTAGGGGGCAAGAGAGGAACCCGAGTCCTGGTGCCCAAGTAGAGGGGCAGGGCAGCCTGGCGCACGTCCCCGGCCCTCTGCAGCATGGCACCAGGACACTCACACGTCTCGGAAGCACAGGGCTGACTGGGTCAAGCACCTTAATGGGGCTTTAGCATTTGCAGGAGGCTTCTGGAGGATGAGGGGTATGTTCCCCAGTCCCTCCTGTTAAGCTTTCCCGCACATTTGGGAAGGGAAGAATTCTCCAGGTCTCTCACTACACTTTTTCCTGCCTGGGTGAAAATAAATCTCCCTTCCTGAGTGGGGATTGGAAGGAGCCAGCCTTGCTGGGGTCTACCAAAGATGGACACCACCTTCCTAGGGCGTCTGTCTCTGCTCCATCCCCTTTGGGAGAGGGGACTCCTGGCCTGGGGGTGGGCTGTGAGACCTCTCTAAAGAGTTTCCGGATTTATTCCCCCGCCCCACCCCCCCGGAACACCGGGGAGTTCAGGTGGCCAGCTCCAACGTTGGGGAAGGGCGCCATCTCCCAGTGCGAGCCGGTACTGCAGGCTCCGCTGAGTGCCAACCAGTTGAGGTTACACCAGGTCACACGCGCAGGCCCATGCTAGAGGCGGCATTCACGCCACTACACAATGCTCAGCCTCCTCCCCTGCCAGTGCGTGACGAACAGATTCAGGGCCACAAGCCACGCTGGCGCAAATCACTCACGCTCAAATCCCACTGCAGACAGTGGCCACTCACTTGGGGAGAATCTCAAAGCGAGCCCAACCCTACCTACAGAACTCTCAGGCCATGCATCTAGAAGCTGCAGGTATTTATGTACCACCTACCAGCGCAAGACCCGGGACACAGCGTGCTGTACAGCCCAGGACAGAAGCAACACTAACACGGGAGCGATTCCTGGGCCCTCGCCATGGCCGGGCACCGAGCGTGGATGAAAACTTTATTATTAGTGGCCAAGTACATGCCACTGCCAGAGAGAGTGACACCTCAGACGAGCTACTCAGCACAGAGAATGCAGACGCAGGGCAGACAGCCTGGGTTTGAGCCCTGGCTCTGCCACTCGCTGTGCCACTCTGCCTTGCTGGGCCTCAGCTTCCCCATCTGTAAAACAGGTCCACTAATAGTAAGAGTAACCTCTCTCTCTGGGATATTGTGAAGACTGAACCGGTTAGTGCCACCCAGTGACGGTTCCCGGTCACCCTGCTCGGCAGGCAGTAGATAGCTCCCACTCGGGAGGCATCCCAGCTGAGCCACCAGGGCTTACGCGCGTGGCAGGGCTAGGACTCGTGCCCCTGGAGACCTCTGCCACCGCTCGCGACGGCTGCTGCTGTTGATACAGACACACAAACATTCGGGAGGTACTGCCGGACGCTAAGATAATCCCCACCAACCAGAGCCACATTCTGGAAAGAGGAAGGTCTGGAGGGGCAGATACAAAGAATTAAAAAAACAAAACAAAACAAAAAACCTCCGGAATTTGAAGAACATCTGACTTGATTTTATGTCAGTAACGTCCCATGAGGATTTACAGTTGGTACTTGAACTTTAAAGAGCGCCAAGTCGGTCAGGCTCCTCGACAGAGAAACCCAAGTCCAGGCAGCTTGTGACGATGGGGCTGCTGCTGCTCCGAGGAACCCCGGGGGGCAGCAGGACCCCAGGACCCACGAGCTGCTTCCGCTCCACTCATCAGGACTCCCTCTGACCCTTGGCACACAGGCGTGGGAGGGGGAGTGGAGGGAGGCTGGGCTGGGGGAGTGAGCCCGCAGTCACCTGGGGAGTGTTTCCGGCATCCCCTGAGGCATGGCTGGGAGGTAGTCTTTATAAACATAAAGCTCTGGGCGACTCCCACGGGGTTTGCCAAATGTGGATGGTGCCTCTGAATTGCCACAGCTGACTGGGAGTCGACCCGGGGAGGTCAGAGAATTTGAGAGGGACATGGGGCGACAGGTGGCCACACCCAACCTGACACCTGTCAGTCCCTCCTCACCACGTCTTCATTCCTTGTCTGTGTTTATAAAGGAGCAAACAGGGGCACCATTCACATCCCTCCCTCCCAGAGGGCGTGTGTAGACAGAACAGGGCTGTGTGGTGTGCTCATGACCCATGGGGAGCCTGCACCCCTGCCACACTGCCCTGCACCCCTGCATTATTGATGCGCTGCCCTGTGCCTCTACCAACCTGCCCTGCACCCCTGCCACTCTGCACCATTGATGCCCTGCCATGCACCCCTGCTGACCTGCCCTGCACCCCTATGCCCTGCCCTGTACCCCTGCATTATTGATGCGCTGCCCTGTGCCTCTACCAACCTGCCCTGCACCCCTGCCACTCTGCACCATTGATGCCCTGCCATGCACCCCTGCTAACCTGCCCTGCACCCCTATGCCCTGCCCTGTACCCCTGCTCTGATAAGCTAGAGGCTGGAGGTAAGTCACTTCTGACTCCTCTAATCCCAAACCAAAGTCCTCTCCAGGGACTGGAATCCATGAGTCAGTAGGAGAGATTCCTGCTTTTAATGCATTTGAAAGGGTCATCCGAGAAGCCTCGAGCAAGTGTAATTTGATTTAGGAGGCTACATAGTATTTCCAAAAGCAAACTCTGAATCGTTGAAGAATGAGGCATTTGGATTAAAGGATCCTTGGCGTCAGCCAACCCCAAATGTTCTGGGGAGGAATCTAAATCCCGGTTTCCACACGGCTTCCCTTGAAGCAAGGGCTCACTTATGTTCACAGCTCTGGACAGCCATGGTAATACGGACCGAGCAGGGGCTGTGCCCCAGAGCCCTCAACTAGCTGCATGATGTCCCTTAATCCTTGCGGACGCCCATGGGTGATGCTCTTGACGCATCGGGCTCAGGAAGACGGCAAGCCCCGTCCAAGGTCATGTGGGAGTCAGCCATTCCCAGGACTGAGCTCAGAAACGTGGTGCACCTCCAGCTGTCACACATCACGGCATCTGTCTGCTCCGGCCGCTGTGACAAAATACTACCGACTGGCGGCTTATAACGACAGGCATTTGCTGCTCATGGCTGCAGGGCTGGAAGTCTGAGAGCAAGGCACTGTGGCCAGCGAGGAGGCACCTCGGAGCATCTCCGTCCCATAGACGGAACACAGTTCCACGGAGCAGGGACCCGCTCAGGTGCATCCCTCGTGCTCCTTGGCTAAGGGACATCCCCAAAGAGCAAAGTTTGGATGCGCTTTTGCTGCACATTTTTCCGGGGCACCTGGGGGGCTCAGGGAGTTAAGCGGTGGACTCTTGGTTTTTGGCTCAGGTCATGATCTCACGGTTCGTGGGACTGAGCCCCATGTCAGGCTCTGTGCTGACAGCGAGGAGCCTGCTTCTGGTTTCCTCTCTCCCTCTCTCTTTCTCTCTGCCCCTCCCCAGCTTGTGCTTGCTCTCTCTCAAAATAAATAAGTAAACATTTTTTAAAAAGCATGCATATTTTTCTGAAGCTCTGTGCACAGAAGGCCGGGGAGGGGGCAGAGAAGGGAGGGCAGACGGAAACGGGAGACGGTTAGGGGGCCACACGGAGCTGCTGTGCTCCTAAATCCTGTGTGTGCCCTTCCCTCACCTTCCTGCCGGAGAAGAACCTTCTGGCAGCAGGGAAAGGCCTGGTCTGGAGCCAGGCACCTTGGGAGCAGGTTTGGGATCCCGGCTGCAGAGCAGAGAGCCGGCCCAGCCTGGTGCCGAGCCTCCTCCTGGGTCCCTTCCTTCTGCTGTCCATGCACAGGCTCGAGGTCCTGTGGAGGTGAGGCTCGTGCTGTCTACTCCAGCCCCCTCGGGGGACAGTGCTCTGTGACCTCAGCTGTCACCAGGGCCCCTTCGTCCCTGAGCCACGATGCCGCCTTCCAGCACTTAGTCCTGATTCTCCATCCCTCCAGAGAGCTCACTGCCCGTGGTCCCTCCCCATTCACCCTCCCCCCCCCTCCGGCTCTGGAAAGTTCTACGCTGCTTTCATAAATGTTGCCTCAGACCGGCTGGTGTCCAGACCCGAGGCCATGGCTGCGTGCTGCCCGGCGGAAATGGGGTGCGCCTCTGGGAGTGATGCCTCGAAGAACCTGGAGGAGATGGCCCTGCAGGCACTTCGGCCTCCGAGCTGAGCTCGTGGATTTGGGGTCCCACAAACACAACTGGCTCCTATTGTGCATTAAGGGAAGTTGCCATAAGTGACCGAGAAGGTCTGCTGGTTTCTACTGAATGTAAGTCATTGATCCTGACGTGCATTCACGGATTCCGACATGGCTCAGAAGGTGATGTAGCTTTAAAAACATCTGAGAGCCGGAGCTGGGGTCCAGGAGGCACCCAGGCAAGCCCCATCCGCTGCCCAGGCTCCCCACCCAGAGCACACGCTCCGCCCCACCCCCTCCCTCAGTCCCGCCCCCAGCTCTGCTCCATCTCCAACAGGCCATTGAGGGGCCTAGGCCTCAGAAACCTTCCTACCAGAGGGAGGTGCTGTGTCTGGTGAAATGGAGTTTCTCGAGGCCATGCCCCCCCGACGCCCTCTCCCCGCTCCCTGCTCCCGCCTGACTCGGCCCTTGCGCCAACAGGACAGGACCTGGAGGCTGGGCTGCGGGAACCGAACTTTCCAGCACTTGGAGAGGCTGAGGTTCAGGGACTCCGATGCGAGCGTGGTAGATTGTTTCTGGAAGCTTGGCTCCATTGCTTCCCCGGGTCCTGCTCGGCTGTCAGATTTAGCACCAACACTCTAGGGTGCTGAGTCCGCTATTCATAATATTTATAAATACACCTCGGTTTTTTTCTCTGACCCTCAGACACCCAGAGCATCACTTAGAGACAGAGGGAGTAACTTTCCTTCCAGAACCACCGAGAGAGCCGTTTTGCACAACTGGAGCCTTCTCTGCCGGGAAGTCCAAGTTCCCAGAGGACATGGCGTTGGCTCCCTAAGCCGCAGGACCCAGTGAGCTGCTTTAGGTGAGGGCTACACCCGCGCAGCTGAATGTGGGCGGAGCCTGGAGTCTGTACCCTCCCGCTCTCCTCCTGACCACCAGAGTGTAGACGCCGTTAAACTGTGGATTAGGAGCACATGGAGCCAAATCCCTGTCGCCAGGATCAGAGCAAGCGGATTGGAAAGCTCACATCTTTCAACACCACCCAAGAGCAAAGAATCAGCATCATCCCCAGTCACCTGGCGGGTGTCTCCAGATGGAGCCTGGGCACAGAAGAAGGGGGGCCGTGTGTGCCACAAGACCCCGAGCGGAGCCTGGCCCCTCTTCCCGGTGCTGTTTGAATCACGCCCAGAGGCACACGTAGCTGGATCAGAACCACACGCGTGGCAGAGACTTGGAAGTGACATTAGCCCTGTGTCTGTGTGTGTCTGTGTGTCCCTGCCTGCTTCTTGGACTCAGTCTTCAAGCAGATGCAGAGCCCCCTCCTTGACCCTCATTTTATTCCTGAGAGACGGTGCCCTCCAGTGCCCAGTGGATGGGCACGGGGACTTGTCTGAGGCCCCCTGCCCTCCGTGGTGGGAAAGACGACCACAGGGCCGCGCCAAACACTCCCGGTGTCCTGCTGCCCGCCTTTTTTTTTTTTTTTCTTTAATTTTTTTAATGTTTTTTATTTATTTCTAGGAGAGAGAGAGAGACAGCGTGAGCAGGGGAGGGTCAGAGAGAGAGGGAGTCACAGACTGAAACAGGCTCCAGGCTCTGAGCTGGCAGTCAGCACAGAGCCCGATGCGGGGCTCGAACCCACGAACCGCGAGATCATGACCCAAGCGAAAGTCGGACGCTTCACCGACTAAGCCCCCCAGGCGCCCCTTGCTGCCCCCCTTCTAAAAGCCGAGTTGGCAGGTCGGTCGGAGCAGGTGGCTCCCGGGGCCGGCAGCTGGAGATGCGGCCGACGGACTGCCCGGCACCGCTCTGCGAAGCTCGGCGGGCCTGGAGCCTCCCTTCTGACTTGCTGCTCAGCAGCACTGAGCCTTTCCCTCCACTCTTCTGTTTTCTCTCCATCTAAATAGAAACACGAGCTCAGGTGTCTCAGGCGTCAGACGGACCTGGGAGCACACCAAGGGGGCTGTCACTTGCACACTGGGCCGCCAGACAGGTTGCGTCATCTCCTCCAGCCTTGGTTTCCTAACTCTGAGAGTGGGGTACGGAGACACAACCCTGGCAGGCAGCGTGGCGCGGGAGCCCCCCAGCTGGTGTCAGCCGCTGTGTGTTAGGCTCCGGCACGTTCCTCGTGTGCATGCGTGTGTGTGTATGTGTGTGTGTGTGTGTGTGTGAGACCCCCTGGAAGGTGAAGGGATGGGCATCTTCATGTCCCATCTATGGCCCCCTCCCTCAGCCCCAGTGGGAGCCAGGCTGACCAGCAGAAGCGACCTGCCGTGGCAATGACCCTCAGGCTGCCGGGCTCGGGGTACGCAGGGCTTCCTTGGTGCTTTCTCCAGGGCCCCCGGTCGGCTCCCGTCCCTGTCAGCCTGGCTCGAGGTTGCCGTGTATCTAATTCAGTTTAGCTCGTAATTAGTTTTGTATTACTTTACACGGTGACGTTAATACTGATTACAGGGTCTGATAACTTTAGTGATAAATACAACCCAGGGCAGAAAATTACCTTTCTTTTTATTGGGGAAGGCTGAAGTCAGTGCGGTGAGACACAAATTGCTCTCAGAGATGAGGCAGCTACCAGAGAGGGGGATTTACAGCTTAATGCCCCTTGGGTGCCAGAGCACTTCCTGGCCAGAGGCGGGCCACCTGGAATCGGGAGGGCTCCCCTGTGGTGGGCCGGCCCTAAGGCAGTGGCCTTCCAACCACCCCCTCCCCGCACCCACCACCACCGTGCGAAGGGGAATAAATGCCATGCGTCGTGAACTAACTGGTTTGGACTAGACCCCGGTGCTCCGGAACCCCCACCCTACCTCCACTCGCACCCTTGTCCAGGGCGCATGTGGGGGAGACCAGGGGCTGGGGAGGGGGACAGGTCAGCGGGGTCATCAGCCCAAGGTTAGGGTCGAGCAGGTCGCAGAACTGGGCTGTTTCATTCTTGTTCCGTTGGCTCAGGGCAGCAGGTTGGAGAGAGGACGGAGCCCAGGACAGGACAGACTTGAAATGATGGGTCCCGGCAGGGTCCTGGGGGACTCACCCCCACGCCAGCTGCTCTGTGATGCTGGGCCTGCCCGTCCGCTGCACCCCCACCCTCCCCGAGGGGAGTGGGGTCTGCTCACGTCTGGGCTCCGGCTCCCGGCCCCCCCGCCGCGCCAGCCACAGCCACAGGGGGCCACACGGGCACCCTGCTCGTTGTTCACGGCTGGAAGGCCGTCGCCGTGTGCACGTGGGGCCCTCACATCCTTAAGAAAGGCCCCGCCCGGCCCAGGGCTCGCGGTAACAACAGGCGCTCTGCTTCTCTGTTACAACAAACCCCACTCCTCCACGCGCTCTCCCTCCCGCCGAGGCCGGCCTCCATGTGGCCCTCTGCCCCCGCTCGCCGCCCGGCTCACCGCCCGGCTCATCGCCGGCCGCTCAGCCACCGCAGGACCGCTCACGCCACCTTCCCCATCGCTCAGCCCCGCTCCGCCCCAGAGCCCCGGAACCACGCGGCCCCCTGCCCCTTACACAAACAAGCACCGCACAGCCTCGGGTCTTCCCACAAAGGCTGTCGGCCCAGACACCAGACCACAGGGCTCGGATGCGTCCACACCCTGAGCCCAGGTCTGACTGCGCTAAGCCCGGCCAGCTGGCGTCCAGGAACAGCCCGCGGTAGGGAGGGTGAGTTAGCGGCTGAGCAGGGCAGGGTCTGTGTGAGGCCACAGTCATCCAGTTATTAAGAGGTGGAAGTGCAGGCTGAGAAGTTAAGAGCCTCCCTCAAGGTCACCTCGATGGCACCGGGTGGGATTGCGGTACAAGTAGGGGCGGCTGGGGTCGAGGGCATTGCTACAGAGCCCCCACCCATTTCACCCCTTCACACGCAGGCAGCATGCTTCCTCAGTGGACCAGTGGGCCCGGAGCTCTGGTGGGCCCGCACCCCACCGCCCCCAAGACGGAGGGGTCAGCTCCCCCGTGTGCCAGCACAGAGGGGTTAGCTCCCCGCACCCCACCCAAGATGGAACAGTCAGCCCCCCCCAAGACTGAGGGGTCAGCTCCTCGCACCCCACTGGGAAACTCCCAAAATCCTTCTCAAGAAGCATGAAGCAGCAGCCTTTCTTTGGAACTCACACAATAAGACCAGTAAAGCGTTTCCTTCTGTCTGAGGACAAAGTTCATGGGGGCCCGCCAGCCTGGCACGTAGTAGGCCCTCCGTCACTGGTTGGCATTTGATCGAACGGCTCATCACCCGCGAGCTGGCTTGGAACAGATGGCTCGGCCATGTCCTCCCCTCCCCCGCCATCCGCGTGCGCCCTTCAAGCGGCATTTGTGAAGCACAGGTCCGAGCCCCACGTTCCTGACTTGCTCCCACTTGAGCGCGTGCTGACCCGTGAACGCAGTGGCCTTGGACTCGTGTGCGTGTCCCTGGAAAGGCCTCGAAGGGGGGTGTATGTGGCCATGGGAGCAACTTACAGAAAGTGGGAGAGAAACAGGGCGGGTGGGGGGAGACACACCTCACGGCTCAGCTCAGCCCACCCTCCGTGTGCTTATCTTAGTCATTGACGAGCGCACTTGGCATTACTCATGACACCGGGCACGTGGCTTCCTAGGGATGGATCACTGTGGAATCAAGAGAGCCAGGCTTGGGAGTGTAGATGTGCCATCTCAGATTGAGCCACCCAGCCCTGACCCACACCCGCTCCCCATTTTACCCCCCACCTCACAGGTTACTGCTGAAGGTGACAGGCACTGGGCCCCACCCGATGCGGCTACCTGGGCAGCACCTGGGATCTCTGCAGCTGGTGGCCACTCTCTGACCTTTCATAGACTGGGAACAATGGGGAGTGATTTTACCTGGTTGAGCCTTTGTTCTAAAATCCCACCACAATCCACACAACCAGCCTCCCACAGAGAACTCTAGAAGCCTAAGCTCAGAGGCAGGGCCAGGGAGGGTGGGGCCTTGCCTCCTGGCTGCACGGAACCCAGGGCTCAGCCTCAGGAAACAACGTCATGCCCCTGGCTGGCCCTGGGGGCCTGAGGGGCTGACCTGGATGCGGGGGGCAGGTGTGTGCACAGGGGCTGACGCCCACTCCGGGGGCAGGAGCCGCCAGCACGGCCGGGGGACACCTCACCACCCAGACAAACCTTTCAGTTCAAGTTGGAGCCAAAGTTTCTTCCAAGAACAGGGGGATCTTTAAACAGATGTGAGGAGCACACCTTTCGAGGAAGAGCCTCTGGGGTTGGGAAACGGGGCCTCGGGGTGTCTGGAAGTGAGAAGGCCCTTAAGGCTTGGAGGGCGCTCAGGGCGGCCACGGCCGGGGCCACGGAGAACCAGCTGTCTCTTTCCCAGAATGTCTACATAAGCTCATCACCACCCGCCTGGCTCCTTGCTGCCCACGTGTGCTCCTGTGTGTGGAGTGTGCACGTGTGAGTGTGCGCGCGTGCATGTGCACGTGTGAGTGTGCCACTGTCCACCCACGGTACCCAAGCCCGGCCTCGGCCAGGCTCTCCCCATCGCCAAGGAAACTTCTCTCCCGGAAACCACACAGCGCCTCCCTCAGGGACCGATCGATAGTCCGAGGGCACTGGCGTGGGGGGTCTCTGGGGGCAGCTGGGACGAGACCCTCCTGACGCCTGGGTTGGGGCCGCGTCTCCCGGGCAGAGCCAGGGAGCCGGCAAGGGCTTCATGGTACAACAAGGGAAGCCTGTTCCAGAGACTTCTCTCCTGTGATCCACCTCTTGCCCTCTCTTCTCTCTTTGTTTCCTCTTCCATCCTGAGATGGAGGGAGGGAGGAGGGCCGGGGGCAGCTGGGGGCTTCCGGCCAGGGTGCTGGCAGCCCCGCTGCCCCCCGGACCCGCGGCTCCAAAGGGCCAGCGTCTTGCGGCTCTGAGCGCGGCACAGTGGCACCATCGAAAGGGCATTTTAATGTCACTCCTGAGCAGCCTGGCTCCTGAAGCCGGCAGCCTCTTCCCAGCACCCCGATGCCAAAGAAACACCCCCATTCCAGCGCTCCCAGACAGCCCTTCTCCTCCCAGACCTGCCAGCTCCGAAGTGGATTTTTAAAATGGAGAATACCAGCCAGAGACAGGCTTTCTATTGATACACTGCTCGGGGGCCGGCCAGCAAGCCCGCGTCAAATGCCCAGCGGTCCCCACACGCGCACACGGCGGCTTGCCACTCACACTTCATGCGCGCATGTGGCCACAACCCCCCGAAGCCGGCACACGGGGTCCACGATGCCCCCAGCCCTGCTGGCACCGCCTGTCCTTCCCCGGCTGGCTTCCGAGCAATTGCCACCGCCTGCCTGGGGAGCGCGGAAGACCCAAGGGCAGCACAATCCCCAAAGGCGGAGACGCAGGACGCTCCAAAGCCCGGTGGGGGCAGGACTCAGAGCTCCCGCTGGAAATGCCAGGAGCTTGGACCCCCCGCTCTGTCTCACCCCCCTCCCCTTGGCAACATGCTGCCCTCCGAACTTCTCAGGGCGTGGGAGGCTGCGGGTCCTGGGAGAGAGGGGCACCTGCCCTCCTCCCCGCTGGCGGTGCTGGGCCAGGGCTGGGGGCTCCTGGGCTGGGGGCCGGCGGCCTGCGCCCCTCCCTCCCACTCGGGCCCCCTCCCCACCCAGGCACGGGCGCGGGGCGCGGAGCCGCTCCCTACTCCCCGGCTCCAGCTGGGCAGCCGCGCGCTCCCTCGCTCACAGGGAGGAAGATGGCGTTGGACGCACGTACTTGAGTGAGTTCGGTGCCCATCAGGATGAGGAAGAGGAGGCTGAGGAGCTTCCGGGCCGGTTGCATGTCTCGCTGCCACGGCCGCCGTCCTGGCATGTAGGAGCCCTGGTGCTGGCGCCGGCGCTGCGTGGACGCGGACGCGCTCCCGGCTCTGCTGGCCCCGCGCCTTCAGCACCCGGCGCCTCCGCTCTGCATGGCGAGCGCGTCCTGCGCGCTGTCCCCGCGGCCCCGGGCGGGCGCGGCCCTCCGCGGCCCCTCCTCCCGCGCTCCCCCACGGGCGCGCCTGGGCGGGGGTGCCCGAAGTTTGCGAGGAAGGCGGCCGGGTGGCGCAGAGGGACCCGCGCGCCACGCTCACGCGCGGAGTGGGGAGGGCGGCGGCGGGGAGGCAGGCTGGGACAGGATGTGACATCAGAAAGGCGGGGGAAATTTAACTCGGATTGAGGAGTCCGTCCTGGCCGGAGGCAGCTGCGGGAGGGCGGGACCCCTGGGGTCTGGGATGCGCAAGGCGGGGTGGGGGTGGGGGTGGGGCGGCCGCCGCTGGGGGAGGGTCTGCATAAGGGTTTAGGGAGGAAAGGCTTCCGAGAAAGAAGCTGATCATGCCCTCAGGTGTCACCTTTTAATGAGGTAGACAGATGCCCAGACCCAGGAAGTGTGTCCCAAGGGGTGGGAGTGGGGGCTGGGGGGAGCCCTCAAGCAGGGCTTCTGGCGCTCACATAGGCTTTCTTCCTGTCGTCCCGGGGAGACCAGCATGGGGGTGCAAAGGGAACAGAATGTGTGCCAAGGCTCCTGTCCCGTTGCAGGGTGTGTGGGTGAGGCTCTGTCCTTAAGTTCGTGGCTGTTCGCGTCTGGGGGGTAGGGGATGTCCACACCCGGCAAGGGGCCAGGGGCGTCTTCACTGGGTCTTACTCCCTGTCCCTTTGCATGTCTTCCCCGGGAAGATACAAGTCTCAGGCCAGGCTGGCTTGCCCTGGGGGCTGCATTTTCCCTGCATACACTCCCTTCCAGGGAGAAAAGTCCCCAAGCGTCTCTGATTTCTGGGAAGCGAAGGTGGCAACAGAAGTCTGGTTCCCATCCGGTTGTTAAGCGGTCAGCCTTTGGAAAATGAACTCTGGGGAGAAGGCTCCAGGCCCGAGAATCCCAGAACGCAGAGCTGCTGGGGGTGATCCGCTCCAACCCTCCCAGGTCACAGACAGGGATGCTGGTGGGGGGTAACTGACGTGTCACCCAGGAAGGTCCAGAGCAAGGACGAGCGGCCGGCTCCCTGCCTGCCCCCCGTGCCGCCAGTGCTGGGGAGGCACCCTCTGGGTGCTGGCTCAGATACAAGGGCGCGAGCACCTTGGGAAGAGGTGGGGGAAGGGGCTCTGCCATGGAGAAGCTGTGCTCTCTGGGCCCTGCTGAGAGCTCCTGGGGTGTGCCCCTCAGCAGGGTGGGCCCCGAGAGAGTCCGAGAGCCTGAGGGGAGGTGGCCCCGGGAGAGACTGAGCGGTGACGCCCTGGCCACTCTTTCTCTCTGCCCCTCCTCTTTCGTTGACCTGAGAGTGAAAGCAAGCTTTTCGTGAGCCCCTGGCCTCTCTGCTCTGGGGAGAGGCTGGGAGAGGCTGCAGGGGCGTGGAGAGGGTGCTGCTCAAGGAGCTGGAGGGGCCCATATCTTGTCCTGGCCCTTCCAGGGAATGGCTCCCTGAGCCTCAGTTTCCACTCCTGTAGAATGGGAATGAAAGATGCCGGTACCAGGACCTCATAACTGTTGAGAAGACCAAATGCAGGAAAAACCTTTTGCAGGGGTGCCCGACTTCGGCTCAGGTCATGATCTCAAGGTTCATGGGTTCGAGCCCCGCGTTGGGCTCTGCGCTGACAGCTCAGAGCCTGGAGCCTGCTTCGGATTCTGTGTCTCCCTCTCTTGCTCACACTCTGTCTCTCTCAAAAGTAAATAAATATTACAAATAAACCTTTTGTAAACTCAGAAGGACTAGGGGGGAGGTGCAGAGAGCTCACCAAGTGCCCTCAGTACCCAGGCACACTGCCTGAGCGTCCCCTCCCCTTCAGCCTCCACATCGATGCACTGGGGCTGCTGCCCGTGGTCTGCGTGTGCAGACGAGGTCAGGGGCTCATGGTCGTGAGGCCCTCCCGCCGGGATCCACTCCTATGAGGTCGCGATGCAACATGGTCGTGGGCCAAGGCTGTGAGCCCCAGTCCCGGGGCTTTCCTTCCTGTGGAACGGGGACAGGGCGGGGGGTGGGGGAGGAGGGTGGCGCTAGGCTGTCGATTTCCTCAGGTCACCTGAGGTCGCAGATCTGACTGGAGCATGAATTGTTTTTATTTTCAGAATCACACAACTCTCACGACCCGGCCATTCCACTTTGGAGTGTGCGCAAAGGAACAGAAAGCTGGGTCTGGAACAGGTAATGTTTGGATGCGTGCTCGTGACTGCATTATGTACGGTAGCCAAAAAATGGAGACAAGTCACCTATGGGATAAACAAGGTAGTGTATTTGTAGACTGGAGCACTACTCAGCTTTACAAAGAGAGGGAGGGGCGCCTGGGGGCTCAGTCAGTTGAGTGTCCGACTCTTGCCTTCGGCTCAGGTGATGATCCCAGGATCCTGGGATCGAGCCCTGTGTCTGGCTCTGTGCTGGGCATGAAGCCTCCTTGAGATTCTCTCTCTCTCTCTCTCTCTCTCTCTCTCTTTTTCTGCCCCTCTCCCTCCCACTCACTCTCTCTCTGTCTAAAACAAAAATTTTAAAAAAAGAGGGGATTCGGACACAGGCTTGTGGAGGACCCCAGAGGACATGGTGCCGAGAGAGCTAAGCCAGAGCCAGAATGACAGGCCCTCCCGCCAGGATCCACTCCTATGAGGCGCAAGAGAAATTGGGCCGTAGAGACAGAAGGCAGAGAGGAGGTCACCAGGGGCTGGGGAGGGCGGTGGGGAACGACGACTTATGGGGACAGAACTTCAGAACGAGCTCTGGAACTCGAGAGAGGTAACGGCTGTTCAACGTTACGCATGTGACTAAGGTCACTGAGCTGGACACGTGACAACGGTGAAGATGTTACGGTTGATACACACACGAGTTTTTAAATCATAACGTGATATACCGGAAACCGTTGCATCATACACTTACATGGGTGAATTGTACAGCGTGTGCATCGTGTCTCAGTAGAGCAGGGTTTTTAAAATGACACACTGATCAGAACAGCAGAAGGGGGAATAGCCCATGGCGTCACCGGGGGCGGCCATTCTCCTGTGCAGGTGTGCAGGGGAGGTTCAGTGTAGAAGCATAAGGCAGCGTCCCCTGAAACCAGGTCCTGCCCTGCCCGAGAGTTGTAGCCTGGGGGGGCCACAGCGCGGGGAGCGCCTGGGACCGTGCCGGGCACAAATGCACACGCTCGGAGCCCGCAAACAAGCAGGAAAGATGCGCAGGCAGCGGTGCGCGAGAAGGAGCCCATCCCCCACACGCTTTGCAGCCTGGAAGCATCAGCTGGGACTTGAACTTGACAGAAGGCTGGGAGACCAAAGTGAACCAGAAAAAACTGGGAGCTGGAAGCTTGCTTATCTCCACCGTGCAAGCGCCGTCTCCCGGAAGGACCTGCTAATCAGGAGAGAAAGAGAGGACCCGTTTGCTGTCGAGTTGGACATGTTTCTTTCTTTCTTTCTTTCTTTTTTATAATGTTTTATTTATTTCTGACGGGGGGTGAGGGGCAGAGAGAGAAGGAAACACAGAATCTGAAGCAGCTCCAGGCTCCGAGCTGTCAGCACAGAATCCAACACAGGGCTCGAACCCACGAACTGTGAGATCGTGACCTAAGCCGAAGTCGGACGCTTAACCGACTGAGCCACCCAGGCGCTCCAAGATGGACATGTTTCTATCCCACGTTTCTATTTTGACCCCATCAGATATGTCCTGGTTTGAAAGAAGGGGCAATTTTCATTTTCTCTTCTTTTGGCCTCCCCTCCCAGCTCTGCATTTTTAGAGCTTATAGTATTTTTATATTGTCAGGGTTTATAATATTTATATTTACTCTTGCATCAAAATCCCCTTGTGACCTGGTCCTAGTTCTATTTTTTAAAAATATTTATTTATTTTATTAAGACAGAGAGAAAGAGAACACGTGTGTGGGGGAGGGACAGAGAGAGAGGGAGAGGCAATCCCATGCAGGTTCTGTGCTGTCAGTGCAGAGCCAGACCCGGGGCTTGAACCCACGAACGGTGAGATCAAGAGCCGGAATCAAGAGTCGACACTTCACCGACTGAGCCCCCAGGCACCCTCCGTTCTGAATGGAAGGGGACCCAGCGCCTGCTCCTGTGCCACCAGCGGGCTCCCCCCGGGCTCCTCCCTCCTATTCACCCGGTCGGGCTGGCTGAAGTCAGGCCCAGGGTGGCCACAGCCAGTGACGCTGCCACACCTCTGTGCTGACCCGTGTAGACTCTCATCTTCTTCAGACCCACGTGGGAAATGACAGGAGCCTCAGAGCCGCAGCTCCACGTGGAGGTGGGTGCGGAGCCTGGCTCCCAGGGTCCTGCCCGCTCACGGAGCCTGGAGCCGGGGGCGGGGGGGGTTGCTGCCCGGGTGTGCTCTTCGCGTGTGATCTTCGGCGGGTGCGGTGGGATCGAGGAGCTGTCCCCCGCTGACCTCCCCTCCACCACTGTCCCCGCTGTCCTCCCTCCCCGCTGTCCTCCCCTCCCCTGCTGTCCTCCCCTCCCCCCCGCTGTCCTCCCCCGCTGTCCTCCCTCCGCTGTCCTCCCCCTCCCCCACTGTCCCCCCCCGCTGTCCTCCCTCCCCCTGCTGTCCTCCCTCCCCCCGCTGTCCTCCCCTCCCCCGCGGTCCTCCCCTCCCCCACTGTCCCCGCTGTCCTCCCCCGCTGTCCTCCCCTCCCCCGCTGTCCTCCCTCCCCCGCTGTCCTCCCCTCCCCCCCGCTGTCCTCCCCTCCCCCGCTGTCCTCCCTCCCCCTGCTCCTCCCCTCCCCACTCCCCCGCTCCTCCCCTCCCCCGCTGTCCTCCCCCTCCCCCGCTGTCCTCCCCTCCCCCGCTGTCCTCCCCTCCCCGCTGCCCTCCCCTCCCCCAGCTGTCCTCCCCTCCCCCGCTGTCCTCCCCTCCCCCCGCGTCTCCCCTCCCCACTGTCCCCCGCTGCCCTCCCTCCCCCCGCGCGTCCCCTCCCCCATGCCCCCGCTGCTGAGACCCGGGAAGGCAGATCGATGCGCCTCGTGTCCTATACGACAAGCCTCCTCCGCTGCCAGCCTGGTTACAGTGTGACAGAGTGGTTGCCAAGGCAACGGCGCTAACTCCCCTCTCCTCGCTGCAAATTTCCCAGCAAACAGGGCTGCACCCACGCTAGGTGTTGGCCGCCTGTGCTGGGGCCGGCAGGCTGCCCGGCGTCGCCGGCATCAGGCGCCGCACCCAGGGCCCCCTTCCCTTCCTGCCCCCCGCCCCCGCCCCCCACCCCCCACCCCGGGCCCTCGATGGCTTGGCTTAATCTGACTCCCGGGAGCGACAGGTGCTGAGTGAGAGCGCCTAGGTGACAGCCGGCCTCCCCGGGGTGCGGTCACCGGCCGAGCGACGGTGAGGGCACTCGCCGCGCACCCCGGGCTGCTAGCCTTCCGGGAGGCAGGGGGCCTGCAGAGCGCCCAGCTTCCCCCTGGACCCGGCGCCCGGGCTCTGGGAAGATGGCGGTCACGGCGGCCGAGGCCACACTGCCACCACCGTTCCCGGCTCTGCCGGGTGCCTGGCCTGTGCCGAGGGCTTCAGCGTGTCTGCGTGGGATCCCCGGGGCCCGTGGGGGTGTGACGCCCGCACCCTTGTCACCCTCTCCCGGCAGCGTCCCTCCCCAGTCCAGCCCCCCCCCCCCCATGGGCCACGCTGTGTCTCCAGGGAAGGGCTAACGAGAGACCACCCACCAGGGAGCTGTGTCCACCGGAGGGTGTGCAGCACAGCGTCCGCCAGGCCCGTGGCCACCGGGGCAGAGGCCTTGCCCTCCCGCTGCCGCAGCTCAGAGACGGTCAGCCTCAGACCCGCGTGGGGCGGCTTCACTGGTCTGTGTCCCTTCCTCCAGCAGATGCTGACTAGACAGGGGGACAGCGGCGTCCTTGCCTCGCGCCCAGCCTCACGGACACAGCGTTTGCCGCAGTGACGACCACGTCACCATGGATTTCAGTGTCGACCCAGAAAACAGGAAGTTCTGGTTTAAGAACAGGAGCTCTGGTTGGGGGTCCTGGGATTGGGATTTGGGGGGCCGCCCCGTGGTTTCCCCCGAGGAGCAGAAGTGAGCGGTCGGCAAACTGCAGACGTCGCTAGGAAAGGCACACGAGTGGTTCCCCAAAGTGACACCTGGAAACAGGAGGACCTTTCCCAGACCGCTGGTTTGGGGGTGCGTCATGGCGCCGCCTGGGAGACCTTTGCCGGGTCCAGGTTTTTTTTTTTCTAGGAGAGAGAGAGAGAGGCAGCGTGAGCAGGGGAGGGTCAGACACAGACTCCGAAACAGGCTCCAGGCTCCGAGCTGGCAGTCAGCACAGAGCCCGACGTGGGGCTCGAACCCACGAACCGCGAGATCGGGCTCTGTGCTGACAGCTCAGTCTGGAGCTGCTTCGGATTCTGTCTCCCTCTCTCTGCCCCTCCCCCGCTCATGCTCTGTCTCTCTGTCTCTCGAAAATAAATAAACATTAATTTAAAAAGCAGCACAGAGGCTGCAGTCTCATGTTCAGTAGTTGAGTTCCTGTACCACAAACAGGATGAAGATCGGGTCCCAAAACAGCCTCACTCGCTCCGAGGTTTTCCTCGGGTTCGCAGAGCTGCCCTCACAGCTCTCTTCACACTTAGATGGCAAAGAGTTTTATTATGATTGAAAATTTAACTCAGTCCAGGGCTTTTTTCCTGTGTCCACTGAAACGAGCGTCTGGTTTTTCTCCTTTACGCTGTTAATCAGTTACATGAACTGATTTTCAAACCGTAAACCATCCTTGCTTTCCGAGAGCAGCCCTCCCTGGTCACGACGCATCGCCCCTTCTCTGTTGCTGGCTTTCCTGGGTTGTGCCTTTGCATCTATGCCCCTGAGGAATGTTGGTTTTCAGTTGCTGTTGTTGCTTTTCTTGTGATGTGTTTGTCTGTTTTGGTCGGAAGAATACGCTGGCCTCACACGAGTTGGCAAGTGTCCCTTCTCCTCCGTTACTGAAAGCGTTTGCGAAATTTAATGTTATTCTTCTCCGACAGTTTGGTAGAAATCAGTGAAACCATCAGGGTCTCAAATCTTCCTGGTGGACAGGAATTTTTTTTTTGTTTTGTTTTTTAATTTAAAAATTCATCTAAAAAAAACCAGCTGTAGAGATACTCAGATTTTCTCTTTCCTTTAGTGCAAATTTTGGCAACTAGTATTTTCCAAGGAATTTGTCCTGGAAAAGAGTTGTCAGCATTAAGTTATTCCTGACGCTCCTGTCCAATCTTTAACGTTGTTGGGGAAGGACATTCATAATACTTTCTTGTGCTCTTAAGATCTGAAATAGTGATTTTTTCACTCCTCCTGTCGATCATTTGTGTTTTTCTCATTTTTTTCCTTGGTCAGTCTAGCTACAGTTTTGTCAATTGTGTGATCTTTTCAAAGAATCAGCTTCTGTTTGTCAGCTTTTTCTGGGTTTTGCTATTTCCCTGCTTCTCTGATATCTACTCTTATCTTTAGTCTTTGCTCCACTCTATTTAGTTTCAGTTGATTTGTTTTTTTAATCTTGAGTTAGAAACTTTGGCGTTTGATTTTGGAACTTTCATCATTTCTGACAGAAGCCGCATAAAGCTATAGATTTGCCTCTATGCCCAGCTTTAACTGCACCCCATAAATTGTCCCCTGTTGTGTTTCCATTATCCCTTCTGTGTGAAATATTTTCTAATTTCCATGGCGATGTCCTCCTTGAGAATGCAGTTTTTAGATTTCATTGGCATCCATACGTTTGGGGGTTTCCTAGGTATCTTACTGCTGATTTCTCATTTAATTGCTCTGTGGCCAGGGAGCACACTCTGTCTGACTTCGATTCTTTTCCACTTCGTTTACTTGCTCCACGGCTCAAAATGCGGTCTGTTGGGTGAGCAGACCGTCTGCACTTGGGAAGAATGTGCATTTTTTAGTTGTTGGGTTTAGTGTTCGATATCAATTTTGTCAAGGTGATGGATGGTATTTTTCAGGTCCTCTATGTTTCTGTTGACGTCTCTCCCCAGCCCTTTTTCTGTTATAGCTGTGGGTTTGTTTTCTTCTTTCAGTTTTACCGAGTGTCTCGTGTACTCTGAGGCTCTGCCTGTGCCGATTCCTGGTGAATGGACCCTCTTATCTTCATGAAATGTCCGTCTTTATCTTTGGCAACATTCTGTGTCTTGGAAGTTATTATATTTGGTGTGAATAAAGCCACTGTAGCTTCTTTTTTTAATGCTTATTTATTTTTGAGAGAGAGAGCGAGCGAGCAGGGGAGGGGCAGAGAGAGAGGGAGACACAGAATCAGAAGCAGGCTCCAGGCTCCAAGCTGTCAGCACAGAGCCCATCGTGGGGCTTGAACTCACAAATGGAGATCATGACCTGAGCCGAAGTCGGATGCTTAACCAGCTGAGTCACCCATGGACCCCAAATCGATTCTAACTTCTTATCCTTACTGTCCGCATGGTTTGTGCATTTCATCCATTCACTTTCAGCCTGTTTTGTCTTCAGACTTCAGGTGCTTCTGTTGTGGACAGATTAACTCAGGTCTCCTTTTACATTTTATCCATTCGATAACTTCTGCCTTTTTAACTGGATTCTTATTCTATTAATATTTAGATGTGTTGTTTTACATTTTTCCCCTCTTTTTGTTTGTTACTGTTCTTGTACTTTCTTACTTCCTTTTGGATTATAATAATTCCACTATGATCTGCCTCTTGAGTTTTAAGTTACAAATCCTTGTCGTTATTTTGAGGTTATTCGGGGGATACGACATACAACATACACTCACCAATTTTCCAGCCCACCTGGATTAATGTTGTGTCCCTTCAGCCCAGAGGGCCATTCACACCCTCATCCTTTATCTGGTCATCATTAAATGTGTTACTTTACATGCACGATAACCCCCCAAGACAACCCAAGACAATGTTGACTTTTTGCCGTAGACAGTTTTCTGTGTTTCCAAGAAATTTAGAGGAAACTGCTCATTTTCTATTTACCAATGTACTTGCCACTTCTGATGCTCTCTGTTCATTCCTGAAGACCCACATTTCCACGTAGTGTCATTTTCGTCTGCCTGAGGGGCCCCTTGACATGACCTGTGCTGTAGGGTCTCGGCCTCGGTGCCCCTCTGCCTGGGGGGCTAGGGGCGACATGGTGAACGGGACGGAACAGGACAGAGCCCCAGAGGAGGGGGAGCTCGGGACCCCAGGGGGGTCGCCCACCCTTCACTGCACACGAGGATACAGACCTGGACCCAACTCTTCCACCCTGTGCCGTGCAGGCGGGGAGAAAGGGACCCACCCATTTCTGGGACTCCGTATGCTGTGCAGGCAGATATTTTTTTGGGCAGGAAGTTCTTATGAATAATTAATGCCGAGTGTTTCAGTTTTACATAATGAAAATATTTTTTGGTCTGCTCTCTATAACCTTGTTTGTTGGTATGCGCTACAGAATTTAAACTATATGCATATTCGTATTTCCCTTTTTGATATATATTTTTTTTATCACGCTTAAAATAAGATTCTGTACCACAAACGAAAGGCAATAACTCGGTACTTCTCATCTCCAAGGGAAGAAAGCTCAGTAGTTTGCAAACATCCCTGCAGGCTCAAGGACCCACACTTCTGCATCGAGCAGGTGCCAAGTAGAATTCTGGGTGATGGTCAGATAGGAACGCGGGCTAAAAATCCCCAGCCAGCAGGCCCAGAGTCCCGCGCAGCTCGTGAACTGTCACTCTTATTTTGATTGGAGTTTTGCTAGAAACGGAGTCAAAGGAGGGAGCCGGGGAAGTGGGGTCTCATCTTTCTAAATAAGAGGCCAGCATGGGATCCAGACCTCTCCGGAACTGGCTGCCTAAGCAGACGGCCTCAAGGCAAAGGCATGCGGGGCTGAGCCTGGAAGGTGCTGACCTTCCCGGACGCAGGGAGTATCGGGTACCTGCAGGAGCTGAGCATGCGGCATCGTGTGTCAGAGCCTCCCCTCCGAGCAGGCAGAGGCCCGTCTGGGGTCTTCCTCTGCCTAGCGTGCTTCCAACTCTTGATTTCGGCCCAGGTCATGATCTCACAGTCTGTGAGATCGAGCCCTGAGTTGGGCTCTGTGCTCATGGCTCGAGCCTATTTGGGATTCCCTCTCCCTTTCCCTGCCCCTTTCCTGCTCGCATGCTAACGAGATTGCTCTCAAAAACAAAGAAAAACAAACATTTGAAAAGAAAAGTGATCACGCCTGGGTCAAGTGTGTGCCACTGGACACTGGCGTTCAGTCGTGGCTGGCAGCTTCCACGTGCAGCCCACGGACCTGTGGCACACTGGGTGTGGGCGTGGCCAGAGCGCACCTGGACCCTGAGACGTGCACCTTATACCCTGTGTCCTGGGTTCCCTGCACTTGGCCTCCAGCTGCCACTTGGGCTGCGGGGTGTACAGGGAAGCTGCATGTCCTCACCCACTTTTCTAGAATCTTCCAACCTTAACTCTGGCCTGTGAGTCTAAGGGGGAGCCAAGTCATGGGAACAGCAGGTGAGACACTGCTGGGCTGTGGCCTCGTGGTGGCAGTGGTGTGGCCCCATCTGTGCACAGACTTGACGTGTCCACCCAGGTGCTCTGCGCTCCTCCCTCTGCCTGGGGGTCCCAGAGGAAGGGGGCGCGGAGCCTCTGAAGACCTGTCCCAAGAAAGCTACAGACCCTACAAGTTGACCCCAGTCCCCTCAGGGGGACAAAGGACAGCACAGGGACGCACACCTGGGACTCTCCCCACACGAGCAGGTGTTTGCACGGCCGAGAAGATAATCCACTTCTGGTTCTGCTGGTGAAAGCTTCCCCGGAACCGCCGGGCTTTGCGGGACGGAGATGCTTCCCCGCTGCGCTTATCGCCCAGCGGCCACATCCTTGGCCCGCGGAGCCGGCCTGGGAGAGCCGGGGTCAGATCTCGGCTCAGCGCTTGAGAAGGTGGTGAAGGCTCGGTCTCTGGCAAACAAGAGAAAGAGCACCGAGAAGCTGGAGACATTTGGAGGGACGCGGGGTCCACGGATTGGAATGGGGACGTGGAAGTGGCAGCGGGGCGGCCGGAATTCAGAGCCATGTGTCCCCGTCCACACTGGCTTTGTACAGACCGGAAGGTGATTTGTCACAGAGTGACATGGAGTTTTATTTTTTTTTAAAAAAAAGAAAACCTTTTTTTGAAAAGGACGGAACTCTTAGGCGCACCTGCAAAGTGGATGATGGATCATTTGGGGCCCAAAAATAACAGCTGGGGTAAGATTGAAATACCCCATGTACGTGGACATTTATGGGCTCAGAGCTCGGCTCAGGAAGGCCGTCCTGGGACCCTGGACATGGGTGAACCCCGGGGAGAGCCGCACGCCCCCCAGCCTTTCCTGTGGGGACGGAGCCTCACTGGGAGCGGCGCTGGAGGATGACAGCGTGGCAGTCCCCACAGGGGGCTCTGGTCAAGACTCGGGGTCGGAGGTCATAACAGCGGGGACGGGGCTCCGGACTGTGGGGACCCCAGATGACAAGAGATCCCACTCCTTCAACCCACGAAAATGGCAAGAACGCCACCTGCCTGGGGCAGGGACACCTGCTGGCCGGGGGTGGAGTTCGGTGCTCCCGCCGGGCTGGTGAGGCTCTCTTCCTGGCCTGTGTCCTCACCCGGCGGACAGCCAGCGAGGGGGTGAATTCTCTTCTCATGAGCACGGGGGTCCCGTCACGGGGCCCCGCCCTCAGGACCTCATCAAACCCTGATCCCCTCCCCGGGTCCAGCTCCTAACGCCTTCACGCTGGGGGTCAGGGCTTCGACATGGGCATGGGAGTGGGGCACGGACAGTCTGGCTGGAGCTCCTGCGAGCTGAAGGGGCCCCCGGAGACCTGCCGATGAATGGCGGCGCGTGGACTCCGGAGCCTGATTCTAACGCCCTGCAGAGAAATTTCGGAAACAACAGTGGTCAGGGCGCCAGACTCCCGGGTGATGCATGATATTCAGGACGGATGCGCCAAGCTCTTAGCCGCGGAGGTTCCCTCCCGCCGTCCTTTCCCTGCCCCCTCCACCCCCCCCCCCACCTGGCACGTTCCTGGCCAGCTGAGACCACTGTGATGAATATTTCGGCCAAGACAGGTTGCCCAAGATGTGTGCCCCAAATGCTCACTCCTAGGCTGGCCTCCCCTGACACAGGGGATGGGGTGCCCACGGCTTTGGGCCACACCCCACTCCAGGGACAGAGAACCCCCCGCATCCCCCCGACAGCACGTCTCCTCGCCCTGCCCCTGCTGTGCTGATGAATTCCGGGCACGGCAGAGCAGCTCGTGAAGGTATGCCAGGCGCGTGGGGGCAGAGCGGTTTGAAGATCAAGGTCAACTAATTCTTTTATTGATCAGAGAACTGCCTCTTCCTCTTCCTCCCTTCAAGGAGCCTTCCCTTTCTTGATCCTAAGATGTCTGCCAGGGTCTCTGGGGAAACGGATTCCGCTCTGCCAACTGGCGCTCACCCACCTGGGGCTCGATCCCCTGGCCTCTGGCCGGGCTCCTCAGCCGCCTCGCTGGGGCCTGGCTTTGACTGCCCACAGCCCAGATGCGCATCCCGCCCCGCCTTCGCTCTGTCTGCACCCCGCCTTCCTGGGGCTCCACACCCGCCCGAGGCTCCCAAACCCCGGCTGCTTCTCAGCCTGACCTCCCTTGGGCAGAGCCACAGGCCACTCTGAGTGGTGACCACTCACTGGTCCCACACACATGGTGATGCTCATTCATTCACGGTTCATTCATTTATTCCTGGCCATGCTCGTTGGACAAGATAAGATTGAGGGTGCTCTCGGTGGGAAATGAAGGGTCCCCGCTGGGCCAGAGGCTGGGGCCAACCAGGAGCTCACTGGCCGCGTGACATGGGACACTCCCAGCCCCTCTGACTCAAGCGTCCTCGCCTGCAAATGGATCCTTTGCCAAATAAAAAGTTCATACTCTCCCATTTTAGGGCAGAAGGGATAACGTCCGGAGCGTCAGCCCACACGGCTGGACAGCTGTCATCGCACGCACACGGAGAGGCGGGAAAGAGGGCTGGAGAGGACCCAGCGCACCTGGCCCACCTGCGCTGTGGAGCAGAGCTCGGGGCTCCCTCAGCAGCGGACTGCCGTCACGCAGGCCTGTCACTCGGCGTCTGGGAGTGTCCCCAACAGAGTCGCGGCAGCGTCTCGGCAGATCTTGGCACACCCACCTTCTCAGCCTCAGGTTCACAACGGCGGGAAGGTGGACGTCACCCAGCATTCTGCGGTGGGTGACGGATAAGCCACGCGTGGTCTGTCCACACCACGAATGTCACGGTGCCATGGAATCACGCGGATGAGCCTCTGGAGGGGGTCTAACGCTGCTCTGAGTGAAATAAGTTGTTCTCAAAAAGACAGAGTTCAATTCCAAATACGTGAAGGACGCAGAAGAGGCAACACAGACACAGGAGCGGGGGTGCCGGAGTCGGGGTCAGCGTTTAAATTTTTTTTTTTCAATGTTTTATTTATTTCTAGGAGAGAGAGAGAGACAGAGAGAGAGAGAGAGAGAGAGAGAGAGAGAGAGACAGCGTGGAGCAGGAGAGAGGGGGTCACAGACTGAAACAGGCTCCAGGCTCTGAGCTGGCAGTCAGCACAGAGCCCGACGCAGGGCTCAAACCCATGAACCGCGAGATCATGACCTAAGCGAAAGTCGGACGCTTAACCGACTAAGCCACCCAGGCGCCCCTGGGGTCAGCGTTTAATGGGCGACCTCGGGATGTTTCCTCGTCTGCAGGAGGGGACGGCAGGGGCTCCCGCCTGGCGTGTGTGAGGCTCGGGGAGTCTGCGCCCGGAAGATCCTGCCCCTTTCGCCAGCACTCACCCCTCAGTGGCTCCGCGGAGGCCGTGGACGGAAGTGGGATGGGCGCACGGGACCGTGGCGGGAGCTCGGAAAGCACCTGGCGTTTCTGCCAAAACTGCTGGCAGAAACACAGCCCGGCTCAAGGTCACCTTCTGTTTGCACTTTGTGTGGGCCCAGCTCCGGGAGGCCTGCCCAGCGGCTCGGACGGCACCCCGGGAAGCGACATGAGCAGTCCTCGCCGACCTGGTCCCCTCGCTCGGCGAAGGCCAGCACTGCCACGTGCCGGGCTCCACCCCCAGCGCCCAGCGCGGGCCTGGCCGTCCCGGGGCGCTCCGCAGGGGCAGGAGTTACTGGAGGCTGGGGTCCCTGCGGTACCGCTGAGCCCGTGTGCGGGGCTGGTTGGCTCGGGGCACCGGGCGTCAGCACCGCGCGCCCTCAGGGCTCCCGGGTCCCCCAGACGCCTCTCTGTTCCGGCAGGTGGTTTGTGTCCCCGGACGCCCTGGGTCCCCGCTCAGCCCGCTGCCAGAGCGCTGCTCGCCCACCACTCCGAAGCGCCGTTACCTCTGGGACGGGAGCCCAGCGCCCGGATCTGTAAGCCTGTGGGGGACAAATGGTGACCTCCTGAGGCTGATGGGGGCGAGGCCAGGAGACAGACACCCCCGGACGGCACTGGCACCGCTCTCCCGCTAATGCTGAGGGGCAGGATGACGCGGGGTCTGGTGGAGACCTGACCCCTGTCTGGCATGGGATGGCCCCACTGGGGCAGGAAGGGTCCCTTTGGCAGGGGTGGGCGGGAGGGAGGGCCACAGGCTGGGGACCCTCCTCTGCGGAGGGAAGGCGGATGAGGGGCGGGACCAGAGCTGGGTGCAGGCAGGACAGCCAGTCTCTCGTGTGCCCTGCGCCCCCCTCCTCCGGGGACAAGCCCACCAATCCCCCAGACAGATCGATCAGTGAGGTGCCTGCTTCCAAGTGATGTCCATTCCCGGCCCATTTGGTTTTTGCAGGAGGATGTTGGAGAAGAGAATCAGGGGGATGGCACTGTGTCTTCTAGAAGCTTCTGGCAGAAGAGTTGAAGCTGTTTTGAGTTGGGCCTGGCTGTCCATGCAGGGAGGCAGGGTGGCTCTAGTAGCTGTAATAAGAGTGTCAGGCACAAGTCCTTGGAGCAAATCCTCCCTGAATTGGGGGAAGTGCAGGGGACAAGGGGCTCGAGGAACCCCAGAGCTGGGCCGTGGGCAGGGGACAAGTCATCCGCCTCGAGAGGCTGTCACCTGGTGGACGCAGAGTCCACACAGGAGCCAGACTCTGGTTAGGATGAGGGCACAGGCTGGCCCCGCGCAGCCGGGTCTGGAGACTGAGTAGCCTCATGGGTCCTGCCCTGACGCCTCTGCGCGTCCCTCCCAGGGCCAGGCTGTGCCGCGGGGGGTGGGGAGTGGGAGGAGGGCTTCCCAACTTCACCCGGACCCCCACCTGGGCAGCAGTCTGGAACCTCTGAGGCACCAGAGTGGACAGAAGCGCCCACGGCCCCTTGTCACTGGGGACGTAGGCTGTTTCTGCTGCAAGCTGGACGCCGGCAGGGACCGCTTCTTGCCTGGATGTGCTAACACGTCTGCCATCGTTGCTGCGGCCGGCCTGGAGGCAGGCCTCCTGGGGGGCCCTTGCAGGACTCTCCTGCCAAATGCGCAGGCTCTGACCCCCTCCCCAGCGCCCGCCTCTGGGGGAGAAGGGAGGTGCCAGACCAGGGGGAGCAGGGTGGCTGAGGGCTTCTTGGAGGAGGAGGCCCAGTGGAGACGAGGGCAGAGATGGCCACGTGGCTTGGCGGGCACGGGAGCAGTGGCAGCGGATTGCTGAGCACCCTATCTCCTGTGCTGACATCTGGGCTCCAGAGTCGATGCTTGCGCCTGATGGATCCCATGGGGGAGCCTCAGGCCCCGCTGTGTTGGAGCGCAGAATCTGTACCTGAAAACAGCCGGATGCATCTTTGGATCCCGTTTGCCACCAGAGAATCAGCCCCCAGGCCACCTTTTCCCCAGAGATGGCGCGGACGGGAACTGCATCGGGAACCGCATTCGGCTGCCCAGGCCTGTACAGGGTTGGTGCAGCCGGGCGGGTACAGGGCGGGTGCAGGGCGGGCGGCTCCAGTCAACAGTCTTCTTCAAACACCACCTGGTTCGCTCGGACCCTGTGGAGGCGAGAGCCAGCCTGGCGGAAACCCACCGCCCTGCCTTCTGTGTTGCAGGAGGACTTGGTGAGCATGTGGGGGACACAGGGACCCGATGGCCGGGACGCGGCAGGAGCCTTTCCTGGACGAGGCTGCTGGTGGTGCAAGGTTGGCCGAAGCCCCTCGCTGCGTGTCTCCAGCGGCCGAGAGAAGCTCGGGAGAAAGCCACCCTGGGCCCGCGCTTGCGCTCAGGGACTTCGGGGCCGTGGAGCTGCAGGGGCCTCGGTGTCCTGGGGCCCTGGCCGCGTGGCGGGGGTAGGCCGTCCAGGATTCTTCTGTAAATGCGTCTCTCCTTCCCCTTCCATTGATTGATTCCGTCTTTCCTTGGGTCCATGTGGCCTCATGCATATTTGTTTTATGCTCTGAGATATAACGGGATACTGCCTGGTGGCTGGCATCGCCCAGGGAAGTGCCAGCCAGGGCAAGACTGGCCGCCGGGGTTCTCCCGGCTGAGGCCCCCGCTGGCCCCCACCGCAGCTCCCCTCTGGCTTCTGCCACGAAGGCGGTGTTCCTTCTGTCCCTGACCCCACTGTCCCCACACTCCGAACCTGTCCCAGGAACGCGCTCTCCCTGGCTGACCCTCAGGGCCGGACCCCTCCCCACCCGGGCCGCAGAGGCCCCTGTGCGAAGCCCTCTCGGACCCCCAGGCTGCAGCAGCTGCTGGGGAGCCAGCGTGTTGGCTGCGTGAGCCCCGGGAGGAGACCGGGCAACGCCGATTTGTGAGGAATTCTGGGAGCAAATGCCCTTCACAGCTCTTTAAAATTGCAAAGCCAGCGTCAGGGAAGGAGGAGCCAAGCACACGCCATCTCTGTGTTTGCTTTGAAGCATGTAGGTCAATATTTCCATTTCAAAAAGGCAGCCACCACTTCTGCTGTTATTAAGTGGCGCGTGGAGAGCAGGCCGCAGGCCCGGACCCGGCAGCAAGGGGACAGGTGCCCTCTTTTAGAAGCACGATAATGAACCCGCGGCCCCAGTTTGCGAGAGCAGCCGGGAAGCTCTCTGCAAACATGGGGGAGGAAGAAAGGTCAGGCTCCAGTCTAGAAAGTGCCCCGGGCTCTGCTCTCTGTGGGCAGAGGGGTCGCAGATCCTGGGCTCCGGGAAGGAAGCGCAGGAGCGCTGAGAACCACCAGCTCCGTGCCAGGCGCGGCTGCAGCAAGCTTTCAAGTTGTTTTTGGTCTTCCTGATCTGAAAGTAATACGTAATCCCGATGGAGAATTTAGAAATACACACATTGTAAAGACAAAAACGAGAGCCTTCTATCTCGCCAAGAGGGGATCACAACCGTGGCTGCCGTGGGTTAAGGGTGTGCGAGGCGTACTGGGCGCCCATCCCCCGACCCCCCCAAACCCTGCAAGCTTTGCTTACCCTCCCGCTCGTACCAGGGAGGAGACTCAGAGCCAGGTAGGCGAAGCGTGTCCGGATTAAGGAACCGGGGAACACGTCTGCGGGCCTCCAGCACCCCAGGGGCGGCTGCGCTCAGACTCAGAGCTCAGCACACTCTGTCCAGTCCTTTCCGTGCCTCGTGTGCGTGCACGTGCATGCGTATGAAAGCGTGTAGGAGTGTGCAGACGTGCGTATGCATGCACGTGCAAGCACATGTGCATCTGCATGCATGCGCAAGTGTGCATGTGTGTGCATGCATGTACATGTGTGTGCAAGTGTGCGTGTGTGTTCCAGAGCTGAGGTTCTGAGGCACATACAGAAGCCATATCCTTTGCGCCCCATGTAACGCCCTAACGCAGAGGCTCCTCCCAAAGACACAGCGCTGGTGCGGGCGAGCTGGTCATTACCGCCTCCGGCAGCTTTCCCTGCCCGGTGCCCAGACTTCCTGGCCGTCTTCCTGCCTGGGCTCAGGCGCTCATGGTGAGTCAGGTGGAAAGATGGGGCCGGCCGTTCCAGGGAACCCTCGGTGCTCAGGCGACGGGGCGCCTGAACTGCGTGTGCACTGCGTGTGCACTGCCACTGGTGCCAGGGAGCGGTGCCAGCCCCGGATCTGCAGGCGCTGGGGGAGCCGGTTAGGCTGCACAGAGGGTCCAGACCATGCTGGGGGTGGGGCGGGGAGAAGCGCCATCTCCCCAGCCTGCAGACAGGGGTGTCTCCTCCGGTCTCCAGAGAGGGACGTGTGACCACATACCCTGGGGGTGTCTGGGCCAGGGCTGGCTGTGTCCGGGCTGGGGAAGGAGAGAACCCTCCCCAGCCCATCTCTCTCTCTCTCCCTCTCTCTCTCTCTGCCTCAGGCAGCCCTACCCCCGGTGGAGAAGAGGCCGTCCTGGGGGCGGGGCCTTCAGAGCTCATGTGGGTGGGACTCAGAGGGTCCTCAGTTCTGTCTGCCTCACCCTTAGTTTCCTCAAATGTGACAACAGGCCAGGTGGCTCTGAGCTGCTTCTGGCTCTGACCAGTAGGCCAGGGCCACTGAGGCCCCTGCCATCACCCCCCCTTGCCAGCTTATCTTTGGGGTGTGGCGGGAAGTGGGGGGCACCCTGCTGGGGCTGAACAGGAACAGTCAGAGACGCGGGTGGAGGCCGAGGATGTCGGGATCCCAGGAGGGGGGGTAGAGGAGGGACAGGGATCGGGCCTGGTCCCTGGTGCGGTGCAGGGCTCCGAAGGCCAGGGCCACAGCCCAGACGCACGAAGGCCTTCTTCCTGCCCCTGTGGGTTTCTGGCCGCGTCTTCCCGGTGGCGCTCCTGGGCCTCCAGGGCTTTTTGTGGGAACAGAATGAAGGATGTGTAAGCGCTTTTGCGAGGCGAGCGCCGCTCCCACGCCAGCTAATATTATTGTTATTGCCATATTATTGTTACTCCTAGTGCACAAAGATGACAGATGGCCTGCTGGGAGAGTCCAATGTGCCAAGAAACCCTCATATTTCAGCACCAAAATGCTCCGAAATCCACAACAAAAGGGGCTTATAAACAAAGGCATTTGATTGTCGTCGTACGTGAGTTAACGCGCAGAAGACCCAACTTCATACGGAGGAAAGTCATCCACAAAACATCAGGTCGGGCTTTCCCCCCATCCCATGCTGTGGTCAGACTCTGCACTCAAGAGATAAAAGCACAGAACATGTCAGAAAGAGGCTTCCTGCAGCGGGCAAGCCAACTTGCCCCTAATGGATCGGGCTCAGAAGAAGGGAGGGGTGAGTTCTTACGGGCGCCCTTGCAGGCCCAGGTCCCAGCCAAGGCCGCTGGCCGGTCTGCCCGTGCTGGGCTGCTGACCGCGGGTGCCCGGAGATGAGCCCAGCGGGGTCGGGGCAGCTGGCCAGGCCATGGGGGGCGGGGGAGCCCGGCTTTGCCAATCACCCGACTCAGATCTGAGCCAGTGTTCTCTCCCTGCTGTGCCCGCAGCCCGGCCTCGCAGCGGATCCTCTGACGGGCATCTGGGGCCGTAAAACACCTCTTTGGCCGAAGACAGGTTTCCTGGAGTGTCGCCCGCCTCTTGGGAGTCGAGCCGAATGGGTTCTGGGGACCCTCGTGGAGAGAGCTCACACTACATGACAGAGCTGCTCTCAACGTCCCCCGTGACCCCAAAGCCCTCGGCCCCAAGGGCCCTGGAGCCGGGGGGCTCCGTCCTGCCCCTCGTGCCCAACCGCACACCCAGTCACTCGGCTCCCTGAGGCAGGCAGGCCACCAAAGGTGCAGGACACAGGGGCCGGGGGGCACCCGGGGCCCACCCCCAGACACCAACCAGGAGGCCCAGCAAGCTCCTCCGTCCCCACTGCCCTTGTTCCCCTCCAGTCGGCTGGCGACGTGGGGCTCCTGGACCTCAGGGAGGGGGCGGCCACGCGGAGCTCCGCCCAGACCCCAGCTGACTGCAGCCTCAACCCGGGACTCAGGTGCTGCGGGCCGGCTCAGACTCGGGGCGCCGTGGGCTGGCTCGGCCTGGGCTTCCAGTGCTGCCAAGGGTTTCTTGGTCTCTTTAAAAAAAATTTTTAATGTTTATTTGCTTATTAGAAACAGAGAGAGAGCATGAGCAGGGGAGGGGCAGAGAGAGGGGAGACACAGAACCTGAAGCAGTCCAGGCTCTGAGCTGTCAGCACAGAGCCCGACGCGGGGCTTGAACTCGCAAACTAAGATCATGACCTGAGCTGCAGTTGGCCGCTTAACTGACTGAGCCCCCCAGGCACCCTGGCTTTTCTGGGTTGTATTTGAGGAGCCAGCCTCCCAGCTCGAGTGCACATCACATTACCCTCTCTCTTCATGTCCCAGGAGATGGGCTCCACTGAGGCCTCACCTTCCCAAGCAAGTATGCGGGTCCAGTGGGACACGGTGGAGAAAACACGAAGGGACATGGATCCCACACTGCCCGGGGTGGCCGAGGAGGGGCGGCTGCAGACAGGCCTGGGGGCTCTGGGCCCGGGTTCAGGTCGGCTGTCTCCATCAGCTGCCCGTGCCTGCGGTTGGGAAGTCCCAGGCCATCGGGACAGGACAGATGTCCACTCAGGGCCCGGAGGCTTCTCCACCCAAAGCGGCCTGTGGGCAGCAAGTGGGGGCTTGAAACAGTGGGCATCTATTCTCTCCCAACCGTGGAGGTGTGAGTCTGAAATCACGGCGTCACAGGGCCGAGCTCCCTCCAGAGGCTCAGGGGAGGGTCCCTTCTGCCTCTCCCAGCTCCTGGTGGGCCCGATGTCCCTGGGCGGTGGCCATACTTTTCAGCCTCTGCTCTGTCTTCCCGTGCTTTCTCCTCTTCTGGGTCCAATATCCCTCCCTCTGTCTCTTGTAAGGGCCCTTGTGATAACAGCGGGGCCCTTGGATAATCCAGGGGGCTGTCCCCAACTCACAACCCTCAGTCGCATCTCAAAGAGCCAGTTTCCATGTGATGTGACACAGGCTCCAGGGACTGGGACCTGCTATCTGTGGGCGCTGCGAGCAGGCTGAGCCGACCCAGGCCGGCCCCACAGAGACAGAGTCCTGAAGCCCGGTTGTAAGCACTCGACAGTTCAAGTGTGGATTCCTCAGCAGCCATTTTTCAGTTTAATTGGTTTGAAATGGATTTGGCTGGAAGGGACGTCCCAGGTAATAAATTGATTTAATAACCCCTCACCGTCAGTGTATCGCGAACCAGCTTCCAGAGCCGGCACACATCTGTCACCTCCACGCTCTCCACAAACCCGGCTGGGGGCTGGGCGCCCCCACCGCCCCGCCACAGGGCGAGCTCCCTGAGCAGGCAGGTGAGGACTCATCCTGAGAACAGCAGTCTCCACGGGGACCCAGTCGCCTGCCCACCCCCCCCACCCACTGGAGCCAGACTCGTCCCCAGGGATGCAGCCACCTCCCTCCAGTGTGTGGATTTGCTTTCTTTCCAGCGACGCCCCAATGGAGCCTTAACAGAGGCCCCCGTTGCAAGGGTGCCCCAACACCCACCATCACCTGCCCGGGGAAAGGGCCGTCCTCCAGCCCCCAGGCTGATGCTCAAATGTCCACCTTGAGTCCGGACCACCGAGGCCTGTAACATGGAGATACAGCTCCCTCTGGAGCATCCTTCTTACGGGAGCAGGGCGGTCCCGCCGCAGGCCAGCCAGGGACCCTGCCTTCCCCGGGACGGGCCGCCGTCAGCCGCGCACAGCCCTCGCTCCCGCCCCTGCACCTCGATGGGCCTGGCCCCCCAGATCTACTTCCGGGGGGGCTCGTTCCTCTTGCAGCGAGGAGGGGCCGTGGATTCGGACTGGAGGCAGCGCTGGTGGGGATGCGCCTCTGAGAGGCTGGGATCGGCCTGCGAAGAGGCAGAAGTGCCCCTCGGGAAATGGTCATTGGGAAGGGGAGGTCAGGGGCCTCTGCAGCCCTTCTGCTGTCCCAGGAGGGTGGCTTGGCCTGGGTGAGGGCGCACACAACACAGGCGGCCCCCAGGCCTTGCCCACCTCACTCCCTTTGAGGGGGACGGCGACCCCAGCCCTGTGGGCAACATCGGTTTCCGCAGCTCAGAGAGAGGCTACAGGGGCGGCTGGGTGACAAGTGTCCTGGAATCAAAGGCTGTGGGGTCTTTTGACCTGTCTATCCAGTGACCTCAGATGTCCACCGATGGCGAGTCAAGGGCCTGACGGGTCACGCCGATAGGGGGGTGGCCCTAGGTCCGGCAAGATCTAAAGCCCGGCGCACAGTAGGGTCTTGGCGGAGGAGCGCAGCACTGTGCCGACTGTTCGCAGAGTCTCGTCTGGGAAGTGTGGTGAGCACACGACTCTCCGAGCACCGACGTGGCCTGCGCTGCTGTGGCTGGTGCGCTGTGCTCAGGCAGCAAGTCCCCACCCCTACCGAGGCCTGTTTACTCCCCCACTCAGAGGTGCGTGGCGAGTTCCTCCCCGTGCGTGGCCGCCCCCACCACCTGGCCTCCAGAATCAACCCTCCCCGCCCTGGCACGGCCAGACGGGGTGCATGCCCACCCGGCCACGCCGGGCAGGGACGTGGGCAGCCCAGGGGCGGCTCCTGGGAGAGGTCTCTGCCAATCAGTGCAGAGAGGTTGGTGGAGTCGGGGCGCAGCTGTGGTAGACCTGGCTTCTGCCTCCTGAGAGCTGCTCTTTAGAGAATCACTTGTGTTTTCCTCTCCCTTCACAGCCGCGAGGCAGCGCGTCCTGACAGCTGCGGGGCTCCCTCTGACCACAGGGCACATGTGCCACTGAGCCCGGGAGCCGCAGGGGCTCGGGCACGGAGGCCCCTCCTCGACGCCCCGCGCCCCCCTCTGATCTGCCACCATGTCCTGAGGTTCCTGTCGGTGACACTCCAGCTGGCTGTCCCTGGAGCTCCAGCAGCCTTCCAGAATCGGGAATCCACACAACCCTGGCCCTTGGGAAGGCCCACGGGGAGGCTGCTGACGTCTGCCGGGCAGCAGGTGCATCCTCATGAGAACCGCAGACGCGCCAGCTGGCATCTCTGGAAGCCTTTGTCCTATGAGGTCCGTGAGGAGAGGACCCGAGTCATCCACGCTTGTGCTCAACTCCCCGTCCCTGGCCTCAACCTACCCTTCCCGGTCCGGGCCGTCGGCCAGCACAGGAGCCTGTCCTGTCCTAGTTATGCTTCGAGGCTCTAGGCTCTCCGGGGCTGGTGAGACCTCCACCCACCACAGCCGAGTTAAGTCCAATTTCAGCAAGAGGCAGCTCCTCGGAGCTCTGTTCTGCTCCGCAAAGCACATGGGCCAAAGCCCCTCCCTGGGCTCACGCGCCCCAGCCCCAGCCGCCTGGCTCTATTCGGAGCAGAGATGTTCAGATGCTCTCTCCCTTCCTGCAGCGGCTCAGATAAAATCTGTCTTGCTGTTTTGAACACGTGCTTGGTACAAATTCTTTCTTCTACAGCAGATGCCTGGGGTGTTTCCATCTTTAGGCGATTTGGATTCCTGCTGCTCTGAGCATTCCCGTACAGGTTTTGTGCGGACACTTTGTTTCCATTTGTCTCCAGTGGGGGTGGGGAGACGCAGGAGCTGCTTGCGGGTCGTGACTCCACTTCACCTGTCACCGGCGGTCCTGTCTGGCGGCTCCCGCCCCTGCGCATGCATGTCTCTCGGGCGGGTGGGGACCCACACCCCTGCTGCTGGCCCGGAGGGTGCCTCCCCTGCGATTAGAACCCAGTCCACCTCGGAAAGAAGCCACAGCAGGGTAAGTGGCAGTGACAAGTGGCTTCCCTGTCACCGGCTGCTGGCACACCTGCGGGCAGGCCAACCAAGGGGCCACGCCTGTACCTGCCCCAACTCCGGGCAAGGTGGCCAGCGTGAGGATGAGACCCCTGCCCCGCTGCGGTGTCCCCTGTGGTGAAGGAAACGAGCACGAGAGACGTAGCTTCAATTCAACCTCCTTACAGCCTGCAGCCCTCTGTCACCTGAAAGGTGCATCACGGCCGCCTCCCTTGATGCTTTTGTTTTATTAAAGACTAAAAGTCACCTTATCTTAACAGTCGCCAGCCCCTTGAGGTCCCGAAAGCCTGGCTTCCAAATTCTTTAGAGGCTTACGCTCTCCCTAGCCCCGTTGCCTTAAAAGTACATAACCAGTCACCGCACAAGGCTCTTCCTGCCCATGGGTCCGGTCCCTGTGCCTGAATAAAAGCACCGTTTTTTTGCACCAAAGACGTCTCAAGAATTCTTTCTTAGCTGTTTGCTCAAGCACCCCATCACCGAGGACCCCCGGCGAGCCTCGCCAGCGGGAGAGGAGAAGGCACTTTGATGCGTCTGCTTTGGGCCATCACGCAGCGGGACGCGGAGCAGGACACAGGGGTTTCCAGACCCCGGACCGCCTGCGGCTCCCGGGCAGCTCCGGCTGCGGGCTGACTTCCCCCGGGGCCAGAGGCCAGGAGTCCAGGTCCAGCTGCGTGCAGGGCTGGCTCCAACTTCCCGGGTCACTTCACGTGCCCGTTTCTCTGTGTGTGTTTCTGCCATTCGTGTCTCAGCTTCCTGTTCCCATCAGGACACCTGCCGGATTGGATTCGGGCCGGCTCTGCGGACCTCATTTGGACTCCGTTCCCTCTTCCAAGGCCTGATCTCCACACGGGTGTCGGGCTGAGGTCCTGGCGGTCAGGACTTCCACATGTGGATTTGGGGGCCAAAATGCAGCCCGTACGTTAACCAAACCCGAAGTGGCGCCACAGAGAGGGCAGACCTGGTTTTGGGCGCTCCGGTGGGCTTCCTGCGCCGGCCTCGCCAAATCCAGGAGGCGACGGAACAACGCTCACAACCGTGGCCCCCCCCGCCCCCACCGTCTTCTCCTGTGAAGGGCTGGGAGGGGACAGAGCCTTGCCCCAGCCCCTCCTTTGTCACTTTAATTAAAGATAGGGCTAGGGGCGCCTGGGTGGCTTAGTCGGTTAAGCGTCCGACTTTCGCTTAGGTCATGATCTCACGGTTCGTGGGTTCGGGCCCCGCGTCGGGCTCTGTGCTGACTGCCAGCTCGGAGCCTGGAGCCTGTTTCAGAGTCTGTCACTCCCTCTCTCTCTGACCCTCCCCTGCTCACGCTGTCTCTCTCTCTCTCTCTCCTAGAAATAAATAAAAAACATAAAAAAAAAAAAAAGATAGGGCTAGCCACGGCTTAGCCGGCTGCCATGACGAGCATTAAATCGAGCACCCATTTTGAGATATGGTCCCCTTGAAAGGAACAACGGTAGGAATGAGATTTAAGTACATGGGAAGGGCAGGGAAGCCGCCATACTGCACACGGCTCCGTCAGCGCGGATCCGGGCTTCCAGTGTCTCCACCGCTGGCTCTGATGCACCTGTGAGGCCGCGCTGCTGTTCTGCCCATCTGGAGGCCTGAGGCCTGGGGTGGCGAGAACCCGCCGCTCCTCCCCTGCCCTCGGCACCTCGCCCTGGGGAATCTTGGCAGCAGGGAAGTCACGGGGAACAAGTGTGGCAGGACCACACGCCCAACGGGCAGATTCCGGGCTTCCGGGCTGCCCGGCCTTCTGATCCGGAGTCTGGGGCCCAGGGATCCGGTGTTGAGGGAGCTCCCCAGGGACCCTCACAGCTGCCAACACGGTGGTTCAGTCCCAGGCGGCCTCTGGGGACCCTTCTGTCCAGCTCTGGACACTTCGGGGGGCCTGGTTCCTTGTCCACCCCCCGCGCCACATGCTTCCCCTGCCATAGGACCATCGCTGCTTGCACGGAGCCAGAACCCTGCGGACGATGGGTGTGACTGACTGTCCCTTGCAGATTGTCCTGCTGAGACCCCAGGGCCACCCTCCCAGAGACACCAGCCAGCAGCCCCATGCCTGTTCCTGTGTCTGCCCGATGTCTGGCGACCCAGCCACACACGTGGCATCGAGGAGCCATGGGGAGCTGGCCAAGCCGTCGCCCAGCACGAAGGCCTTCTGGAGCCCCCCTGCCCCGGCCCCGTGAGCCCCTCCAGGCCTCCCTGCTCGCCACACAGCACAGAGAGCCCGGCATAGCGGGTGCGGCCAGCGGCCCAGGGCCTGGGATCCTGAGGAGTCACGGTCTGCTGGACGTGGACCCAGCGCCCTCGTATGAGTCCCCGGCCACGCTGAGCGGGCCCGGAGGTGAAGGGCCGCCGTCTGGGTCTCTGGTTGCCCCCCCTGTTCTCGCCTGCCAGGGCTGCTTGTCACTGACCTGGGGAGGGCCACCGTGGGGGCTACCCCGGGCCAGGGAGGGGATAGTGTCTGCGTCCTGTGGCTTCTGTGACGAGTCAGCAAAATAGCAGAGAGTCACACAGTCTGGAGGCCCCAAGCCCTGGGTCACAGAGCCCCTGCAAGGTTGGCGCTTCCTGGGGGCCTTAGAGGAGGGTCTGCTCCCTTCCTCTTCTGGCTCGTAGACCCCTCCCTCCCCCCCCTCCTTCCAGGCTCCGTCTGCCCTCCCCTGGATCTTCCCTCTGTGTAACTGCTTTGTTCACGAGTCAGCATCCTATGTGTGTCCCTCTTCCGTACGGGATCAGGGCCACCCTCCTCCAGCGTGGCCTCGTTCTGACTAGTGGCCCCGTTCCCAGAAAAGGTCGCATCCTGAGGTCTTGGGGGCCAGGGCTTCATCACACAAGTTTGGGGGGTTGGAGACCACGCCCCACAGCACTGGGGCCACGTTCGAGCCTCATCTGTGGACAAAGTCCCAGCCCTTCGTCAGGGACGACTCTTGTCTTTACTTTCTCTTCCCTCTCGGCAGCACAGCCGGGGCTGAGTGGACTTTACTTTGTTAACGTGTCCTTTGTGTCCTTGGGTGGCTCTTCGGCTCCCGGAAGCCCGTGGGCCGGGCCGCGGCGGCCCCCACCCCTCATCCCTCCGGTGCACACCCCTTTCCGGTCAAGGCTGTGAGGCTGAGTCTCTGTGCTCCGTGGAGGGTATTTCCAGCCAAGCAAAAAATATCCTCGTGAGAAGGAATTGTTAAGATCCCCAAGAAGGAGCATAATTGCACACCGCATCTATTATTAGGTCTATTTTTGGAGAACTTTTCTGGTGCTGTTAATCCCACCTTATCTATGGATTGTAAAAAGTGATGCCTATTTGCTGCTGTAAAGCCCCCCTCCCCCCCCTCCGGCACATTCTGGTTTGATGTTTTTATTTCAGGCAACTGGGATCCAGTGTCAGTTTCGCTGGGTTACCTGCAGCTCAGCAGAGAAGGACCATTAAGTCCCGGAATCGGGGGCGGAGAGTGACGTTCGGCCCGCACTGAGGGCGACAGCGGCCTTCAGCCCCGGTGCCAGGATAGGCAGTGGGAAGCGGCAGCAGCCGTGGGGCCCAGAGGGGAGGCGTCGCAGGCTGGGACGCAGACCCTCCCTGCTTGGGGCTGCCCCCTGGCCTGGTGCGCACCTCAGCCGCAGGGAGAGGCCAGGCTGTCCCTTCTCCATGGGCTGGGCCGGCTGCAGGCGGCTGTCTGGTCGTGGCTCATGTTCGGGTGTGCCTCGTCGTCCCTCTCGGTCGGCGTTCTCAGCTGGCTTCATGATGCTAGGGTCCCGTCCACTCCCAAGCCGTGGGCCAGCGCTGAGCTCTCTCAGAGCCCGCTGCGTGATGCTAACGTGCCACCAGCTCGAAAGCCTGGAGGGGGCCCGGGGTGGCACACTCCGCTCTCTGGATGGGTCCCTGCAGCTGCTCCACGGGCGTCTCAGACCCACCAAACCGAGGCTGTTCCTCCCGACGGCTGCTCTGCTGAGACTCCTGCAATCCAGGGAATGGCTCCTGTCCACCAGGCTCCCACAAGACAGAGATCAGGGTCACTCCTGCCCCTCCCCTCGCCACACCCTCGGCCACCCGCAGGTCAGAGCCAGCATCCCCACCTGTGAGTCCTGCCTCCTCCAGGACCCTGTATGCGGGTCCCCTGCCGGCCCTGACCCGCACCCCACTCCCTTGCCCTCTGCCCAGGCTTGAGGACTCATCTTGGAAGCCACCTCCTGGGGAGAACTCCCTGGCCTTCTCAGGCTGGGTCATGCTCCGATCCACCCTCAGGTGCCACTCTGGCTCCCCAGGGATCAAGGCCAGGAGCAGGTGTTCAAGGCACCCGGGCACGGAGCGGGGCCTCTGTAGGTATTTACTGAACAGACGGGCAATGGCTGCCATCTGGCAAAGGTGTGATCCCAGAAATGCAGGGGTGCCCTGGGCTCAGGTGGGGTGAGTAATAGGGGAGACTCAGATAGGGGTTCTTCTGTGCTCTGTCCCCTGCTGATAGAGCCCTGGACTGAGCCTTCCTCTTCCTGGTCTGTGTCCTCGGCCACCATCTCTGCCTGCCTGGGCTGCTTCCCAGCTGGGGGAATGCTCTGGGGCCCAGAGATTTCAACAAACCTTGAAATGCTGGTTTTCCAGGGCTCGCAAAACTCCCCAAACAAATAGGAATCGGCAACGGGCTTCCTGAGATTTGCTTTGCGCTTAATTACTCGCTGTCTTGAAGCACAACTGAGATGGCACAGACAGGGCCTGGAATTGTCCTCAAAGCTCAAACCAAGGTCCCTCCTCCACACTCAGAAGCCTGGGGACCGTCAGAGGGAGGGCTGGAGACCTGACCATCGGGGAATGGAGACTTCGAGATAGGACGGGGCGGGACGGGGCGGGGCCACCCCCACCGTGCACACGCATGTTCACCCCAGCTGTCTGGGTCACGAGGGTACTCGCGGTGACGGCGGCTGCTCCAAGGATCTTTTCTGCCAGGAGTTTTCAACTCTGCATCAGAGCCTCGCACAGTACATGAAGGAGAAGACCATGGACACTTGCCTTCCTCTTCTCCTCCCTGGCAGGCAGGTCTGCAGGTTTCTCAAATAAAAATACAGGATGCCTCATTAGATTTTCAGATGAACAATATCTTTTGTGTGTGTGTGTCCCATAAAATATTTAATACATTCTTATGCTAAAAATTAAGGTTGTTTTTCTGACCAAAAAATCAGATCTAACTGGGAGTCCTTTGGAGGCTGCCTCCTGGAGGCTCTTAGGAGGCTCACCATGCTGCTTGGAAACAAACACTTGCCCTCTCTTTTCAAGTGGGAAAGTTATCCTAGTCAGTCTAATTGATCTTCTGAGACTCAAATAACCGGTTGGTGGCGGAGAAGACCTAACTCTCCTGACCTAACTACCACCCCTCTGTCCATCCATCTAACCATCAGTATATACATTGTCCATCCATCCATCCATCCGTTCATCCATCACCTACCCACCCACCACCCATAGCTCATCTGTCCATCCGCCTACCCATTTACCATCCATCCATGCACCCATCATCCACCCACCCATCTCTCATCAATTCATCCACCCATTCAGCCATCCACCATCAATCCATCTTTCATCCATCCATGTATCCAGCCAGCCAGCCAGAAAACAAATACTTTCTCAGAGCCAACTAAACTCTGGGCCTTGCACAGCTGCTAGGCAACCAGAAATCAGCAAGATGGAGTTTATGTCTCAAGTGGGCTTCATGAGCCCCTGGGGGAGCCGACTCAAGCCTACCAGTAGCCTAAGTAGCAAGTGTCCTGGAGGTCTAATCCCAGTGGGTGTGGATGCCCTGGGAACTGTGGAGAGTTTTAAGCCCTGGTGTAAGGAAGGGTTGTCCCTGAAGGTGGTCCTGGGGCTGTGTCTTAAAGAAGAGGAGGCATCTGCTAAGAGGAAGGGAAGAGGGGAAGGCCGTCCACACAGCAGGAGCAGCAGGGGCATGCAGCCATGGAGATTGTGACTCCGGCACCAGGGTCCAGTCCCCGGAGGGGCCTGAGCGGTCTCCCATTGTGTTAGGGCCCAGATCCTCCACCTCAGCATGACTGACAGTTGTAGATAAGGTAACTCTCTTTTTCAGCCGAGTCTCGGCCCCTACCCACTACCTCCCAGAGAAGTTGCGACGACCGAAAGTAACTGGACATTGCCGAGCGGCCCCTGGGGGCAAAGTAGCCCCCTGGGTGTGACTCCCTGTGTTCGAGGCTGGAGAGGAAAAGATTAACACGAACACATTCCTTTCTTTCCAGCGGGCTCTGGTCTTCCCAGAAGGTCAGGGGCGCTGACAGTTTTGCTCCACGGTAAGAGAAGATGTGAAGGTACGCCCTCGATCGTGAGGACCGAAATCTTATTTACGATCCTCTCAACCAGGAGCAAACCCCTCGGACACGGACCCAGTCACAAAGGGTTCACGGCATGAATTGCCTCGCGACTCTCAAATAGGCATCAATAATGTATACGTGTGCGTGTGCAAACGGTTAATAGGAACATACTGAATTTTTTCACACTGTTTACCCAGCATAATCTGCAGTTGGTCTGTATTTGATTAAATACCATCATCTTTTATGTACGAGTTACATAAGTAAATGGGAAAATCATTTAGAGTCGGCTGCCCCATGAAAAATTAATCTCAGGTCTGTGCTGCGCACACCCCCGAGCTGCTGGGGACCGTGAGCTAATTGAACACGGGGAGGGGACGGGGTGTCATCTGAGCCGCTGTGAACCTCATTTCTCCGCTTTAATAAGGAGGCTTCCAGAATTCTTGGCGGAAGTGTGGATTAAAAGCTATAGTTGAGGGTTTTTTAATCAAACAAATCTTGCAAGAGTTTCAAAATAACAAATTACTTAGTGCACAGCTAGACAGGAAGCCCCTCTTGGGAAATTATTTCCTTAGTTACAACATCCCCGATGTTTGAAAGCAAGTCTCCGGTGTCCGCTGCGGGCCCAGCCCACAGGCTCCCGTCCACGCCTGGCGAGCGAGCGCCGCGTCGGCCTCAGTGCCGGGAGAGAGCGGGTGCCCGCCTGCCCTGGGCAGGGCTCTGGGCCAGGGGCTCCTCCCTTGGGAGCCTCTGGGGAGGGTCCTTCCTGCCCCTCCCTGCACCCAGGGGCCCCCGGGGCTCCTTGGCTCCAGACTGTGCCCCTCCCGTCTCTGCTCTGTCTTCACACGGCTTCTCCTCTTCTTCTTGTGACTCTGCTGTGCCTCTTACGGGGACACCTGCCGCTGGATTTAGGGCCACCCCAACCCAGGACCACCTTACCCCGAGACCTTCAGCCACACCTACAAAAACTACTTTTTTTTTTTTTGGTCTGAATAAGGTTTCATTCCAGCTCCCGGGCGGACGTGCCTCTGGGACCTGGCGCCTGCTGCTCTGACGCTGCCGCAGCCAGACCCTCCCCCCTCCATTTTTTTACCGGGCCCTCCAGCCCGCAGCACTCACCCCTGCTCCAAATTCTCAGGGCCGTGTGTCCCTCCTTGGTTCTCAGGGTCCCTCAAGCTGCCCCCGGGTCCTCTGCCTGACAACCAGGTCCTCCGCACCCGCTCACTGCTCACGGCCCCCCCCGCCCCCATCCCCCCCCGCTGCCCCAGTCCTCTCGGGACTTGGCGGCAGACGTAGCCGGAGAGTCTGGAAGCTGCATCTGCTCCCTGGCTCACTGCCCGCCAAACCCCAGCTTTGGTGCCCTCGGGCATGGCTGTGAGGTCGGGGTTCGTGGTGGTGGGGAGTCTCTCCACGGGGGCCAGGCAGGTGTCCGTGTGTCCCTTCAGCACGGTGACTTTGGAGGCCCTGGGTGACGATGACAGCAACCAGAGAGGGACGGCGGGGCCCGTGTGCCCAGCCCGAGAAGACTGCCCGAGGCCGTGATCTTGGCCTCACTGAGAGAAACGCAAGTGCAGATGGAGCTCCAGGCCACCATGCCTCCGCGGACGCCCTCGCCGCCGGCCAGCGCGAACTCGCCCTCCCGGGAGCCGCTCTGCCCGCGGGCACTGGGCGTGCAGAGCTCTCTTTCCACAGGTGGTTTGCATCACGTCGCTGCTGCTCTTTAAAATCCTGATACTGATTGGAGAGCCTGGGGGGGCTCAGTCGGTTAAGGGTCCGACGTCGGCTCAGGTCATGATCTCGCGGTTCGTGGGTTCGAGCCCCGCGTCGGGCTCTGTGCTGACAGCTCAGAGCCTGGAGCCTGTTTCAGATTCTGTGTCTCCCTCTCTCTCTGCCCCTCCCCTGTTCACGCTCTGTCTCTCAAAAATAAATAAACATCAAAAAAAGAAAAAAGAAAAAATCTGATACTGATGAGTGGCCAGGACAAAGTGGTATTAATCAAGTGGGAGAAATAGTCAGGAAAGTTTAGGGGTGTCTGAGGCCCAGCACTCACTTCGCTCACAAGACCTCATCAAGGACCGACCCCAGGCTGCAGGGGAAGGGGGGACATGACCTCTCCGGCCCGGCCCCTCCAGCGTGGTGACGCTCGGCTCCAGCCACTGCCCTCACCAGGCAGTGCCTCAAGCGGCCCAGGCTCCTCCTCCTCTTCCCCTTCTGGGGCCAGAAGCCTGAGGTCAAGGTGTCCTGGTCCTCGTAGGAGCCTCCGGGTAGAAGTGGCTTCCTTTCCTTCTCTGGCTTCCAGACTCACCTGCGTCCCTGGGCACGTGGCCGCCCCTCTCACCTCCACTTCATTGCTGGGCTCTCAGACCCCACCTCCAGCTCCCCACACGCTCCTCTCCCCACAGCCCTCCCTCTGTCTCATGCTCCATTCTTGACCCAGAAATGCCACAGACAAGAGCCCCTCTCACACCGGCTCCTCCGGGAAGCCCTCCACCTCCTCCTGCTTGCTGGCAGCTCCTCCCTCGGCACACTTGGAGCCCAGCTCCCTGTGGCTCTCGGGCACCGACCCCGGCCTGGAGCTGTACACGCAGCACAGCCAGGTGGGGACGGGGATCCAGGAGCTGTGGCCACAGGGCCTGCTCCTGTCTTAAGCCTGGGTGCGATTCGCCAATGGCCATGGCGGCTGGCTTTCCTCCTCCTGCTCCTCCCGCAGCAGCCCCCATTCGGGTGCCGGGACGGCCCCCAGCATTCGGGAAAGCCCAGGTCCTTGCACGGCCCCCGGACCGCCCCCCGCCCGCCCTGGGTGCAGCTCTTCACCCTGCCGCCTCCTCAGGGACATATGACGTCACCCGCGCCCAGCTGGGCATTTTCAGGTCAACGTCAGCTTGTCTCCTGGCCCTTAACGCCTTGGGGACACCGTCTCCGTCACCTCAGGGCCTTGCTCTTGTCCCTCCCCCCTGCCCCCTGCCCCCGAGCCCCCTGCCCCCTGCCCCCCTGCCCCCGAACCCCCTGCCCCCGAGCTCCCTGCCCCCGAGCCCTCTGCCCCCGAACCCCCTGCCCCCGGCCCCCTGCCCCCCTGCCCCGCCCCCTGCCCCGAGCTCCTGCCCCCGAGCCCTCTGCCCCCGACCCCCTGCCCTGAACCCCCTGCCCCCTGTCCCGAGCCCCCTGCCTCAGCCCCCTGCCCCTGCCCCCGAACCCCATGCTCCCCAAAGCAAGGGCTAAGGAGAAAAAGAAAAGGCTTTAATTTGCTACAAGCAGCCGGTTTGGCTCAGTTCATGGAGGCCTGAGCAGCTTTAATTAGTGCCATCCTATATCATTCAGAGGAATTTTGCAAACTTAGCAGCTCCTGGTTTTTCCTCTTAGAGTCACAGAGATAAAGTCACAAGCAGGGCCCATGTACAGCCCCAGGGTGACCCTGAAGAGGGTCCTTCCCTGCGGCCCCCACGTGGCCTGGGGCAGCTAGGCCCACCCTCCAGGCAGAGGGTGAGGGGTGGGCGCTGAAGGAAGGGCGGCCGGAGGGTGGGCTCCGGACCCCGGGCTCAGCCGGTGCAGGCTTGCAGGTGGGCCAAGCCCTGCCCGTCCAGAGCTCTTCATTCGATGCTCACGGCACCTGTGGCTACTGCCCCACTTGTGAGCGGGTGAAGGTGGGCGAGGGGTCAAGGGCCCCTTGCTGGATGGGTGAGTGGCCGGCAGGTTCCCGCCCCAGCCCCCAGGGCTGGGCCCAGAGCAGCCGGGCCAGACTTCCTGCCTGGACCAATGGAGTCCTTGTGTCCGTCCAGCGCTGACCTTCCGCTCAGCCTAATGTATGCCCAGTGTGGACTCCACCACCCACACGGGGCTTCGGCCGGGCGTGCGCTCACTGATGTCTGTGTCCTGACTGCCCGCCTTGCACACAGCTCCGGGAGCATCTGTCACATAGACGAACAAGTGAATTTATGCATGGAGTGATGCTGGGGATTGGGAGTAGGTTTCCCAACATTGCGTTCCTTTGATGTCGTGCAGACACATCCTCAGTAAGTATTTGTGGCAGGGAGAGAGTGAGGGAGGGAGGGGGAGCAGGGAGAGGGTGGATGGGGGGGAGAGGAGGAGAGGAGGAAGAGGGGAGGAATAGGAGAGAGAAGGGAGGAGGAGAGGGAAAGAGGGAGAGGGAAGAAGGGAAGGAGAATGGAAGGGGAAGGGGAGGGAGAAGAGGGAGGAAGAAGGGGAAGAGAAGGGAGAGAAAGAGGAAGAGGAAGGGAGGGAGGGGAGGAGGTAGGGGAGGAGGAGGGAGGGAAGCTGGGAGCAGGGAGGTTTCCCAGGCCCTCACACAGGCCCTGCTGCTGCATCACACGGGGTGCACTTAACCTCACCCCAGGCCCCCTGAGCTGTGATGTTTTGGGCTGCACGCGGCTCCCGAGAACAAGTTAAGACCCCTCGGATGTCTGTGCCTCTTCTCTTGAGCTGTGATCCCAGCCCCCGACAGGTCTGGTCTGGTGTCCCTCCTGGGCCGAAACGGCCAGCACCTGGCAGTGTGGGTCCAGATCACAGATAAGGCCCCCCCAGGGGGTCATTGTGGGTCCAGATCACAGATAAGGCCCCCCGGGGGTGCAGTGTGGGTCCAGATCACAGGTAAGGCCCCCTGAGGGGGTCAGTGTGGGTCCAGATCACAGATAAGGCCCCCGGGGGGGTGCAGTGTGGGTCAGATCACAGGTAAGGCCCCTGAGGTGGTCAGTGTGGGTCCAGATCACAGATAAGGCTCCCCGGGGGTGCAGTGTGGGTCAGATCACAGTAAGGCCCCCTGAGGGGTCAGTGTGGGTCCAGATCACAGATAAGGCCCCCCCAGGGGGTCATTGTGGGTCCAGATCACAGATAAGGCCCCCCGGGGGTGCAGTGTGGGTCCAGATCACAGGTAAGGCCCCCTGAGGGGGTCAGTGTGGGTCCAGATCACAGATAAGGCCCCCTGAGGGATCAGTGTGGGTCCAGATCACAGGTAAGGCCCCCTGGGGGGGTCAGTGTGAGTCCAGATCACAGATAAGGCCCCCCGGGGGGGGCAGTGTGGGTCCAGATCACAGGTAAGGCCCCCTGAGGGGGTCAGTGTGGGTCCAGATCACAGATAAGTCCCTCCCAGGGCAGGGGAAGGTTTGAACAAGGAGCTGAGCAAACACACTGTGGGGAAAGGCCATGATTTATTAAGATTTTCCTTGACACACACGGGAGACATAGATTTTTCTAGAACAAGACTAGGAAGACAGTAAGGGAAGTAGGAACCTAACTCAAGGTAGAACTTGCCCTCCGCGGGGTGCCGCCAGCACGGAGGGCTCCCTCACTTGAGAAAACAGACAAGCTACCCACCCCACTCCTGCCCTGTAAGCCGGCGATGGGGCCCAGGGCAGCTCAAGTTCCCGAGGGGCCGTCCGTGGGCGCCCGCTGCCTCCTTCCAGCCCCCATGCCCACCCTCTCACTTAACCTCCATGGAGCCGTCCGGGCGGATGGGCGGGGGATGCCGCGTCTGGTCCGGCTGCACGGCTGGCCTGGAGGGGGTCCCTGCGGACATGGTGTCCCTGGGACGCCAAGTCCAGGGAGGCTCATGAACCTGAACATGCCCCCGGCCGCAGAGCAAGGAGGTGAGCCCCCCCAGGCCCTCTGCCCCCCCTGCTCCCCTCCCCCGGCACCTGCCTGACCAGTAACAACCCACCTTTCCAGAAGAAAGGTGACCAAGGAAAACCAGCCGGGCCTTGTCCGGCCGATGGTACATGAGGGATTCATGGCTATTTCTGAAGGCGTTCATGACAAAGCATTGAAAAAAGGAAAAGCAAGTAAATCAGCTACAGGGGTGCCCGGGCCGAGCCCAGAGCTGTGGGGTCAGGTCCCCTGGGCTCCGCCGCGGGGTGTTAATCAGCAGGACGGACTCTCACAGGCACTTCTTGCTGCGGAGGAAATTCAGTCTGTACCTTCAAGGTGCACGTCTCCCGGCGTTAAGGCTCAGGGAACGGGCAGCCGCCCGCGGTGGGCGCCGCACAAGTCTTGTGGTCAGTGCTCACGGGGGCCCTGAATTGCTTCCTCAGGAGCCGACGGCCCAGGCCCCCGGGATGCTTGCGGCTCCAGGGAGGGCCCAGCTGGGGCGCCGGGATTTCACCGCGAGAGGCGGCAGTGATTCCGGAGGTCCGGGAGGCCCGTGGCGAGGTGGTGGCGAGGGCCCGGGCTCCCGCGTGTGCCCTGGGGCAGGCGGCCCAGCCTCTCATCCACGGCTGCCCCAGGGCACACGCGTCCTTGCCGGCGCACCCTGAGGATGAAAGCAAAGGAGAGACGTGACTGGCTCACAGAAAAGTGCTCAGGATCGTCAGCCACTGGGAGTGTGAACTCGCTGCGGGGCCTGGAGGGGAGCCTGCGCACGTTCCCGGGGAAATGGCTGAGGGACGCTCACCTGGCGGAGCACAGAGCCCCACCTGTGGGGAGACCCTCCCCGGGGCAAGGTGCCTCCGGAGACCCCGCGGGGAGTGGACCCCACTTCCTGCTCCGTCAGCCAGTGTCTCCAGCGCCCGGCTTGGGGGAGTAAGGGGAGACTGAAGCCTCACCTGGAGACCAGTGGGTGATGACTGAAGACTGCCCGAGGTGACGTCAGGCCCAGAGGGTGACGCCTACGACCCACGCCCTGCCGGAGGGGAGCTGACCAGAGCCTGGGCAGCAGGCACGCCCCAGGCACTCCCACCGTGTGCTCGCTGCAAACTGACTGATGCCTGGACCCCTGGGCCTGGCCGACAGCTCCCTCTGCGCCCCTGCAGCGACAGTGACCCCTGGCCTCATGCTTCCTGTACCCCCGCAGCGCGGACTGCGACTTGGGACCTATGTGCACATGTGTGGCTCCTGGCAGCCCCGGAAGGCACCAGAGGCCAGGTCGCCGTGTCCTGGTGTGACCCCTCGGTGCCTGTACAAGGCCGTGCCGCAGGAAGTAAACTCAAATAGATAGGGGCACTGGTCTGAAAAAAAAAAAAAAAAGACTGGTGGCCCCAGTTCTGAGCTCTTTGACAGACTCTTGAGCAAAGGTTGGAGCGCACCTCCGGGGGCCCCACCTGGTGATGCTCTTGCATCCGGTGCAAAGTGACACAGCGCTCATGTGGCCGTGGACACCTGGCCAGCTGTGACAGCCAGACTCCGGCTCGATGCCCTTCCCGTGGCTCAGCAAATCTGCCCTCCGTCGGGCAGCAGGCTCCGCGCTGGGGCCCGGGCTCGGCACCCCCAGGCGCAGGGAGCCCGAAGGGAGAATGGCCACCTGGCGGGGGGCTCGGCCCTGTCCATGTGCACCTGTCCCGTCTGTGGCCGCTGGGCTCCGGGAGGCGGAGCCAGCTCCCCTCGGCCTGGTTTCCTTGCTCACTGGACGCTGCAGGCAGGCGTTTTGGACGTTATCGGGTCCAGGCGCCTGTGTCGGGAGAGCACCGTGTCCTGTGGAACCTTCCAGGCTGCTGCCAGGCCTGGAAAGACACCCTTGGCTGCTGGGCCGGGAGACTGTCCCTCGGGGAGGCGGGTGGCTGCCCCAGGCCGCCACCCTTCCCACACTCCACGTTGTTTCTCCAGCAAACGTGAACACACAATGTGAGCCGCTGAGAGTATTTAACAAAGGATTAAGTCTTAAAATTAAATTAGGATAAAATCCGTAAATCCCTTTTGCACAAACTGAAATGAGGTCATTGCTGAGTCATGGGGACGGTGGGGCGCACCGTGGGGCTCCCCGATATCTCCAGGTGGTCGGCTGGTGCCACCCCTAGAATGGGGGGCGGACTCAGAAGAGCCCCTCTCCGCAGTGGCCGCTGGGAACAGCGAGGGAATCCTGGAGGCCGGACGCTGGCCGTGCCCCGGGCTCGGCCATAACCCCAAGCTTGGTGCCGCAGGTCCCGTGAGCCTCCCTGAGCACAGAGAGAACGGAGGCACACGGAGGGGCTGTGGGTCAGGGAGGCACCCATGGCACCCCCAGGGCGGGCTGGGACGTGCAGGCAGCCGGGGAGGGGACCCCAAGCTCCAGGGCGGGGAGGTGGCCCCTCCAAAGTGGTGGAAGGAGGCTCTGCTTGGTGTCGGGTGGGCTACGGTGCAGGCTGGGGACCCGCCGAGGAGGTGGGGCCCCCGGGACCGTGGGACGCGGGGTTTGGGTGCCGTCCCTGGCTGGGCCCCGTCTCGGACAGCTCGTGCCTCCACAGAGCTGACAGCGAGGTTAGAGCCAAATCGCAGGAGACCTAACTTGCCACCGTGAAAACCTGTGGCTTTATTCTGTGTGCCCAGACTCAGACCGCGGCCAACGGGGAGCCCCACTGCCCTCCACTGCCCGTCCGCACGGACAGACAACACCGGAGCTTTCGCAGGGAGGGAGCCCAGCACGCTGGGAAGGCACAGCAGATAGGAGTGGCAGCGAAGGGCAGGGTTAGTGCTGCCCGGCTTCTCGGACGCTTGCCCCCTGCACCCCTAACCCCCGCAGCGACGGAGGAAAGGCCAGTGTGGTCCCGCATCTCTCCTCCCGGCCTGCTGCTGTGAACCTGTCTGCCAGCCCCTCCTCCCACACAGCGGCTCCCCTGCGGCCTCCACGCTCCGTGTCTAGATGGGAACAGGCCCCCATGGCACCCCTGACCTTGTGTCAGCACAGCCTGACCCCTGGCCTCGGACAGAAAAAGCTGGGACCCTCCGCAGGCACCCCACCACCACCTTGCTCTGTAGCTGGCCCCCACCCTGCCAGCAGGGGCTGTGCTCACTGGAGCTCCTCAGGCATGATTCGATTAAGAGGTTGAAACGCCCTCTTAAAAACAAAGTCCTGGAATAATCCATACTGGCAGCTGGGTGTGAACAATCCCTCACTCCCAAAGAGCTACATGCAAAACACAAGGACACCACCTACATCCCACCACACGGTCCGATTCCTTCCACGCTGACCTCCCGTGCAAAGGCCCTGTGGTTAGCTACCTTGAACCCCTGCAGATGCTGACTGACCTCTTGCATTCCTCTCCCAAAGGCGTGTCCAGCCCTTCACTGCTGGCTTCTCCACGTAACTGTCAAGAAAGGCGCATGAGAGCAAACGGCCACTGCTGTGTCCCCACTCCGTGTAAACTCCTAATCCTGGATCACTCACAATCTGGTTGTGGAGATAAACTGTGTACCGATTAAGTGATGGCACAAATAACCCAGCCGTGAAGGGACTGACTAGGAAACAGTGTGGTTCTTAGTAGGAAGGAGAGGGGCTTCGGGGACGGGGCACCGGTGGGTGCGGAGGGAGTTTCCGGGGAGAGGAGGCTTTCACTCAGGGTTTGTACAGCCGCCGTTGTATTCGGTTGCTAGTCTGCGGGCCGGCAGCGTGGGCCGTGGGCTCGGCTGGGCTGTTGTCTGCTGGCCGCAGCGGGGGCCCTCTCGCAGCGCAGACGGGCGGCCCTTGATGGAGCTGACGGTCCTGGTGGCCTGGCTCGCCGGCCGGGTGACTGGGATATTAGCGGGGCCTCTCTCTCCTGTGCCCTGGGGCTTCCTCACGTGCCTCACGTGGCACGATGGAGAGATAGACCCCCGGCCGCTTCTCCACCGCCTGTAGCGGCCAAAGCAGGTCTGGATGTCAGCCCAGACACAAGAGGCAAGGAATAGCCTGCACCTGTGACGAAGGGCCCACAGAGTCACGTGACACAGGGGCCTGTGCTCAGGGAGGAAGGCGGCCACGGCCCAAGCAAGCACCTACCACCCTGGGGGAAACCTCAGCGTTACAAACCCAAGACTCCGACCCGACCACATGGTCAGGGAGTGGACCAAATATCGGCAGTAAGACACACAGCACCCGCACCAGGCGGTGAGAAGCCACAGGCCAGAGGGGCTGGGAGAGCAAAGTTCAGGGTGGCTGGAGGGCAGTACAGGAGACACGCTGGCATCAGTGAGAGTGGGAAGGAGGAGCCCGTGGGAATCGAGCAAACGGCATGAGATTAGCTGGCGCCAAAGGGCACGTGAGACCCCAAGGTTGCTTGAAGAGCTGTCCAGGGTCTGACTCAGAGCGGAAGAGACTCCACCGCTTGCAGTCCCTACAGCACGATGTTTGTGGACTCAAAGAACCAGGAAGGAATGAAGCAAGGTCTGGTGTGCACTCGCACAAGTCCATCCGCGTTTACTGAGCGCTGTATGTATCTAAGCTGAATCATGACAGCACCTCCCATGCGATTAGTATCATCATCTGGTCACACACCCAGCTCTCGCTGGATTAGTAGTAGCATGATTTATCTTTCTTGTTCATTTTCTTTTGGCCTATCTCTGTGTTTATATTTAATATGGGTGTAAGAAGCTAGATTTAGCTGGATATGGCTTGCTTACCCACTTTGTCAATCTCTGCCTTTTAATTGGGTGTTTAGACCATTTACACTTAATGTGATTATTTATTGGACTGGTTTTCAGTCAACCATCTTGCTATTTTTTTTCTACTTATCCCATATATTCTTTTTTCTTTTTGTCCTCTTTTCAAAGCTTTTTTAAAAAAAATTGACTATGAGTTCTTTTTTTTTTTTTTAAATTTATTTCTAGAGAGAGAGAGAGAGAGCGTGAGCAGGGGAGGGTCAGAAAGAGAGGGAGATACAGACTCTGAAACAGGCTCCAGGCTCCGAGCTGGCAGTCAGCACAGAGCCCAATGCGGGGCTCGAACCCACAAACCGCGAGATCATGACCTAAGCGAAAGTCAGACGCTTAACCGACTAAGCCACCCAGGCACCCCGTGACTATGAGTTCTTAAAGAAAATTTTAACTCCTTTATTGACTAATTAACTATAATTTCTCATTACAGTATTTTATTCGTTGCTGTGGGATTCATCATGGACGCATTTGGCTCATGTTCAAGTGATATGTCATTTCATCTAAAGAATAAGAGGCTCCCATCAGGGTCTTTCTATCTCTATCCCCCTATGTTATAAACCTCATAACCTTTTTTGGTTTTGCTTTAAATGGATTTTCCCTGTGGTCTCTTTTCCTTCTGCTTGAAAGGCTGCCTTCAGCCCTCCTTGTAGTGCGGGCCCGTTAGTGATGAATTGCTATTGGTGTTGCATGGCTGAACACAATGATGTATTTCACCTTCATTTTCTGAAGACATGTCACAAAAATCAGGAGCATTTTCTTTGTAGCTAAACAGTAATATTTCTTTTTTAAAGTTTAATTTTGTTTATTTTGAGAGAAAGAGAGAAAACAGGAGGAGGCAGAGAGAGAGGGAGAGAGAGGGTCTCACGCAGGCTCTGAGCTGTCAGCGCAGAGCCCAAAGTGGGGCTCAGACCCACAAACTGTGGGACCGTGGACTGAGCTGAAATCAAGAGTCAGATGTTTAACCAACTGACCCACCCAGGTGCCCCTGGACAGTGACATTTTTGAAGAATAAATAAATAATTCAATCCCAGTTGATGCCATTTACATCGGCATCAAAGACATTAAAATACTTAGGAATAAGTCTAAGCAAGGAGGTGAAATATCTCTTACTTTGAAAACCACAAGACATTGATCAAAGAAATCAAAGGCACAGATAAATAGGAAGATATCTGTGCTCACGGGCTGGAGCAGCTGATATTGCTAACATGTTTGTTAGCAATAACAAACCGCGGAAAACGATGCACAGATTCAATACCATCTCCATCAAAATGCCGATGGCGATTTTTCACGGAAATAGGAAAAACATCTTAAAAGTTGTATGGAGCCACAGAAGACCCTGAAGAGCCCAAGCAATCCTGAGAGAGAAGAATGCAACAGGAGGCATCACACGTCTCGATCCCAAGCTGTGCTATAAAGTGTAGCAGCTAAAACAGTGTGGCACTGGCGTAAAAAGAAGCAAAAAGACGAAAGTAACAGGGTCCACACTGCCTGCGATGGAGAGGAAGGCTGCGCAGAGAGTCGCTCGTCAGAGTCCTCATCACAAGGAGAAGATTCTTCTCTTTGCATCCTGTCCGTGCGGGGTGCTGCGGAGGGTAACTGAGCCCACGGTGGCGACCTTGGGCACGTGTGTCGATCAAGCCACCGTGCTGTGCCCCTGATGCCGTGGTGGGCGTCGGTCCCGCCTCCAGAGTCCCAGCCTTGTTTTCTTTCGGACCCTGATGGCGTGAGCCTCGAGGAAGACCGGGCCCATCCTTCCTTCTTCTCTGTGCGTCCGGGTCCTCTTTGCTCTGGTGACCTGTGAGATTTTTACTTTATCGGTGGTTTAAACCAGTTGGTTATGTTTTAATGTTTATTTACTTTCGAAAGAGAGAGAGTGTGAGCAAGGGGAGGGGCAGAGAGACAGAGGGAGACAGAGGACCCAAAGTGGGTTCTGAGCTGCCAGCACAGAGCCCGACGCGGGGCTCGAACCCACGAACCGTGAGATCACGACCTGAGCCGAAGCCGGACGCCCAACCGACTAGACCACCAGGCGCCCCAGTTTTCACCCAATTTAAAAAGCGTTTGTATTTTACGCCTTTGGATCCCGGTGCGGCCTCTCCTTCGGGGACCGCAAGCACAGAAGCACCCAGGGAGCCCGGGCCGTCCTGCCGTTGCCGCTGCTGCGCACGGTCATGGCCTCTGTCCTCTGGGTGTCTGGGCCCCTGACGTCCCCACGGCTCGCCTGGCCTGTCACCAGCTGCCTGTCCACCGGCTCTGGCTCCAGTCCCACCCGGGATGCGCTTCTCCTTAGACTCTGCAGTTTCCGCGTCGAGAGCCTCGACTCGGCTCCCTCACGCCTTCCGTGTCTCTGCCGACCACGTGCGTTCTTCCCCGTGGCTCCGCCGGCACGCGGGGCGCAGCGACACCAACTGCTTGCTGGTGTTGTGTGTCATCTCCAGGTCACACCGAATCGATGAACTTGTGTCCTCTGTGCGCATGGCGTCGCCTTGCTGCTGGCCTGCCTGGTACACGGTTAGGTGCTAGGTATCACGAAGGGTACCTTTCCGGAGACTCAAGTTAGTATATAATCCCGTAAATACTCTTGAGCTTATTCTAGGACACGGTTAAGTCAGGGGAACCATTTGTCTTTTCGGGGAGCCTTTCCGGGTGAGAGCAGGGCAGTGCAGAGCTCGTTTTCCTCTCCGTGGGGCTCAGGCTCTGGGTGTGCCGTTCGGTGCTCTGTGACTCATGACGTCTGACATGCCAGCGGCCGGGAACAGGCCCCACTCCCGGTCTTGCGTGTGTTCCCAGGACTGCTCCCCTGGCCTCACATGCGGACCCACTGGAAACCCGTGAGCCTCCTTTGCAGATTCCCCCCTCTTCGGTGTACTGCCTGATGGATGGCGGTCCCCTGGGTCCCCCCAAACTCCTAACTTCATTTCCTCCACTTTGTGAGAGTTCAGGGCTCCTCCCAGCTCCCCCTTCTTGCCTACGGCCTGAAAACTCTCTCTGGGCAGGCAGGTGCAAATGTCCTGGGGCTTCCTTTCTTTGTCTCATATTTTGTTGTTTAATGTCCAAACTCCTGAGAACCATTGTTTGATATATTTTTCCCAGTGTTCTGTTTTATTTGTTTGTTTGGTTGTTTGTTTAAGGCTTGACCGGAGGGAGAGGGGAATCTGGTTCCTATTACTTCTTCTTGGTTGGAAGCTGTTAATTTTAAAATTTCCCAGCCAAGGAAATATTTTGCTAGGAACATTCACTCCACAAATATTTACCCACTGAATGTAAATATTCCCGGCGGTGGACTGGGCTCGGGGAGTGCAGACAGATGGGCCCACTGTCCCCAGAGGCGAGAGACACACCCCATGAGCTGCACAACTGGCTATTTAATTACAGCTGTGATACTCGAGGGTTATAAAAGCTGACAGCATCCAAGCAGATGTCATCAAGTCAGTGCGATTATTCATGACATGACATTTGGGGGAAATGACTTATGATGAGTTCATTTGCAGAATCAGGCAGAAGGACAGAAAGGGGTCCAAACGGCCACAGGCTTCGCCAGGTGTGAAGGAGGCAGGCGGTGGCTGAGGGCGGGGTCTCTGGAACGTCCACCCACCTGCCCATCTGCAGAATCCCGGGGGAGGGGCGGCACCTCCCGCCCACACCCAGCAGTCAGCTGCACACACAGGTCAGGCTGGCTGCTAAAAGCTGCGGAACAAAGGAGAGCGACCAGCAAACAACACACACAAAACACAAAGGAGAGCAGCGAGCTCTGTGGCGGGACAGGCTGCCGGTGTCTGGGCACATAATCTGTGCAGAGGGGCAGTGGTCACGGGGAAGGAGAGAGACAGAGGGTGGAGGGGCCGGGGGGGGGTCTCTGGGACAGGGGCAGGACGCGCCAGGTCGGGGGGGCTCTGCCTGTCGTGAAGGTGCTGCAGCCGGAGGTGTTTCTGGGTGTCTGCGTGTCAGCAGGAGGGACAGAGCACACACTGGACGCTCAGGGGCTCCGAGGCTTAAACACAAGTCCCCGCGCCCCCGCGCCCCCCCACCCCCCCAGGCTCCGGGAGGCGGGAAGCGGGCGGGGACAGCATTCCCCCTGGACAGCGGCTGCAGGGTCTGCCTGCCCATCCCGGGCTCCTGACCTGAGCTCACTCCTCGGGAGGGACTCTGCGGGGGAAAACCAGCTCTCCCACAGCAAACTCCTCCGGGCCGCCGGGGCCAGGGGCGTGTGCACGGAGCCAAGATGCCCTTCTCCTCCCCCCTCCTTCTTCGCAGCCCAGATACTCCGGCTGTCAGAGCAAATGCACCCCGCCCCCACCCTCCAGGTGGGAAAACGGGGCTCAGAGAAGGTTGCACAGGGAGGTAAATATGCAGCTGGAATTCGATGCCCAAATCCCCCTAAAGCCTCTCCGCCTTGCCCAGCTGGCCAGACCGTTCCTGAGGCAGGGCACCTGCCTGGAGAGCACCTGTCCGGAGGGGAACTTTGCCCTCAGCAGGGACTCTGGGCCGGGCGGGCGGGAGTGGGTCCTGGCACGCGCTCAGGCACCCCCGTGCATGGCTGGCCTTTCCAGTCCCCAGAGCTTCTATGATCTTGCCTCAAACCGCCTTGAAAGTATCAACCCATCAACACTTGGCCCTTGCTGGCAGAAGCCACGGCCATTTATTATTCATACCAAGAAGGTTTTAGGAGAGGCTGGGCACTCATTGACTGGGAAGTACAATTATTATTTCATTAAAGATTGATTACACATGTGGCTGGTCATTTAAATAATGGCTCTGCTGACACCGTTAATTGAATGACAAACGATTCCACCCTTGCTCCTCTGAGTTGATGCCAGAGCCTACGGAGAGGCAGCTGGCCCTCCTCTCCCACCCGGAGGTCAGGGGAGAGTCGGGGAAGGGCAGGCAGAGCTCCGGCTGCAAATCAGGTGTGCGTGGGGGTCAAAGGCCCGAGGCCCGACGTTGGCACCCGAGTCCAGGGTTCTCCGACCCTCGCTCAGCCGCCGAGCTCTCGGTCCACAGTAACTGTCTCCGGGAGGAACTTAATTTCAATGTAGTAAGACGATGCTGTGTGTGCTTTAATGTCACTTCAGCAGTAAAAGCAGATTGATGGAGGCTGAAGACGGCGACAGCCTTCCCAGGCCCTCGAGGTCTGTGCCATCTGACTAGACAGCACCGCGTGGAATCTGGCCGTGGAAGCCCTAAGGAGGCATCCGTGGACACACGCAGGCGCCCATGTGCTCACTCACGTGTGATCCAGACGTGGATGTGCCAACAGAAAACAGGACAGCCTGTACCCACCCCCTACTCTCCTTGGTCCGTGGGAAGGTAAGACAGCTCACAGAGGGCCATCTCGGGGAGCCCCCCAGCCTGGCGCCCACCCATGAGCACCCAGGGGACCAAACCCTGTCCTGGGATACTGGGTGGCGGCCGGAAAGCATTTCTGGAGGGAGGCAGTGCAACGCCACGCCCCTACCCCCGCCCCCCCAATCTCCAGGCAGAGCTTCCAGCAAACCGGACCCCCCCTCCCCGGGCACCCGGCCAGGCCCCTCCCATCAGCCCCGCCCGCTTCCCTGGGCTGACCCCAGGCTGTGCAGCAGGGGTGAGGGGCGGCCGCTCTTCCCTCCCTGCCTGAGAACAGTGCTGCCACAGGCCACCGTCTGCACCCAGAAGAGCCACACTGGAGCTTCGCCTCCGCTCGGAATGAGGACTTAGTGTTTGTCAGCGGCCCTGGCTCACTGAGCACTTGCTCATTCACATTTCATGCCACGCTCACGACGCCCAGCCCCCCTCTTACAGAGGCAGAAGCGGGGCTCCAGGCAAGTGAAGGTCGTGCTGTGTGGCTGCAGGGAAGCCTTGGGTCCCCCAGACGGCCGAGTCTCATAGACGAAGGCTTGGGGTGCTCCCAGGGGACTCTCCCTTTGCACTGGGTCCTGGGCGCAGTGAGAGGGCCTTGCCGAGGGAGCAGGCCGCCTTTCATGCACTGGGGCTGCCTAGGGCACCCGAGGTGTAGTGCAGAGGGCCGGGGCGGGGGGTCTGACAGCAGGGTGGCTTCCCCAGGCTGTTCATCTGCTGTGTGACCTTGAGCCGCCCACATCGCCTCTCTGGGCCCACACTGGGGCCCAAATGTTGAATGTCCGAGTTCTGGCCTGGCGCCGAGGTGCCCGTGTGTGTCCCACCACCTTCCCCGATGGGGTCAGGAGCACACACATCGCCCTCGCCAGACACCCTCCAGGCCGGGAGCTCCCCGGGCCCAGAGGCCCCCCAGCCTCCCCCCTGCGGCTCACCTCCACCTGGTTTTCATGCTGCCGCTGCTCAGGAGTGGGGGCCTGCCAGGGGACCGCCTGGGGACCCCGGAGAAGGAGGTGCGGGCGGACAGGAGCCCAGCCGCCCACCCTCGTAGCCACAGAGCTCTGGTCCGTTAGGGAGCAAACAATCGCTTTTGTGTAAGTGCGCCTCCGAGCTCAACCGGGAAGGAATCCGTATAATAAAGGACCGTCCCAATTATGTCTCTGCTTTTTAAGTAAAGAAACCCGAATTTAGCCCTGTGGGGAACTGAGCTGCAGAGGAAGCCGCTCGCTCGAAAGAAAACCGTTGGTGGCCGGCAGCCCCTCCCGGGAGGGCGGCAGCATGATCTGGGCCACCGCTGCTGGTGCGCAGGCCGCGTCCACGTTCCCTTTCCGGGGTGGGGGCTAGGAGAGGGGAGAGGCCGCAGCGCCTGCAGCCAGGACTGCGCCCCGTGGGCGCGGGGTCGGGTGCCCTCATTCCAGGCCCGCCAGCAGGGCATTTTCATTTGCCTTTTGAAATCGCCGACAGAGCGGAAGCACGCTCACTGTAGAGGCTGAACACGAGGCTGCGTGTCCGCTGAGTGCGGGAGCCCCTCCTGCCCCAGCCCCTGCCTTCCTGCAGCCTCTCCCGTTCTACCTCCGCGTCCGCCCTGTCCACCGGCAGCTCCAGACGGCCACCTCGCTGCCCCGGCTGAGGAAGCTTGCAGTCGGGCGCCGGTGCCCAGCATCCCCGGGGAAGGGCCCGTAACCGGGACCTGCCTGGCCAGCAGCTTTCCTCCCAAAGTCACCGTGCTCCCCCGGGACTGGGTTTTCGATCACGGGCGACGCTTCCGCCCCAGCCTGGGCTGGGAGGCGCTGGGGGACGCATTTAGTGCTTTCACATCAGTGTATCGGGCCCCAAAGCCGCCCCCTGGGCCCGTCCCCTCACAGAGCACCTGCACCCACAGAGTGCGCCCACAGCCTTGGGTCACAAAGGAGAAAACACGCCCAGACATGCCAGCAAGGCCCAGGGTCGCCTGGGGTTGGGGAGGGGTCGGGTGTCCAGCCCAGACCTCTTGACTCGGTCTACCCTGCACTGCCAGGCCGCGCTGCTAAACGCACGCGGGAGCTGACCGGGCCCCTGGCCGCCAGAAAGCTGTTCCGTGCTGACCATCCCCCACAGAGCAAGGTGTGGGCCCTGTCGGCACATGAAACGAGTTCTGTTGTTGACCCGGAACCTGGTCACTCACCGTGTTGTGGGGAAGGTTGTGCATCGTGAGCACATATGTATAGTGACTTTCCCACGACTGCAGAGGATTCGGGCCCCACGGTGTCCCAGGCGGGGCTGACAGAATAAACAGCTCCCGATGAAGGCCTGGTGCCGCCACTAAACAGCTTTCACTCCCGTCCCCGAGGGCATTCAAGTTGGAGTCCGTGTTTAAGGGTCTCAAATGGCTGTGTCAGAGTGGCCCTCCTCCTCCTGGGCCAGGTTTCCCTGGTGTGCTCGGGTCTGGTGTGACCTGGCCAAGTGAACGGAGAGGAAGGCCCGTGTTCCACTCCCGGGTGGGCCAGGACATTATCAGGTGCGTCCTCCCTCCCCCTCTGCTGCCTGAGCCCAGGAAGGTGGGCTGTGAGCCGGGGACCTGGGTCCCTGACAGGTGGTGTGGACTTGTGTGTCAGGGGAAGCCCCAGAGCCCCAGAGGTTTGCCCACCACACCCCGTGCCCTTACCTGGTGGCTCCCCGAGATGGTCACCAAGGCACAGGGAGCAGGGTCGAAGGACAAGCACATTTAATGTTGACACAACATCAGATTGCCCCGCAGAGCCCTCAGAGGGGACCCGGAGCCAGGCCCCCGCTCCTACAAGGGCCCCGTGGGCAAGGCAGGGAGCTGGCCCGCCCAGATGCACTCACCAGAGCTTGGGTCCCCCCTGTGCTCGGGCCTCGGTCCCGCCCCCTCCCCCCGGCACTCTGAATTGCCCAGTGGACTCACGTTTCAATAAAAGGACGTTCAAAGAGCCCGTTCTACTCCGGGCCCAGAGGGGCGGACGCCCAGGACCGCGCTGCTCTCGGGCCCGGCGTGAGCTCTGGCGCTGCTGGGCACAGCCGTGCTCCCTCCTAACGTCCACCCCTCTCTGGGCGCCCCGAGGGCAGCCCTGTCCGGTCCCGCGCAGTCCACAGAACACACCGGCGAAGCTTGTCACGTGAACAAAGGAGAACAAGAATGATGAGCAAATGAAGGTGAGTGTCGGGGCCGACCTGTGTCTCCCCCAGACCCTAGCCACCCCCCACAGGACCCCAGAATGTGACTGTTTGGAGGCAGGATCTTTGCAGAGGGGATCAAGTTAAAATGAGGCCATTAGAATGGGCCTCACCCAGCGGAACTGGAGTCCTTATGAAAGGGGGAAACTAGGACACAGATACACAGAGGGACGGCCGTGGGAGAACACGGGGACAGGACGGCGTCTGCGAGTCACGGAGACAGGCTTTGCAGGAAAACCCCCCGCCGGCACCCTGACCCGGGGCGTCCAGCCACCAGGCCTGACTTTCCGTTGGAGCCACTCATCCGTGGCACTGAGAAAACGGAAGCGGAGAGCCGGGTGGATCTCGCCGGCTCGTAGCCTGGCCACGGGCGGGGGAGGCCGTGAAGGGGGCTGTGGCCGTGGGCCTCCGGGGACCTGAAGCGCCTCCCGTGGCAGCTCCGATCTGCCTGCGTGGGACGCCCTGGCCGCAGCTTGTGCCCACAATCCTCATTTTGTGTCTAAAACCCTGCACATGCTCCCTCGTCAGCCGCCCTGGATCTCACTTTCAGTGGCGTTATTTCTGCACCTCTGACCTGCCAGCCTGTGGCATCGCGGCCCTGGCACCGGGCACTGGACAGCTGGTCCTTCCCCATCTGGAGCAAGTTCTCAGCACGCAGAAGCTCGCACACAGGTGCTGCTTCTATGTCGCGCAGCCTGGAGGGAAGTTTTGCCCCGTGATGTGTTCGTCATAGGGAAACGAGGTGCAGTGACACAGGCATGTGTGTGTGCGTGTGATGCTGTGGGACACGTGTCCGTCCAGCGTGACTCACGCCGCCAGCACCTTCTGGTCTGTGGGCTTGTTCCCTGTAACAAGTACCTTCAGGCTTTGGGGCTCAGCCACTTCCTACACCATCAAGGGTGACTTTGTCCCTCTGGGCCTCAGGTTCCCATCCGTGTGCAGAGTGGAGACCTCACCCCAGGTGTAGAAACAGATGGGCTCTGTGCCCAGGTGACAGCCGGCCAGCATGGAGGTCCCACTCACCCCTGGCTGCTTGGTTCTTCCCGGAGAGCCCACAGAGAAGCCCACGGAGAAGGTGGAAGATGTCCAGCCCGTGTGCCCATTACATGGAGGAGAGCAGTGAGGTCAGAAATGTCAAGAGTTGTGCTGAGCTGGGAATCAAGCACAGGCTTTGATTTCAAGGACAGGCAGCATGGGCCCCAGCCTCAGACAGGCGACAGCTACCCCTGAGCGTCTGACTTTGGCTCAGGTCATGAACTCGGGTGTGGTGAGTTCGAGCCCCACATCGGGTTCTGTGCTGACAGCTCGGAGCCTGGAGCCTGTTTTGGATTCTGTGTCTCCCTCTCTCTCTGACCCTCCCCTGCTCTCGCGGTCTGTCTCTCAAAAATAAATGAACATGAAAAAAAAAAAAAAAACGGCGTACATTGAAGGCATCTGGATGAGTTTGGAAATAGGCATAGGCCTGGGGCACGATCACAGCCAAGGGATGAAACATCCCCAGCACCTCCAGAAGCTTCCGTGTGTGTGTGCATCTGTGTGGTGTGTGCATGTGTGTGTGTGGTGTGTGCATTTGCATACGTGCATGTGTGTGGTGTGTGTGCGTGTGTGTGGTGTGCGTGTGTGGTATGTGTGGTGTGTGCATGTGTGTGGCATGCGTGTGTGTGCAGGTGTGTGTTGTGTGTGTGTGTGTGTGTCTGTATGGTGTGTGTGTGTGTGTGGTGTTCAGTAGGCACACAACGTTTTCAAGTGCACAACACACACTACCTGCAAGTGTGGTGTCACCATGCACAGCGGGGCCCCGGCCTTGAGGACTTGGTCATCGGGCAGGGACGGGGGCTCCATTCCCGGCGACCTCCTGGGCTGGAGCTAGCGGAGACCCTTGTGTGTGTTGGGCGCCCTGGGGGTGCAGAGACGGACAAGCGTCCGTGGCCTTCCCACGTGTCCGCGGCCTGGCAGGGGAGGCCAGTGTCCCCGCCGCCTGGCTTGCCCCGGGTGCAGCCTGGGCCTGCTCACAGGGGACCCGCAGGGAGCACGAGAAGCCAGGAGCCCCTTGAAGGGCGGCGATCGGGGCGCGGCCAGCGGCACGAGACGCCAGCCCCGGCTGGGGCCCCGGAGCATTGGTGGAAACAAGGGCCGCGCCAGCCTGTGTCCGTGAGCCTGAGCTCCAGGATGACATGCACTCTGGGCTTTTTGAAAGTCATGGGGACACCCCGTTGGAGAAATTTCCTGGCTGTCTTTGCTGGCGAGTGCTGGGGGCTGGTAGCATCATCACGGGGTAGAGTCCCAACTCCTGTCCCTGCTTGGCTTCCTCCAGCCCCTGCGTGGCCCTGTCACACCCGCTCTGGGCCTCACCTGCCCTCTTAGGAAGCCACAGGCTGGGGGAGTCGGTCTCAAGGCGGGGTAACTGGAAAGTCCAATATCTAGCCACAGGGTTCCGTCAGGACGGGAGGGGCTCAGCCTGGGGGCCCTGGATGCCAGCCAGGGTGACAGCTTGCAGGGACTGTCCCCTCCCTGGAGTCGGGAGGCAGCTGCCACTGGCTGTTCTCCTCTCTCCAGCTTCCAGAAGGCTAGGGAAGTTCACCCGTTGCTAGAGGCACCTTCTGGGTATCTTGTCACTGTCCTGGCTGTGTGCCCATGCTGGAAAAGCTATTAGGGCTTCAATTTCCAGGGCCCCGGGCAGCTGGGGACGTGGGGGTGTGTGTGCAGAACCCAGGTGGCAGAGGCCTACAGCGCCAGCTGTCTGTGGCCACACCCGGGAGCAGATGCGGGCTTCCTTCCAGGCCCCTAGCCCGTGTTGGCGCCTCCTGGCGTCCTTGACAGATCTCCCCCGGGCGTGGGAATCAGCCCTGTGGTGTCACCGCACCCTTGTCTGCTGAGCGTGGCTCTGCAAAAGGCCGCAGTACCAGTCCCGCAGCCACACAGCCTCAGTCACGCCTCTGCCTGCACAGCCCGAAGGTCCCGGCGAGGGGCAGACGTGTGGGGTCGTCATTGGCTCCCTGGGTGCAGTGGCCCTTCTCCTTGGCTCTCAGGCCAACCTGACTTAGTGCAGCTGCTCTTTCCAGCTCCTTCCGGGGCCACACCACAAACAGGGGCCCCTGGGGGGCCAGGCCCTCTTCCCTCCCATCCACTCCTCACCTCTACCCAAGGAACGTACTTGGGCCAGAGCCCAGCCCTGGGCCTGGCTGGGAGGGTGACATGTTCCCGTCCGAGGGCCCTACTGTCTTTGCCTGGGTGTCCCCACCATGGCCCTTGGGCCATCTGCCTCAGATTTACCCACGCCGGCCCCCCGACGGTCCCCAGCCCCCGCCCCAGTAGCGCCGGTGGGTGAGCATCGCAGAGGTGCCCCCAGGCTGGCTCGACTGAGAGCGGGGGCCCCGCCTCACTCCTCGCCTGCCGCGGGGAAGGGTCCAGGCTGGCACAGTGTCGCCCCAGCCCTCCCACATGCAGCCTTAGAATGTTCCTGTCCACGCACTTGGATGCAGGCCCTCGTCCCTCCTTCCGGGGAGCTCCACCCTCTCGATCATGTCCGCTCCGAAGTGGACTTGTGTTGTCAGTGCTCAAGGGCGCAGTGTCCTTCTCCCCCCGGGGGACAACCTGTCACATGGCCACTTGGCTCATCTCGGCCACCGCTGCCTTCACGAGTCAGCACAGAATCCGTATCTGTGGCCAGAACAATAGTGCGGGACCCCTCGCCGGGGCTGCTTCCCCAGAACCCACAGGAGGGGCGGCAGGCAGCGTGGCCGTGGTCCAGACCCCTTCTGTTGACCGACCTCTGAGACCTGTGGGGCCACCTAGGGCTGGGGCTGCATCCACACCAAAGGCCCTGGGGCGCACGCGGGGCCTAGAAATTCAGGCACGCAGCTCCGAGGCACCTGCCTTTGAGACGCTCACAAGCACCACCACGGAAACGGGAAACAGCGGCGGCCCAGCCCACGCACGGTCCGCGGTGGTTCAGACACGTGTGGAGGGAGGCTTGGGTGGGGCAGCGGCCAGCTGCGGTGCGCTGAGGGACAGGGTACGGAATGGGGGGGGCCGCGGTGGTTGTTGGCACGGCGGCGCTGTGGACGGCGAGGTGTGGTGGTAATAAGCATCCGTGTGGTCACCGTGTGCACGTGGGCCCGCTGTCCCTCCTGCCGGCTCCCACTTCCCGGCATCCAACTTAAGTTTCGCCTGCAATAGCCACCCGCGTGTCTCCGTGGCGTGGGCGGCCCTTCCTGCTGCTGTCCGTGGCCTTATGAGCCCCTGTTGTGGCTGTGCCCGTGGCTCGCCGCGAACAAATGGATAGAGTGTGGCCAAAGGGACAGGTTATCACGTCCCCATCAGGCTGCAAAGATGGTGACTTCCACTGGCCAGCCGCCCCCCACTTGCCCTCTGTCTTTTGCAGCCTTCACTCCAGATGCAGCTGCCATGTTACGGGGCCACTCGGCAAAGAAGCCCATTCGGCAGGGGCCTGGCGGCCAAGTGAGTGGGTGTGGGAGGACCCTCCCCATTCGGCCTTCAGATGAGACCACAGCCTGGCGGACCCATAACCGCAGCACCGGCGGGCCTGGCGCCTGAGCTGCGCCGGGTTCGCGTGCACAGGGACCCTGAGATCCCACAGGTGTGTCGTTCAAGCCTCCATGTTTAGGGGGATGGATGCCCGATGCCCTTGGCATTGCAGCCACAGGACTCAAAATGGGAGTCTGGTTCCACTGGAGCAGGAATGAACGTCACCCAAATGCAGATGAAGGGACTCTGTGCCCTCTTTGGGACGGGGACCTAGTGTGCCGTCAGGTTCACATGTGACACACCGTCACATTAGGCAGAAGCTGGGATTTTGCTATTTATTTGAGCATTAAGTCTGTTTGTGAGCTTTACGTGGCCAGGGGGCTGTGGCTGTGCTCCTTCTGTGTCTGGAAGGCTGGGGCACGCTGCTGTTTGGGTGCCAGTCCACCCATGGGCGCCTGCCAGATTCCTCCAAGACCCCAGCTCCTGGGCCAGGATGGCAGCTCCGGCCGGGACACCAGCCCCGAGGCGCCATCCGTCCCCCCAGCTTACAGGCTGCCCCTGCTGCCCCCACTTCTGCTCATCTCTCCTTCCCGCCCGGCTGCCCGGCTGGCCTCAGGTCCCTGCCAGCAGACAGAGGTGAGGGCCGCCTGAGGCCTGCATCACCGGCTCCCACAGCTGCAGAAGGGCAAATCCTTATAATAAACCCTTTAAATGCGGCTCCTGGTTCCCTGCTTCTCTGACCAAAGGCACAGACTCATCCCTAAATAGTGAAGCGCGACCCTCCCGGTCCCAGGGCGTAAGTCAGAAGGTGTCTGTGCTTTGTAGCTGTCACGAGGAGAATGGTGACAGTGTCTGAGGCCAGCCGCACAAGGACACCGTGCAATTCAGAGAAGTTGGCTCTGCCCCTCAGAACACACAGACGAGCTCTCTGTGCCCCTTGGTAGCTCATCTCATCAAATCAACACCCCGAGGGCTGGGCTTGTGCCCAGAGCACATGTGTGTGCACGTACGAACACACGGGCACACAGACACACGGACACACACACACACGCACGCACGCACACACACACATGTCCCTGTGCTCTCTGGGGCTCTACGGTACGAATCTGGAACTTTGTGTAAAGGCCAGGCTGACAGGGGAAACTGTGTTTATGCTCAACGAGCCGTGTTTAATGCCCACCCCGTGACACCGTCACCACCGGCGGCAGGCGGGAGCGCGGAACCAGCCCTCGGGGCTCCGGCGTCCAGCCTTCCTTCCAGGGCAGAGCCCCCTCCAGGCCCCCGCCCAGCGTCGCATCAGAGCGTGGGCGGGACAGCGCGGGCCGCCGCCTCTCCCCCGCCCCACCGCCCGTGTGCGGGTGCTCCGTGGCACCGACGTGCGGCCGGGGTGCTGGTGGCCTGGGTCCCCTGGCTCAGCGGGCTCACCGGGCCTCCACGCCCCAGGGCAGGGCCTCTGTCTCCTCCGTAGTCAGCTCCCCAGCGCCTGGAGCACAGCAGGAGCTCAATAACGATTCCTTGACTCTGAACTTCGCATGAATTTTAACAAAAACTTCCAGAGTCAGTGCTGCTCCCGGGCTTCCGTCTCTCCTTCCTGACACTTGAGGTTGTTAAGTGAGAAAGCACGTTCTGTCCTGATGCGCCCACCACCCAACAGCGCCAGGCAGCACCCCACTTACTGGCTGCAGACTGTCCTGCTTCAGGGCGGAGACGCTGAGCCCGCAGGCTCAAGCCCGAGGCCCAGCTCTGGCGGGAAGACTGAAAGGTGCGTGGGAGACAGCGGGTGGGTTTTGTTCAAAATCTTGAATGCTTTAAACGAGTGAATTTTATGGTATGTGAACGCTGCCTTAATGAAGTAACAGAGGCCCCCCCACCCTCGCCCCCCATGGCCCGAGTCCCCGGCAGCCGGTGAATCGCAGGTGCGAACGTGTGGTCAGGGCGAACTCCGCCTGCAGCCAAGGTCGTGCGGGTGGGTGAGCGGAGAAGCAGCCTGGGAGCGGGCGCCACGTGGGTTTCACGTCAACATGTGCTGTTTTCCCTTCCTTCTCTCGTTTGAGAAAAAAATTAGCCAACAACACATATTTGAACTTAATACATTTTGACAGTTGACCGCCACCCTCGATCCCAAATCAGGCCTATTCCTGTCCCGGCAGCAAGTTCTCGGGAGCCCTCGGCAGCCCCCCACGGTACCCACGCCCTGGGGGCGTGGGTCCCTTCACTGCCAGCTGTCACCGGGCCCCGCGTGCCTATTCTCAGAGATGGCACGGAGGGCGTCACAGTGTTCGTGCCTGACTTCCTTCGCTCCACGTGGAGATCTGAGGCTTGTCTCTGCTGCTGCGTGCTCCCATTTCTCACGGGAACGTCCGCAGTGCGGCCAGTTGACTGGACCCTCGGGCTTTCCAGCTTGGGGAGACTGTGGACCACGTTGCCATGAACGTGGCTCTGTCTTCTCATGGGCATGGCTTTCCGCCTCTCCTTCCTGGAAGGAAGTGGCATTGCTGGGCCTGCACACGCCTCCCCTGCAGTGAGCCCCTCAAGGCGGGAGCTCTCGTGGCTGGGCCTCTGTCGCAAGTGCCTCGTTGCAACCTGCCACCAGGAGGGGCCTGCGTGCCCATTCATTCACTCGAGGAGGCTCACGCGGCACTTACCAAGTACCCAGAGCTGGATGGACCACTCTCTGCGCTCACACACTCATTCTTTGTGCGGACAAGGTGGTAATAAACCACACGACCATATTCGTAAGTCTAGAAGAAAATGCCCGGGTACTGGGGCGAGGGTGGCTGGACGTGGAGGCCGTCCCACGGGAAGCCCTGGGTGAGCCAAGAACGGCCACCTTGGCCGTGAGGGGCCCCACCTGCCTCCAGACCTGGTCCAGAACCCTGGGGTCAGCACGGCTATGGCCCTTCTTCGGGGATCGCTCCCTGTGCTGACTCAGGCCTCAGGGATGTGCTCGTGGCTGTGCTTTGGCCCCAGGAAGGCAGCCCCTGCATACGTGGGGTGCATCTCTGTGACCCCAGCACCCAGCCAGAGTTTGGGGAGATGGTGGAGAAAGATGGAAAGAAAGGCAGCCACACGTTTGGCTTCCAGAACGGCTTTGTGGAGCCCTGGACATTGATGCAGGGAGAACACAGCCCTCCCCGAGAGCAGTGGCGACGGGAGGAGAGAACCACCTTCTGGTGAAGGAGACCCAGCAGCTCCCGGGCACCTCCGCCCTCGGCTGCCTCTGGGCCCTGAGTCCTGCAAGGTGAGGACGCCCGTCCATTCTGGGCTCACAGGAAAACAGTCTCAGAAAGCTGCGTATCTGCTTGCCCGACGTCTGGGCGCCACCTCTGTGGGCAGGGACCCTGGACGCCTGGCCGTCCCCGCCCCAGGCCGGCCTCACCTGCTCATGCTCCGCAGCCTCTCCAGGGACAGGTCTCCAGTGAGGGTGGCGTGTCCTGCTCCGCAGGGCCGTGGTCCTGCGCCCGGCGACCTCTTCCAGGCCCACCTGGAGGAAGAGGAGTTTGCTGCTGCTTCTCCGTGTACGCAGGTCCGGGGCCTCCCGAAGGCTGCAGCCTCTGTTACCTGCGGGCCTGGGCAAACCTGTCGAGCGGGACAAAGACCCAGCCACCTGGCAGTGGAGGAAGGTGGGCAGGGGTGACCACAGGATGCCACGTGCTCTCGTGGTACCCTTTGCTTCCTGTTCTTGGCGAGCAGAGGATGCTCCTGCTTCGCAGGAGTCTGGCGGATATTCACCACCTGGAATCCAGCTGAGAAGGAAAGGCAAGAGTGGTGCAGGGGTGTGACCCTGGATTAGGGTGAGGGTTAGGGGAAGGGGGCGGGGGGCTGGCGTTGGGGTTGTGTTAGGGTTAAGGGAAGGGGTATGTATAGGGCTGGGGTTAGAGGTTAGGACCAGGGATAGGTGTAAGGTAAGTTGGGCTTAGTAACAGTGTTTTCTTCTTTGATTTCTGCATTTCCCCCAAATTCCTGTAATGAGTGTGCATTGCTCATGAGAGCGGAGTCCTCCTTGTAGCTGGGGAGGAACGGCACACACTCACGTCCTGATCCTTGCCCCTCGCGGGCTGCCCTTGCTCGGCCCCGGTCGGGCTCTGCACACATCATGGCCTTACTGTCATTGACACTAACATAGACACCGGCCAGGTCTCTGCTCCCAAACAAGAACGCTGCCACAGGTCCAGGGCTGGCTGCCAAGAAAACATGTTTCTTGCTGATACCTTACCCTTCAAGGTAACCTTGGTTGAGGGTTCCAGTCGGTATTTTTAAGGCACCATGGCATGCATCAGCCGAGTGAGCTCAGCCTGTGTGCTCGAACTTGGCCTTGGGGTGTTTCCTCGGAGGCGCCCTATGGGGGCTCCAGGCCTTCTCTCCCGGCAATGCCCTGCTGCAGCCAGGACTGGGGATGCCCAGTGCAGGCAGCTGCGGTGACCACACCCCCAGGAGGCCCCTCAGGGTGGGGACGGCACTCCCGCAGCTGGCTTCCTGGTCAGGGCTTCAGGGCGGGTGTGTGGAGCGGGTGGCCAGGTGGCCCGAGCCTGAGCATGACCCCGTGGCTTGCCCTCCACGAACACCACTGTCCTCTGTGAAGCCACCCTGCCCACCCTGCTGGCCTAGGGACCCACAGAAGGCATCATGCAGCAGAACAGCCTTCTGGGCCGTGGGGACAGAGGTGAGCCTGAGGGACTTGCCCAGGGAAAGGTGGACCCCGTGAGCAAGGCCCCAACGCGGCACCTGCCAGGTGCTGGGTCTGTGCTGAGTCCTACCGGGCGGGGGCCTCCCAGCAGCCCACCCGGGCTCAACGCCACAGCCACGCGGCCGGGCGCCTGAGCCCCTGAGACACCAGGGTCAGCGGCCGGTGATGGCGAGAGCTGCACCGGCAGTTCGGGCCCCCGGGTGCCCCTGGGTGCCGTGAGGCAGGAAGAGTCTTCTAGCACATTCCAAGGGAGCCAAAGCCTTCTGCCTTCCTGACCCTGCCTTGCAGACCCTGGGGGGCTGGCTTCCCAGGGGGGCTCCGGCCTCTGAACATAAGAAACCAGGGATTCGGATGCACGCAGGCAGCTGGCCAGTGCTCACCCCCTTCTTCCTGAGGCCACGGCTCCTCAGCCGTCAGGTCAGCCCGGGACCCCAGGCTGCCTCCTCCCCATGGTGCTATGGAGGCGCAGGGCCGTGGGGCACGGCAGAGCGTGTGAGAGCCCGCGTGCGGGGACGGTAGCAACACCGGCAGCACCGCCTGTCCACCCCCAGAGCCCGGTAGCAGGCGGGGGAGGAGCTGCACCCTCGGCTGGAGGTGAGGCAGGGGCTGGCCAAGCTCGGGGAGCACCGAGCGGCCTTCCTGGGCAGGTGGCGTCGCCCTGGATGAAGGGGCCGTGGGCTGTGGCCGGCCTACAGGGCAAGTCCCCGCCAGGGCAACGGGGCTCGGACCGCCAGGTGCCCGGGGACGCAGCAGGAGAGTGTGTGTGTCTGTCCACCAGCACGTGTGAGTGTGTAGTGAGTGTGCATGCCTGTGTGCATGTGAACCTGTGTGTGTGTGCCTGTGTGTGTAAGCCTGTGTGCGAGCCTAGCACGTGTGAGTGTGTAGTGAGTGTGCGTGCCTGTGTGCATGTGAACCTGTGTGTGTGTGCCTGTGTGTGCAAGCCTGTGTGCGAGCCTAGCACGTGTGAGTGTGTAGTGAGTGTGCGTGCCTGTGTGCATGTGAACCTGTGTGTGTGTGCCTGTGTGTGCAAGCCTGTGTGTGAGCCTAGCACGTGTGAGTGTGTAGTGAGTGTGCGTGCCTGTGTGCATGTGAACCTGTGTGTGTGTGCCTGTGTGTGCAAGCCTGTGTGCGAGCCTAGCACGTGTGAGTGTGTAGTGAGTGTGCGTGCCTGTGTGCATGTGAACCTGTGTGTGTGTGCCTGTGTGTGCAAGCCTGTGTGTGAGCCTAGCACGTGTGAGTGTGTAGTGAGTGTGCGTGCCTGTGTGCATGTGAACCTGTGTGTGTGTGCCTGTGTGTGCGAGCCTGTGTGTGTGTGTGTGCGAGCCTGTGTGCGTGTGTGTGTGCGAGCCTATGCGCGTGTGTGTGAGCCTGTGTGCCCTTGTGTGCGAGCCTGTGGGCATGCAGGGAGGACATGTGCGCCTGTGCGAGTGTGTGGCATCTCCCCTGAGCAGGGTGGAGCTCTGGCACCTCCTGGCCCAGCCGTGGGGGGCTGGGAGCAGCCGGCTCACTGTCACTGGGACGTGCTGTCCAAGGGGACTGTCACTCCAGGTTGGGGAGCAAACTTGTTTCTGTTTCCGATGCCCGACAGCCCAGCACCTTCCGCTGCGGGACTGACCGACACTCGGGCCGGAACGGGGCCTGGGCGGGAGCTCCGAACTGCCCTGTCCTTCAGCGAGCACGGTTTCGTGCCCCAGAGGAGGCTGGGAGTCTCAGAACCAAGGGCCGAGTGGAGTCCAGCCCCGCTGGGGACAGCCCCGTGCCGCGGCAGACCAGGAGGGGCCCCCGGGGGGTGTCCGTGACACTACGGACCCCCGCCGGACCTGCTGGCTCCTCAGCGTGGCCGGAGTCAGACGCCCCCCCTCCTGCCCGCCCAGCCACAACCACAGAACCACGGCTCGTGTCCCCAGGATGCGGTGGCCGCCCTCCCACAGCCCCCAGGGACGCATTCAGGACAAGGAAACAGCGCTCCTGGGCCGAGTCGGGCGGAGGGTCTGCACGGGGGCAGGAGGCCCCCCTGCGAAGGCCCGTCTGGGAAGTGGGGCTGTGAGCAGGGAGGGGAGCGGTGTGGCCTGGCTGCGCTCCCCGCGTCCTGCCCTCCAGCCGTGGGGCCATTCACCTACCCGTGTGCCCTTGAGTCCCCCGTGACCTCCAGACCCACGCCCGGTCAGTGTAGGAGTCTGTTAGCGCGTCTGTAAATGAGGGACAGGCCAGGGCCTTGAGGTGGCCATGTGGGCAGAGGTGGAGGGGGGCTTCCCCACCTGGGCCCCGGGGCTGTGCCTTCTGCCTTCCGGGAGCTTTCCCGTCCTGGCGATGGATCCAGGGGCTCCAGGCAGAAACCAGAGGTTCAGGACTCCAGCTCACCTGCATCCAGCCAGTTGGCCTGGGTTGACCCCTTTCCTCTCCCTGTGCCTCAGTTTCCCCATTTGTGCAAGAGGGTCCCCATATTCTTTGAGGTCCAGGGTCAGATCCTACCAGTGGAAGAGCAGGGTGAGGCCACCTGGTGACAGAAGGCGGGACAGGTGAAGGCTCACTGCTTCCCCTCCGGCCGCTCACCATCGGCTCTGCCGCGAGGGAGGGTGATGCCCTCGCTCCCACCCAGGGGGGCTCTGTCCCTCCAGAGCCTGGCAGGGAGCACCGGCCAGGAACGGGTTTCAGGCATGGGCAGGGAGGCATCCTGTGTCCAAAACGTGGACTGTGCAGGGGTGGGGTGAGCTCTGCCTTGGGGCCGAGTGAAGCCTCTGCCCATCTCCTTTCTCTGGACCTCAGTTTCCTCATCGTTGAAAGGGGTCACAGCCCATAGAGTCACAGCTTGAGCGAAGTGAGGTCACACATACGTGTGCATCTGTCTGGCGTCCCCACCGGTGCACTAGGTCCGGGGCCCCGGGCTGTCCTTCCCCCAGGACGGGCAGAGGGTGCCGCAAGCCTTTGGGGTAAATGCCTCCATCTGTCCCACAGAGAGGTCCGCCAGAAGCCCTGGGAGCACATTTCCAGAGTCAAACACCTTGGGTTTAATCCGGCTGTTGTCCAAGCCAGGGCTCTTCTACCCCGCCTCCCCTGGGTGGCCCGAGAGCCAGCGAGCGGGGAAGCGAAGCGCAGACCGGGGGTGGCTGGTCACGGAGAGATGGGGTCAGGGCGGCTGGGAGAGGCCACCACAGGCCCGCACCGGGAGGCCAGGCCCGCAGGCGAGGGTCGGGGTCTGAAGGAAAAACAGTGTCGCATACTCAGCGTATTTCTTTTCCTAGACAAGGTCCTCTCTCCTGGCTCCTGGCCAGGCCTCGGGGAAGCCAAAATGCTTCCCCAGCCCCGACCCCGTGCCCCATTTGGAAGGATAATCGAGCACCCAGGCCCGAGCAAGATCCGAGCAGGGGCTCATTGCCTCTGGGCAACCCCAGGGAGCGGAGGGCAGGAGGAGCCCTCTGCCCCCTGGGAAAGGCCAGGCCAGCCAGCCAGGCCCTGGGGTGGGGATGGAGGTGGAACAGACCTGGGGGTGAAGCCCCGCCCCCACGGCCAGCACTGCCCAGCAGGGAGTCTGGAGCAGGTCACTCCTGCTCAGCTTCCTGATGGCCCCTTGTGGATGCTCTGGGATCATGAGCGAGAAGCACCCACGGGCTTTATGTGGGGCTGGGATCTCCAGGCTCCCACGTCTTACCTGCTTTCAGGAGACCACTGCCGGCCCGGAAGGGACGCCCTCACTTGCAGGCAGGGAAACTGAGTCTCCCAGAAATTGTTTGAGATCATGCAGTGAGTGAGTGAGGCGTGAGCCAGGCCAGCGGATCTGCCCCGGCGGGCAGCCCCAGGGTCTGGGTGAGGCCTCCTGTGGGGGGAGGCGTGGCTCTGACCCCAGGCAGACTGTGCTGGAGACCAGGGGCTAAGGAGAAGGGAGGCTCATCCCGAAAAGCTCCTCTCTGCCTCGGTTTCCCCCCATGCAAAATGAGCAGCGTGGGTAACAGCCTCTGGGCTCTGACGACTGACTATTCCTGGAAGATTGCCCAGAGAAAACCTCAAAGGGAAGCCAGTTTGGAGAGGTGCTCCCCCACCCCTGCGCACCCCCGGCCCGGCCCGCAGGACGCAGGCAGGACGCAGGGCCGCCTTTAATCGCCGGTGGCAGGTGCAGAGCAGACTGCCCACTCTGCCCGCCCCGTCAGCTGCGGGCGGGGGAGCGAAAGAAATGTTTAATTTATCACCCGTTCCGAGAACGGTGGGAAAATAATAATAATTCTGTCGGCGCACCGAGAGAATATTATTTACAGCCTCAAACTTTCACAACAATTTGAATGCAAAGCAGGATGTGCTGTATTTATAGCAGTTTGTCCCAATTGGAAAGAGAAGTGCCAATACTGAAGAGCAAAAAGCACTTTCCTCCCAGCCGCTCGCCCGCCCGCCCGCCGCGGAAATGGTGAGCCGTCAGCATTCCGAGGGGGCCCGCGAGCTGAAAATGCAGGTCCCACAGACCACGGCGAACAAAAAGCAAATGCAAAAAGCACCGGGTGGCTTTCTTTCTATTTAAAATCACATTTGGATTGATGTCTGCACTGGTGGCCGGCGATGCTGCAGAGGGGAGAGGGTGCTCCGTGGAGGAGGTGCCCCCCAGAGCGTGGCCGGCTGGGCCACGAGGGGCCAGGGGCGGGCGTGGGAGTGCGCCAAGGCTGACTCAGTTTCCCTGCTCTTGGGAGAACAACCAGCTCTTCCATCCCCGGGGGCTGAGATGATTAATGAGCAACGCAGGAGAGCTTTGAGAATGAAAAATATCCTCACCGTCCCAGGGATTAATCATCATATAATGCAGGTTCCATAACTGTGCGGGGACTTAATTACCTGCAGTCGGCCGAATGACTCTCCCCTTGCTCTCCTCAGGAGCCTGTGGGGCAGATGCTTTGCGGAGAATCAAAGCTCCTTTGCAGCAGCAGAAAAACTCCGGAAGCGTTTTCACACGAGGGAACAAAAGGAGCCTCGTTTGGCGGGGGGCCTCCCGGGCTCTGAAGGCGGACACGGGAGAGACAGAAATGGCTCTTCTTTCGTGGTTCTAAAACGGGACTGACCCTGTTTGCCCCCAAGCTGGCTGACAGTGTCCTTGGCTCTGCAGGGAGCCTTCCCAAAGGGGTCAGGGGCGAGTGTGGACGCCCCCAGATCTGTTCCCTGCATTGCATTCGAGCCAACGCCCTCCAGCAAGGTTCTGGAGATGGGACTCTGGTCATGGAGGAGTTTGGGGGGCAGAGACTTGCCCTGCTCACCCTTCCTGACCGATAACCACTGGACACCCACGTTTTCCTTTCTGAGGGCTTGGGGTAGGTAGATGTGGGTCAGAGTCCTTACACTGTAAATGTGTCTCACGTGAGCAGCTGCCCTCCACGTGCTCCGTAGGGTCCGTGTGCCTCAGTTTGCCTGGGACGGTGGATATGCTTTACCGCCCGTTAGCATGTGAAGACCCCTCTCCAAACTATCCTGTCGTCTTGTCTGGAAATTAAGTAAAGGCACGCACCACAAGGTGGCCGACGGGGCCGACACACGCTCTAGTTTCTAGCTTACAGACTCCTCTTCCGGGTTCCTCTCCCTGCCCTGCCTGCCGTGCGTGCCAAATTACTATTACCGCGGAATGCGGAAGGAACAGACGATGGACTGTCCCCCACGCTTGTGCTCGGGTCTCAGATCCCTGGAGAAGGATCTCCTCTGAGCCCGCAGGTGTACGATAAACCTCCGATCCACCAAGATCTCCGAGTGCCGCTTGGTTTTTCCGCCAGCGGTCCAGCCTGGTTCCGTGACAGTCTCATTTATATGAAAGGGACGTTTGAATTCGTCTCCAAGATCAGCTAGGACCTGATGAGAGGGGAGCCCAGAGAAGCCAGGGCAGCTTGAGGGACCCGGTTCCAAATGCAGGTCCAGGAGCTCCAGGGTGACCCCAGTTCTAGTGGTGATGGCACAAAGCCTCTCCCAACAGAGCCTCAGTTTTGTCTCCTGGAAAGTGGGGATGCAATGAGCCCCAACAGTAAGTGTTCAGAGCTGACACCCCTTCCCCTTTCTCATCTACCTCGTGATGAAACTGAACCATCAATCCTGTACGACCAAGAGCAAGACAAGGCCCCTGTCCTTCCTGCCCCTGAGCAGTGAGAAGCATCAGCGGCCCTCTCTGGGCCTGCGCAGGCGTCTGACAGGCGGAGAAGCCTGAGGCTTGGATCTGCAGGCCCGGAACACTGCGGCGAGATGCTGGGCTGACCCGGCCTGAAACCCTGGCTTGTCGCCGTCTGGCTCTTGCTCCGACCACATCCATCGCTGTCAACCGCAGGGTGGCCGGGAGCAGCCCACCCGGAGAGAGCAGGGAGGGAGGAGTCAGGGCCGCACCCACTGGCAGCAGCAGAATGTAATTGGCTCACCTCCGGGGGTGGAGGGGTGGGCTGGCACAGTCCAGAATCCAGAACGCACCTTGCGGGGTGCCCTCCCGCAGCCCAAGGGACTAGGGGACGCAGAAGGGCAGGAATCCACGCCTAGAGTCGGGGAGATGCCCTGATTCAATCAGCTGTCTCTTGATTCAGACGTCCAGTTAGCAGCGGATACGCGCTCCAAAGGAAGGGGGGCCCCTCCCTGGGAGGGAAAGGGCATCATCCCTGACGAGAGAGGGCAAATTATCCCAATCAAGTAATCGCTTCCACGCTTTCAGCCGAGCTACACCAGAGAGATCTGATCGGAGGAAACAAAACTAATTTGAAGTCTGAGCCTCACAGGGGAGCACCCAGGAGACTTCCAGATGCAGGGGTGGGGGAGACATCAGGGGACAGCGCCTGCACCCCGGAAAAGGCAGGAACCTGCCTCCTCGCGAAGCCTGTGTCCCACACTTCTCTGCCCACCGCCGGCTCCATGGTCCGTACGGGGCTGCCTCGGGCTCCTGGAGCATAAGCCGTAGATGGGGGATCCCGCCGCGTTGGGGGTGGTGAAGAAGGTGCTAGAGTGTTGGCAGCATCCCAGTCACTCAGTGACGGTCACCTTCTCTTGCTCTGTTATCTTGGATATGCTTCACATCAAGGACGGTTGAGAGGTGCACGTGGGCAGTGCCACCAGCTGCGCGCCATGCACCCCACAGCCCGCCAGCCCCCGGGTCTGATGCGCGCCTGGGGGACCCGAGGCCCCAGGGCCCCCTGCTGCCTGCACGCCCACAGAGACCAGGCTACTCGGGACTTCGTGCTGAAGGGAAGGGAATGTATTATATCTCGACGTGTGGACCCTTCCCGGACCCAGGTTGGACCCTGTCGGGAATGGGGGCTGTTACATCCGCTTCACTGATGTTTCCCAGGAGGGCTCGTGGGAGTGGGGTGACTGCTGTGTGACCCCAGAGCTTACCTGGGTGCTTGGAGAGGACGCCGCCACCCCGGGGCTGGGCCGTGGCAGGGCTCCCAGCTGGTGGTTTTGGGGGAACCACAAGTGACTCAGGGAATTGCATTCTGCCCAAGAAAATCCCACAGGCCACACCCTGACCTCGTCTCAGATCTTGTTTCCCATCCCTTTCAAAACCCCTCCACTTAAAATACTTGGTGGGGAAATTGCCCAAATGAAATGCTTGAGACACAGATTACCACTTGCTCACCCAACTCACTAATGGGGTTTGGGAATTTCTAGAAAGAAGGGTCCTGGAAACTTCACTGCTGATATGGGGACAGTCCCAGGCAGGAGGGACCAGTGGATCAGCCTGCTTGAGCCCAGGTCAATGTTCCTGGTGGCCACCCAGCATCTCCGCCCCCGTTTCCCCCCCTCATGATGATTGGCTGGTGGCCAGCCAATCAGAGCCTTCCCTGGGATTCTTCAGTTGGTTGCTAGGTCACACTCTCCCTTGCCTCCCCAGTCACAGGGTGGGATGTGGTGACATGTCTGTGACCACAGTAAGGGTCTCTCTGCCTTCTAGGAAGCTGTCCTCTGCTGTCCTAGGTGAGAAAGAGCTCAGCCATGAGTGTGGCTGCCTGTGTCTGTAACCCAGCCAGCTGCCCGGCCGCCCTCGTCAGAGGATGGCCAGGATTTGGGATACTTAGAGGATGGAGGGAAAGGCTGTGGGGCCCCAGAAGAAACCTTGCGTCCTAAGTTCTGCTCCACAAGGTGACGATGGACGCTGGAGGCCACGGCAAAGGTATTTACCTGCAACAAACAAATAACTCCCCAGCACGTCGTCCACAGCAATGTGCATCCTGCATTCTCCTTGTATGCTCCACCCGCATCGCAGGACCCCTCGGCAGGGTGAACCCCATCCCGATGCAAGTTTAACAGTGAAATCTGCTGCAATGAGCACATGTCAGAGGCTCGTCTTGTCCTTTCGTGCAGAGCAAATGTGTTCTCACAGCGGCTTCTGGAACAACGCTCCAGAGCGGATAATACGCATGTTCAACATGGCTCTGGCCTCTCTGCCGCTCGTTTCCAACATTATATATGACAGTCCCTGGTCAGCCTCGCCGCCGTGCTGGCAAGCCGGCAGCTGCTTGTCGGCATGTTAAATCAAGAGCAAATGGGATTGCGTGCCGGTCCCTGGGAACAAAAAGCAGCATCAGGATTTGGGATTTTATGAAGTAATTTAACTTAGGTAAGAACATGCTCCTGGATTTTTTTCTTTTTCCTGTCTGTTCATAAGCTTTAAAAATACACACAGGACTAGACAAGCATCACAGAAAACAGAACAACACAGGACAAATCTCACTTCCTGCTCTGTTTTCCTCTCTTTTCCAGAAGGTGAACATGGCCCCTCTCCTTTGCAAATCGGGGCGGGCCGGGGGAGGGGAGCACGCTGTGAGGTTTGCTCTCTCCTCCGCACTCTGAGGGCTCCCAGACCCAGTTAAGATATTAAAATGGGGCTCGGACATGAGGGCTGCTCCGCGGAGGGCTGCATTTGTTTGCGGCTTCAGTGAGCAGCGCTGTGCAAACTCATCCGGCCCCGGGGATGCCAGAGAGTTCTAACAGGGATTATCTGCCTCCTGAGATATAAATTCCAATTTACTCTGACACAGACTATTACCCTGCAAACGCCGGTCATCTGTCTTCAGGTGCCTGGCAGGCACTCCGCACCGGCATCATTATCTCGGGGAAATTAAACTGGCGCGGGCTGGGGGCTGCCTCCTGCCGGGGCAGGTGCCGGCGGACCTGACCTGTGCCCAGTATCCCCCTCTCCACGGCCTGCCCCGCGCTCCCTCCAACCACCCCCTCCTGCAAAGGCCGCCGAGCACCTCAGATGGTTTGCAGCTAGAAGGGGCCGTAGGAAGCCTGGCCTCGGCCAGCCTGGGGGTCCCGTCCAGGCCGAGGAGAGGCTGACGGGGCCAGAAATCGGGAGACAATAACTGGGAGGCCAAGACGGCCACGCTATGCAGACAGCTAGGGCTCTGCCCCCACGCTGAGGAGGCAGAGGAAGCCTCCCTTCCGGTTCTTCAGCCCCCACGTCCAGGGCCCCGGGCTCCAGGGTCCCCACCCCCGCTGCGGGCACCGCACAGCCTTACAAGATCTAGGACACGCTCCCTGAGTCCCACGCACGGCCCCACGTGTGCTGACATCTTTGCAGAGTTGTGAGACCGTCACCACACTCTGGTTCAGAACAGTGTCATCACGTCCAAAGAAACCCCACCCCCTCGGCTGTGTTCTCTCTGTCCCCCTCCCCCCAGCCCGTGACAACCACGAATCTGCCTTCTGCCTCCGTGGCCTTGTGTGTTCTGGATGCTTCGCATCAGTGGGGTCACACGTGTGCCTTCTCACCTCGGATGCTAGTCCCTCGTGCAGCAAGGCCACAGTTTGCTTATGTATCCACGGAGTCACGCACACGTGGGCTGCCGTGAGGGGTGCCGCCGTGAACACGGGCGTGTGAGTTCTACGTGGGGGCGCCCCAGCTCTCCTGGGGACACGGATGCATCGGGGTGGAGTTGCTGGGTCACGCGGCGGCCCTCTGTCCAGGGGCTGTGGCCGAGTCTCTGGGCCGCCGCCCATCCCGGGATCCCAAGGAGTCTTGTTGATTCATTTTGCCCCAGACATAGAAACGAAGTGCCTGTGGGCGGGGCATCTGTCACAATGTCCCCTACGGAGCGGGGACCCTTTACCTCCCCGCAGCTTCCTCACACGCAGGGGGGCTCTCACCAGCCCCAGGAGGCTCAAGGAGCAGACACAGAGCTGGGAGCCAGCAGGGCGGGCAGGCGGCCGCTCCAGCCTCAGCAGACAGGGTCTGAAAGGACAGCTGGTGCAGACGCCGCCCTGCAGATGGGGAAACTGAGGCTCTGAGGACCGGGGTGTCCCCGGGGCTGCAGCCGTGCTTGAAGCTGGGGCAGGAGTGCACAGCCAGGAGGAGACAGTCTACCTGGCAGAGGGACACATGTCCTCCAGGGATGCCCCACCATCAGGGTCTGGGGGCTAGGTCCTTCCTGCCTCCGCCACTCCAGGATGAGGGACTCGAGGCCCCGGGGCTGGAAGGGAGAAATGCGAGGCAGCGTATCCAGCTCTTTGTCACCTGCCGTGTGTCCCCAGCCGGACCTGCGTCCTGGGGCGTGTGGCTGACAGAGCACGTGCTGGCAAGCAGGACCCCTGGACTCTGCGGGACAAGAGTGAGTGTGTGTGTGCGTGCATGGTTGTGCATGCACGCGTGTATCTGCATGTGTGTGCGTGTGTGCATGTGTCTGTATGCATAGGTGTGCGTGTGTGCGTATGTGTGCAGGGGTGTGCATGTGTGAGCATGTATACACGGATGTGTGCATACATGTATGAGCACACGGGTGTGTGCAATTACATATAAGTGTGCGTGGATGTGTGCACGTGTGTGTACACATGGGGATATGGGTGTATGTGTGCAAGTATGCACGGGTGTGCATGGGTGCCTATCTGTGTGTACGAATGTGTGTGTACACGTGGGTGTGCGTGTGCATGAGTGTGCGATGTGTGCATCTAAGTGTGCGCGGACATGTGCCTGGACGAGTGTGCACATGCATGTGTGCATGGGTGTGCACGGGTGTGCACATGGGTACATGAGTGTGTACAAGAAGAATGAGTTCTCATTTTAGGGAAAAAGGGAACTGGTTTTTGTCAGCTCCATTTTTAGCCAGTCACTGCTGTTTGTCCCGATTGGATAATTTATCAAGGAAAAAAGTCAGTAGAATCAACAGAGGTACTAGGTCTGTCGATGGACGTATTGGATCCTCGAAAGGCAATGTCATTTATTTTCACCGGTAATGATCAATCAGAAGATGTAATTTTTCAAAAGGCATGATTCACGGTAGTAGCAGAAACCATAAAGTACCAAGGAATTAATCTAACCAAAAATTTAAAACTCTGATATGTGTGGGGGACGCCTCGGGGGCTCAGCCGGTTGAGCATCCGACTTCAGCTCAGGCCCTGATGTCACAGTCCGTGGGTTCGAGCCCCGCGTCGGGCTCTGTGCTGACAGCTTGGAACCTGGAGCTGCTTCGGATTCTGTGTCTCCCCCTCTCTCTGCCCCTTCCCAGCTCACACTCTGTCTCTCAATAATAAATAAACATTTAAAAATTTAAAAATTAAAAAGAAGATAAAACTGATGTGCAACCTAGAAGCTGAGCTGGATAAATAGGAAGACGCCATGCTCCCTGATGTGACAACGATGTCAGCTACCTCCAAATGAACCCACACATTCAGTGCAACCCCAACACAAGTTCTGCGGAACTCCCATGGAAGGATTAAGGGCCCTGAAGGGCGATCTCAACTTTATCAAAGAGCAAAGAGGGTAGACCCGTCCTACAACACGGTAGGAAAATAAAGGTTACACGGGGCCGGCCCCGGGCTGCGGACGGGAGCCCAGAGCTCAGGGACACGGCTGACCGCTCACATGTGGGGTCTTACGTCATGAAGGTGGCACCCACAGCCACTGGGGGAAAGACAGGGCTTGGTAGGTGGTTCTGGAAACTGGCACGGATGGGAGGATAGCCATGATCCCCGCGTGCGGGGCTTACCTGGCAAAGAGTGTTATGTATGGAATGAAGAATCAAAGGCAGAAGAAGACAGTTAGCAAACGAGATGCAGGAGGTACCTCTGGGGCTTAGGAGGCATCGAAGGTTTTATCAACAGGACTTGAAAAGTGAAAATTGTTAAGCTCAGAAAACCATCAGGGCAAAGTGAGCGGAGAGCTGCTGGAACGGAAGATGTTTGCAGTGTCTTAAATCAACAGGTGATTAAGGTGTGCCAAGTGCAAGGAGAAGGTAGTGACCCTAAGAATCAAAAATCAGTTAAGATGATGGAGGGGGGGGGCTTCTGTAGGAGGAAAGCCTTGAAGCCTGGAAGCTGACTCAGTGGCTCCCCACCACCACCCCCTCTCCCCTCCGGCCCCAGACACACAGTGGAGGGGGCGAGAGTCGCTGGGGAGGGACAGCCATTCAGAGCAAGTGTCCAGTGTTACTCAGGCAACCGCAGGATCTGTGGGCGCTGAACCCCGAAGCCCCACTCTGATGGGAGCACAGGTCCCCGGAGGGCCTGCCTGCAGCTGGGGTGTGGAGGTGGAGGCGGGGCCAAAGCCTCCTGGGCGGCCATGCGGGAAACGGGGACAAGTCAGAGATGCCGGGCGCAGCCCCGAGTGTGACTTGGTGGTTGAGGACCAGGGACTATGAACAGGTTTGTACCAGGACAGATGTTCCTAAAGGTCATACACGCACACACGAGCACAATGCCAGCCCCGAGCAGAAAGCAGAAAGCAGAAAGCGATGCAAGAAATGCCATTGACCTAAGTTAAAACTACACACACAAATGCACTTTGCAAAAACACGGTTAAAATAAAAGAAACAAAAAGCCATGGAACGCATTGCAATAGAGAGGAGGCTGCAGCGTGGGGTCAAAGGACAGAATGAGGGAGAGAGTTTAGTGAGGGTGACAGGCCAGCTGGTGACCAACCCACCTCAGCCCTGGGAGCTTTCGAGGACCGACTCCCCACCTCCCTGCCCTGGGCTGGTGTTTGAGGAGCCTCTGACCATCCTGCACCCCTCTACCCATGGCTGCACCTGCCTGGGGGGGTTCTGGGAGCACGATGTGTCCCCGTTCTTCCCCAGACACCCCACAAGACTGCCCTGCCCTCTGGGTGGCTCCCCATTGCTGGCGGGCACCCCATGGAGGACCATGGTCACCTCGCCGGGGGGAGAAGAGGCCAAGTGGAGGAAGGTAGAGAGAGACCTGTGTTTGCACCAGGCGGAAGGCATCCTCGTCCACTTCTAAGGTCTCCCCGGAAAGGGGTGCAGAGGCCCAGCTGCATCCCGTCTCCCCCCGATGAGGGCTTCGGGTGAGGAAGCCACGGTCCCAGGCGCCCTCAGAGATGCGGGTCGTTGCTGGGAAGGCCCCGTCCCACGGCCCACAAGTCACAGGCACTCCCTTCTCTGACACTTGTCCGGGAGAGGACCCCACCCCGCCAGGGCCGGCTCTCCAGGCCTCCCCATCTGCCCTTCCTTGCACAGTGTGGGTCCTGGGCCACTGGTCTTCCACGGGGCCTCCGGGCGGTGTTGACGCCCCTTCCTCAGTGGATGTGAAGCTGGGGGGAGGGTCCCCTCTGTGTCACAAGACAGGCCTGTTGCCTGCCCGCCGTCCCTGTTGGTGCAACGGCAGGGACTCTGGGTAAGATGGCACACGGAGCTTGCGCGGGGCCAAGACGCGGCTCAGCCTCTCCAGACATTGCCTTCTGGGCCGTGGGTGCCCAGAGAGGCTGCGGACGCCTGGAGGGCAGGGGAAGGGGCGTGGGACGGGTAAGATCTCGAGGGCCAGCCAAGAAACCAGGTCACCTTTGGGACTTGGGACAGCGAAGACAGGACTTCCTTCTGACAGCTGACTGGGGGGAGGGGTGCAGCAGCCGCCCGCCCACTGGGGCCACTCTGGGGGGGCTCCCCTCTGGGGCCCTGAGCACTTGCACCTCTCTGAGCCCCTTCTTCCGCAGAAAATACGAAACATCAAACTTCACAGCTGTGGAGGCTCAAAGACATACATAGGCTGGGCCAAATCTCACCCATTTTGTTCTGATTCTAAAAGAAATTAGGGGCGCCTGGGGGGCTCAGGCGGTTAAGCGTCCGACTTCGGCCTAGGTCATGATCTCGCGGTTCGTGGGTTCGAGCCCCGCATCGGGCTCTGTGCTGACAGCTAGGAGCCTGGAGCTGCTTCAGAGTCTGTGTCTCCCTCTCCCTCTGACCCTCCCCTGCTCACACTGCCTCTCTCTCAGAAAGAAAGAAAGAAAGAAAGAAAGAAAGAAAGAAAGAAAGAAAGAAAGAAAGAAAAGAAAGAAAGAAAGAAAGAAAGAAAGAAAGAAAGAAAGAAAGAAAGAAAGAAAGAAAGAAAGAAAGAAAGAAAGAAAGAAAGAAAGAAATTAAAAAGCAAAGTTTTGTAGGCCCCTGAAGGTGTCACAGGCTGGACGCTGTGTCCCCAGGGCCTTTAGGACTGGACCGCGCTGGGGGCCCGCAGAGCCTGTGTCTGAGCCCCGACCGCTGGAGGTGGCACGGTCCTCCGATCCTGGGGCACACACCCAGAGCCCCCACACCCTCAGCACAACAGCCGGGACCCTGCTCAGCTGCCAGGGGGCGGGGGGCCCGAAGGAAGGGAGGGGCGAGCCAGGGTGCTTCAGTTCGCAACAGTGACCTGGAATCCAAGGGGTTCCTCCTCCCAAGTTGTGAGACAGCGGAACAGAAACTCGGGTCAGACTCGGGCACGGCGGCCAGGCCAGGGAGGGTGGCGGCTCCTTGGAGCCGGGGGGGCGGGTGCAGGGGGAGGGGGTGAGACCAGCGCCCATGGTCACTGACCCCTTGGTCTATCGTTGACCCAGACTGCGTGCACCGTCCTTGCTCTGGAGTCCTCAGATCCACCCCGTTATCCTCAGTCACGAGAGAGAACTCAGAGAGGTTGAGGGACTGGCCAAAAGTCACACAGCCTGGACCTGACCAGGCCCAGGGAGACCCGGGTCCGTGTGTACACAGAGCCCTGTCACTTCCCCAGTGAAACAAAGACTAGCTTGCTCGTGAGGGAGGAGCTCCACTCGGGGACCCTGACCTTGGGAGGCGCGAACCCCAGCACTTGCGGACAGCACCGGGTGGCCAGCCTGGGCTCCACAAGCATGTGGTGACAGCTGACCAGGGCAGGGGGCCCCACAGAGCCCCGGGCCAGGCCCCCAGCGTGTGCCGGACTTGAAGACAGGACAGGGGTGGGATGCTGGAGCCCAAGGGTCCCAGAGCCCCTGAACGAGAAGACGGGAGGTTCATAAGCTCAGCCCACTGGAGGGCAGAAAGGGCCTCCCCCCAGAGGGACAGCACAGGGCAGACGAGAGCAGGACTCAGCCTGGAGCTGGACGACGTCCAGGAGCGGAAGGGGGCACACGGCGGGGGGATGGGTGGGGGGCGTCAGGGCTGGAAACCCAGGGGCGGGAGCGCCTCTTAGGCGCTCAGGGCTGTTTCCGTGGGCGCGCCGGCCAGGCGCCCCCTCTGCCTGGATTGGACGACTGCCCTCCCCCCACGGCCGGGACTTCCGGGTGCACCATCCTGACCTTGCGGGGGTGCTCATTGCTCCCCGAGTCTGCAGGGGTCACCCCCGATCATCAAAGCTAGGCTTCCCGGAACGACCCCGTGCCCTCCCACAACCACAGAGGTCACAGCCACAGCTTGGAATCTGAGGGGTGTGTGCACAGACCCCACAGGCCACCGCCCCTTCCCCAGGCACAGGCCTGAGTCCTCGAGGAGCAGCGAGGGGGGGCAGGGCACCGTCCAGCCCAGCGGACGTGCCCGGCCGTGGCCCAGGCCCCAATCTGGCCTCGGCCCCTGCTCCTGGGAGGCAGCCGCCCGGAGGGTGGGGCCCTCTGGTCCTACGGTGAATAGCCCTTCGGAGGCCCCAGCCAGTGACACCTTCCCGAAGCCCCGCGTGTCCGCGCGCTTGTGAGCACGTACAATGCAAATACCCCTGTTCTGCCGTTAGGTGATTACGCGAGCCCCCTCCTCTCCCAAATATCTTTGGCTGCATTTGTAGGAGCACTTTTGAAAATCCTATCGAGTCCTAAAAGCACAAGAGCATTTATAAATGCAGCACGGGAGGCTCAGATTAAATATTTATAAAAATTACTTTTTTTAGGGGCGCCTGGGTGGCTTAGTCGGTTAAGCGTCCGACTTTCGCTTGGGTCACGATCTCGCGGTTCGTGGGTTCGAGCCCCGCGTCGGGCTCTGTGCTGACTGCCAGCTCGGAGCCTGGAGCCTGTTTCAGAGTCTGTGACTCCCTCTCTCTCTGACCCTCCCCTGCTCACGCTGTCTCTCTCTCTCCTAGAAATAAATAAAACGTTAAAAAAAATTACTTTTTTTAGCGCTTAGCCCATCTCTCCATTAAACAGACTTTTGAAAACAACACTGAAGAAGAATTTCTGGCTTGCCAGGCTAAAAGTGCTTCTGTGTTTAATAGTCTTTTGTGGCCCTTCCACAGCAATGCCACGGCACGTAGGAGGTCACGGCTTTTCTCTCTCTCAAGATTTAATGGTGTCTTTGAAATCACGACTTCCTGAAAGAAGATTATTCCCAGGAGGACCCCGTCTCTAGGGCTGCGGGGTCAGGGCTCAGCTCTGGGTTTACAGCCGCGCACGGGTGTCGTCCTCACCACCAGGGGCTCGGTCCAGGGGAGGCCTGTCCTGTACCCCCTCCACCCGGTTCAGGGCTCGCCTCTGAGCAGGGGCCGGTCAGGGAGCCTGAGGCCGGAGCAGAGGCTACACAGCACCCTCCAGCGACAGACAGAAACCCTGAGCGCTTTCCCGAAGGGGCCCCGACACCCCACGTGCCCCAAGGACTGTGTGCTTCTCAGACCGGCTCAGCCCTATTCCCAGGGCAAGGAAGGGAGAATCCACCTTGGACCCTTCCAGATGCTCTCCAAGTGGACCGGGCCACAGTGGCCAGTGTTTGGGGGACCCGAACAACACAAGGGCCACGTGCTGGCCAACATGGGGACACCCTGGCCAGGCTGGGGATGGGGGTCCCCTCGGGGTATGTGGGGCGGCCGTGGGGGGAGGGCTGGGCACCCCGTTGGCTGACACAGGCTCCCCTGCCAAAGCCACCGTCCCCTCCCTGCTGGCCTCCTGCCCTGCTCAAGCGCCGTCTGCCCTCGTCCCGCGAGAACCCAGGAGTCAGGACGGCGCAGCTTCGTGGGGAAAGCGGGGCTGGGGGCTGGCACCTCGGACAGGCCACGCCGCCTCTGAGCCGGGGTCGGCCCACAGCTTCCCGCCAGGGCTGGCCCGGCGATGAGGAATCTTGGTCACGGCCTGACAGTGGCCACGGGAACTCGGAGGCGCACGGGTGTGGCCACCAGCCCTGTCCGCCGGCTCTGGTCTTGAGACTCCCAGAAACCCCCTCGGCCAGCAGGCGCCCTCGCTGCCCAGTTGCGGTGAGGCGCGAACAGATGAACAAGGCGGGCGCGGCCACCCCACGCGCTCTTAGCGAGGAAGCAAATGTCTTTATTGAGAAACTGTGTGGCAGGTGAGAGCCCGTGAGTCACTTCCTCTCACCCCTGCGGAGGGGACACCGGGCGTCAGTGTCCCCGAAAGGCACAAAGCAGAGAAGGCCCCGCGAGGCAGGGTGAGGACCCTGAGCCCGTGCTGCCTTGCCCGTCTCTCCGGCCACGGTGCGTGTGCGCGGGGTCCCGACGGAGGGGCTGCTGGCGTTGCGCTAGGTGAGCCGCACCTTCATCTCCGACACCTTATAGCTGTAGTTGTACCCTCTTCCCGTGTGCCAGTTGATGCCGTTGGCAAAGCTGTTGTGGGGGCCCCCGAGGTAGTGACCGTTGAGGTTCGACAGGTGACACTTGTGGTACCACCAAGCTCCCAGGTACTGCCTGGCACAGTTTTGGGGACTGGAATCGTTGTCCTGGTCTTTGGTGGAGAAGGTGTAGTTGTTGTGGTACGACAGGGAGTCGCCTGCTCGGAGGGGAAAGGGGGCCATAGTACCTGGATCCCAGGTCTAGGCAAGAGCTGCCATGTCCAGGTGTGCAAGTAGCGCACTGCACAACTCTAAGAGATGCCAGCCAACAATACGTGCTGCCTGACGCCCCCTCTTCTGGCCCAGCCCTGACAGCTGACAAGCAACCTGTCTTGGAGGGGAGGCCGCCCGCTGCCTCGGGAGTCCTAGCTTTCTCAACAGAGACCTCCAGGCACCAGGTGGCAACATGAGCTGCACAGCGATGGAGCCCTTTTCCTGTCGTTAAGGGAGTAAATAACACCACCTCCTGTGGGACTTTTTACTAGACGTGTCACATCACTTCATGGGAACCATCAGGTGTGGGTGCGCTGTATTTGCACAAGGAACCTTGCACGGCCGCCACCTCCCGACGTCACGCAGAGCCCGGATGCGAAGCAGGCGCTCTCTGCTCTGAGCCCCGGGCCACGTGGCCCAGGGGGGACGCTCACCTGCGCTGCCATCGACGAAGGTCCCCAGGACCAGCCTGTACTTGTCGGCCTCGCCCGCCATCTTGAACGAGCTGTACTTGGCGAATCTGTGGTTGCCGTCGAAGTCCACAAGGTCGACACGGAGCTCGCTGGTCCCTGTCACGGAAAGGCCGTAAGGTCCCCACAGGGGAGACCGTCCACATGGGGAGGAGGGAGTAGAGGTGGGCTTTTAGGGGGTGTCTGAGCTTGACGAGGCGGGGAAGTTTCTGGCACCGTCATGTAGAAGGTCCTAGGCTATGGGAGGGATGGGAATCTACTTCCCCCTCGGTGTGTGGCCGCAGCTTGGCACTATTTCACCCCCACGATGTGCAATATCCCTGGAGGGCAGTGATGCCGCTCAGCCCAGTGCGGAAACCGGGAAGTTCAGGGTGGACGTGGATGCGTGTTTCAGGAGACGGGTGGGGGAACCGGGCAGGGAGGAGGGGTGGACACGCAGTCACTGTGGGCCGGGAAGCCACAGGCAGCAGGCGCTGTCCTCATCCAGACCCGCACAGCGGGACAGAGGACCGGGCTGAGGGGTATCACTCTTCCCCTGGCAGGGGCCTCCAGGGAAGGGAAATGGTAGAGGAAGAAGAATTAGGGCTGGGGGTGGAGGCAGCCCCTGGAAACCTCTGGGTCTCTCCTATCTTAGGATCTAAGACACCAGGGTCACCGTGCTGGCAGGAGGCTGTCACCAGGGCTCTGAAGTCCCACCCAACGTTGTGGGATGAAGGCAGAACTCAGGCACACGGGCTGGCACAGAGTCGAGGCCCCTGCTCCTGGAGGGAACCCCGCGCAGGAAGAGGGGCCAGGTCCTCGGCTCCAGGGGGCCCAGGGCTCAGGTCAGGGGCTCAGGGATGTCGAGGCCCTACCCTGGGCGGTCAGGGCGTGGATGTTGTCATTTCCCAGCCAGAACTCGCCCAGCTGGCTGCCGAAGCCCTGCTTATACGCGGCCCAGTCGCGAAAGAAGTCCACGGAGCCGTCGCACCTTCGCTGGAAAACCTGTGGACGGAGAGGGCCTGGGGCCGGGTTATCGCAGACCGCAGGGTGGACAGAGCCCACAGGTGGCGGGGTGGGGGGGAGGCGACGGGAACAGAGAGGGTGGGCGAGAAGCCCGAGGACACACAGCCCCTGAAGTCCCCACCCCTTCCCGTGGGGGCTCACCCCCACCCAGGTATCTGGTTCTCCCCGGCCTTGCTGGGAGGGAAGGGTCAGCCTGATGGGGACAATGGACAACGTGACAAAGGCCATGGACAGTGTCCTCCCCGCAGGCACGCAAGTGCTCCATGCGCCTGCAGGCAGAGCCCCATCCCCGCGAGCACCCCTGGGCCGCCCCGCGGCCCCCACACTCACGGTCCAGCCCCCGCCGTCCGTGTCCATGTCGCACAGCACGGTCAGGGGCCGGCAGTCGGGCAGGTAGATGGTGTGCCAGCCGCTCAGAGAGCGCCCCCTCGTGAGCAGATCCTTGCAGGTCCGAGGGCCTGAGGATAGACGGGGAACCGGTGTCAGAGGCCAGGGAGCCCTGGGGAGGGGGGCGGGGACGGGGGCTTCTGCAGGGGTGCAGGGGCCCGGGCCAGCCAGTGGTGACAGTCAACCCACTCTACCTGGCCATCCCCACCCCCAGGGCTGCCCGTGCCCCCCAGCCCCCCGGACCCCTGGCCTGAGGGAGCATTTTCGCTTCCTGACCAAGTCGCGGGGGGCGGGCGCCTATTACTGAGGGACCGAGGGGGGAAACGCAGCCCAGTGTTTGGTCTTGGATTCTGGAACTGGGGGTGGGGGGGCCTCCCTTCTGCCGCTGCCCCAGCAGGAAGCCCGTCCCGGCTCAGGTGTAGAGGTCGGGGGTGCGGTCAGTCACCTGTGTCACAGGAATGCGGCGACCCTGGATCTCCTGTTTGTGGGCAGAGGACACACGTGTGACAGTCTGGAAACGGAAGCCCCGGTCCCTTCGGCCCCACGAGCTCCAAGGACAGTACAGAATGGAGACATGAAGGGACACGTCCAGGGCAGAGCCGTGGGGTCCCAGGGATGGGGACACTGTCCTTCTCTGGGAGAAGGTGCACGGGGCCCGCGGGCTGAGGGGCAGCACCATCCGTGGGGGCCCCTGGGGTCCCCGTGACCATCTCGTTGGGGCCCCAGATGCTCGGTGGGGCAGGACCAGACGGGCCCTGGTCGCCGGGCCGGCAAACTTCTGCCCCTGGGAAGCCGGGGCCGTGGGGGCCGTGCGCACACGGATCACGTGAGTGCGTCCCAGAGTTTTGTGAGGTTGCCCTTCCTGGCTTGTCAGTGTGTTTGACACGTAAATGAGCGTAAACACGAGGCAAAATAAGTGAAGTGTCCACATTCAGCAATGATGTTGGCTCTCCATTACCAGGTCCAATTACTCCCGTCCCCATCCCCTTGTCCCTGTCCCCCGCCCCCGTCCCCCCGTCCCTGTCCCCCATCCCTGTCCCCTGTCCCCTGTCCCCATCTCCCACCCTGTCCCCCGTCCCCATCCCCTGTCCCCTGTCCCTGTCCCCCATCCCCTGTCCCCTGTCCCTGTCCCCCATCCCCGTCCCCCGCCCCCATCCCCTGTCCCCATCCCCCATCCCCTGTCCCCGTCCCCCTGTCGTCCCCACCCCTGTCCCCTGTCCCATCCGCCATCCCTGTCCCCCCGTCCCCATCCCCTGTCCCCCTGTCCCCATCCGCCATCCCTTGTCCCCGTCCCCCATCCCCCGCCCCCGTCCCCATCCCCGTCCCCTGTCCCTGTCCCATCCCCGTCCCCCATGTCCCCTGTGTCCCATTCCCTGTCCCCTGTCCCCGCCCCCATCCCTGTCCCCTCCCCCCATCCCCGCCCCCCCGTCCCCGTCCCCCCATCCCTGTCCCCTATCCCCTTCCCCCATCCCCTGTCCCCGTCCCCCTGTCCCCGTCCCTGTCTGTGTACCTCTCTCCTTTCTCTATGGACAGTCACCCCAGGGGTCTTCACTCTTTATCATGTTACCTTTGGGCCCCGGTGGCCCTGCCTTCCCAGGGGGTCCAGCCAGACCAGGAGCTCCTGCAAATTCCAAAGACACGTGCATCACGGGCAAAGGGCAGCCACAAAATTCCGCTTGAGATCTTTCCCCAAGTAGGAAGGCCCACCCGGCCCCCGTTATCCTCAGAACGGCTGCCTCGCGGTGACAGAGCAGCCATGGGCGTACGGGTGGGGACCAGCCCGTCCCCCGGAGCCCGGGCCCCAGGGCCACCGCCGATTCCTGCCTGCGCAGACCCCCGTGTGCTGGGCCCAGGCCCGGACCACCCCCCAGAGCCCGCTGTCTAGGGGGGGCCTGGAACATGGGCATGTCCTCCAAGACCCTGACACGCGTCCCCAGGACGCGGCGGCCTCTCCTGCAGTGAGGCCCTGCAGTGTGTGTTGGCTCGGCTGAGCCCCACCCCTGGATGCCGTAGAGTTCGGGGACGGCAAGACCCCCTCCATGTAGGATCTGACTCCATGTCCGGAGCGGAGCCATGTGGCCTCCCAGGACCTGGGGTCAATGCCAGGAGGCCCCCCGTGGGCCGGACCTAGAGCAGAGCCCTCCTCTCTCCTGAAGCCACTTCAGGTGGCTGGTGAGGGGCCTGGGAGGGGCAGCCCGGGCTCAGAGAAACAGCGGGACCACGAGCAACGGGCTCCCCAGCCCCCGGGTGGGGCCACGGCCAGGTGGGGTGGGGCCGGGCCAGCCTGGGGACAGAGTAAAGCTCCCGCTGCTGAAAGCCTGGTCCCTGGGAGGTGGGCCGCTTTGCTGCTTCTTCACCTCCATGCTGCCCCGATAGACACCCTGCCCTCCAGCCCATGGTGCTGAGCGGGCACTGTCCTCCGGTCCCCAGGGCTGACCCGGGGCACCCACACGGTCCCTGAGCCTGGACACCTCTTAGAATGTGAGCCGGAGGGGCTCCCAGCTTCCCTGCCTCCAGAGCTGTGTCCCCACCAAGTGCCCTTCAGCATGCACCTAACCACCCCAGTCTTGGGGCGCCCACCCCTCAGCAAGGCCCCAGATGGGCTGCTGGTGCGCCAATGCCTCTATGCAGGCTCGGGTTGACCCCACGCCAGGAGGGCACCCACTCTGAGGGAGGGGCGCCCACACATGGCGTGCCCGCACATGTCGCCTTCACCTGTCCCACGTCCCGCCCGCCCTCCCCTTTCCTGGTGGACTCGGGGAGGGTGCTGGCCCCTGCGTGCCTCAGGTTCCTCATTTGAGGGAGACATAGAAGAATGTGGTGGCCTCGAGATCGGGGAGCTACGTCGGGGCCAGACCGCTCTCTTCCCGTGGCCTGGAGAGCCGGTCCTGGCTCCGGGACCAGGGAGCAGACATCCCGTAACAACAGTCAGGGGGGTGGGCGCCGACCCCCTCAGTGCAGGAGAAAATCGTGTAGAACTCCTGACCCCCAAAACGTAACTGCCAAGAGCCCACCGTTGAGTGTCACTGATCCCACAGACGGTTGCCTGACTCATCGCTGCCTGTTCTGGGCACGTACGCTGTGCTCTTACTGCATAGGGAGCCGCAGAAGAGAAAATGTCAGCACGAATCATAAGGAAGAGGAAATGTTCTCACAGCACTGGACTGACTGCATTTATCAAAAAATCCACATAGTAGCAGAGGTGCGTAGTTCAAACCCACGCGCTCGAGTCAACCGTACCCCAAATGTGAGCTCCTAAAACATTCGGAGACCAGGTCCCTCGTACAGGAATGTCAGCGTCTGATGGACCTTCTGGTGGCGTCTGATCTGGTTCTGAGCAGGGCCGTGGCCAGAGCTCTGGCCAGAGATGTGTGGGGACCTGCCCACCCCAGGGTCTGAAAGGAGAAGGGCAGGGGCTCGGTGCCCCGCCCCCACCGCCCGATCCGGGTGCACGTACCTCTCTCTCCCTTGGGCCCCGCGTCCCCGGGCAGCCCCGGGCAGCCTCGGAGGATGGTCAGCTTGTCGGAGCCCTCCAGACCCAGCACCTTCACCTCTGCGGAGAAAGACAATGTGCCAGGCAGGCTCCGCACCTGGGCTCAGAGGCCCCCCGATCCGATGACCTGCCCGTGCGGTGACCTCGGGCCTGGGCAGACTGCTGGGGGCCACTGGAGGGTCTTCCCGCCTCTGGTGCAGACGTGGTCTGTCCCCCCACCCGCCCTGCCATGGGTGCTGGTCAGGGGGAGGAGATGACCTCGGAGCCTGTGTTGACCCGCGGGAGCACAGCCCCTCAGTGCTGTGTGTCCTTGGGCAAGACATCAACCCCTCTGGGCTTCTGCCCTCGGGCCACCAAGAGGCTAGGAATAGGGTTGGGGGGAAGGAGGACACATTAGGCAACGCAAATGATTAAAATCTGAGTGGGACCCACGGCGTTTAGAATGATCTCCATAATCACTGGGGACTTCGAATACATAATGACAATGGATGTTTATAAGACACTTGGGGAATTTGGGTCAATGTCGAAACGCCCCCCAGACCTTGGGCGTGCGATCCCACAATCCCGAGCTGGAGAGGGACTCGGAGCAACGGCTCGCAGAGCTGGGAGCGGAGATTCTGTACTGCGGGCAGCCAGGTGTGTGGATTCCAGAACCAAAGTATGCCTCCAAGCGGCTCCTGGGGGAGCACGGAAATCACCCACTCCCGCAGGGCGGCCGCTGGCGGCCGTGTCACGGGGCGTCTCCGTCCTCACCTTGTTGGTCAGAACAGGTGTAGGCTTCATTTTTAAATTTGCTTAATTTTTGCTCATTATAAAATAATACGTGGCAATTTTAGACAAATTAGAAAGCAAGCCCTGATTAGGGAAGCAAATTGAGCGTCCTGCGACATTCTAGTGAAGGGCCACATGTGTTTCTGGCTTCGCTCGTTCCAGACCTTTCCCCAGGGTCACGCAGGGCAATTGTCTTCCCTGTCCTGCCCTCCCGGCCTCATGCAGTAAAGGCAGCGGCTCCTGGGTCTCCTGTCCCGCCCGATGAAGAAGTGATCCTTCCACGGACGGGGGCTGGCGCACTCCCTCGCTGCTGGCCCAGAAAAGGTGACCTGGGGCCTGTGATGGTGTCTCCCTTTCGCTGTCACCTCAGCGACACAGTGGGGTTCACCTGTCCCCGGAGCCAGAAAGTCCCCCAGGCCCGGTGCCAGCGGCACAGATCCGACCTGGGCGGCACTCTCGCCCTCTGCCTTTCCCTTCGGCGTCCGCGTGACACCCGACGGTCACCCCTGCACGCAGACCCCGAAGCCCGGAGGGGAAGGAGTCCGGGGTTGGGGTCCAGACGGCACGTGCCCTCTGGTCAGGCTGCCCCTATGTCTCTGCCCGGCAGCCTCCTTGTCCGGAAAATGGTGCTGAAAACATGCTGTAATAATGAAGGACCGTGGGCAGAGGGCTTAGCGCGGGTCGGACACAGCCCGTGGGGTCGGTGAGCGGGGCCGCCGGTTTCCAGACCTGATCAACATCAGGCCTGCTCACCTGGCGTGCGACTCACCTGGACAAGTGTCGGCAGTCCAGGCCACAGTGCACAGGAGGGCGACGATGGCCAGGACAATGGGTCCCGCAGCCGTGGAGGCTCTGCCCCCCTCCATGGCTCCGGTCCGTGCCACCCGAGGGGCCCCCTGGCTCTGAGGCCGCGACTGTCCACCTTCACCTCTGGGTCTTTCTCACGCGGGTGACTACTTCCTCCTGAGGCTTGTGGCGCCAGTGGGAGGCGGGATGGCCGCGTGCCCTGCTGAGCAAGCATCCTGTTTAAGGGGCTCCACTTCCCCTTGGCTGGGACACTTCCCAGGAGAAACTGCACAGCCCTGGGTGGAGAAGGGCCAGCCTGCCCATTTGTGTCTTTAGGGAAAGCCCCGGCCACCCTCTCTGACCCCGCAGCTGGTGGACGGAGGTCCCAGGCCGCAGGGTTTGGACAACCAATCATTTGCACCCAGTGGGCTGCAAGCCTAGGGTGGGCAGAAGGGGGGGGGAGTGTCTGCTGTGGAGAGTCATGGCCAGGATGCAGGGAGGTGGCTGCTGACCAACCACAATGCGAAGGGGTGTAGGTCGCCAGGCCACAGGGATGTCACCAAGAGCACAGAGGAGAGGCCGTGGACCACACTGCAGCATCTTCAGGCTGGGGGACATGAGGGAGGAGGAGGGGAGGGGAAGGGGAGGAGGAATCACATCAAATTGCCCCAGCCACCTGCCACCTGCCCTCGAGACGGGCATCTCTGGGATACAGCCAGAAGCCCAACCCCACCCACCAGCAGCCCCTATCCGGGTGTTGCCCTGGAATCGTGACCCCCATCATTAGACAGTTATGAGGCTTTAAATTTCCTAAGTCAGCAATGGAACGAGAATTATTCACAAGCCCCTTAATGAGAGTCATCAAAATGTGCCTGTTACCTACGGAAGAAGGAAGAAGGCTTATACACTGAGCTTTAACATTTAGCCTAAGGAATCACTGGGATTCAGAAGTCATCACTGTAACAAACTTACCGATAACATTTGAGTTTATTTTAAAGATAGTAACACACTGAGCCGTCGTCCCTGGGCAAGAACCAAGCAGAGCCTCCTCGGAGTCTCCTCGCTGTGAGAGGCCACAGGGGAGTGAGTCCACACTGCAGGGCTCAGGCCCAGGAACGCTACTACGACTTCGAGGGCATCTCTTATTGTGGGTGGGGAAACTGAGGCACAGAGAAGGAAAGGAGGCTTGTTACAGGTGCATCAGGATTAGAATCTGGCTCCCCGGAGTCCATGGAATGCTCACACCGCCCTCCGCCTCTCTTCTGTCCTCCTCCTTCTGTCCGGAACCCCCTGCCCCTGCCCCTGGCTTCAGGCTCAGGGCTCCATCTGTCCCTGCCCAACCGCACCTGCGCAGGAATCAGACATCCTCACCTGCCCGAGGGAGGCTCCCGGCTGCAGCAGAAAGACTACTCGGTGGTAACCCAACAATCCATTCGGGCACGAGGATCAAAACAGAAGTCCTGTCATGGCTTCCTTGCCTTGGCGCTCCCTGCTCCAGAACTTTCCAGAAGTTTCCAGAAGCTGGTCACTGTTGGTTCCTGTCAAGCATTTCCCAAGCTGGTACACCAGTACGTGGCTCCCACTTGTGTTGGCCTCACAAGCAAGAGAGAGGAGGGATATTTAGTGAGCACCTACTAAGTGCCAGGCACCGCTCTGTGCCCCGTGACACAGTGGTGACAAAGTGCACAGGTCAGTACACTCTTGGGAAGGCAGCAAAGAGGCAGACAGACAAATACATAACAATGTGATATGATACAATTTTTAGTTTTTTTTTTAAAACATGTATTCATTTTTGAGAGAGAGAGAGAGACAGAACATGAGTGGAAGAGGAGCAGAGAGAGAGGGAGACACAGAATCCGAAGCATCTCTAGGCTCTGAGCTGTCAGCACAGAGCCTGACGCGGGGCCTGAACCCACGAACAGTGAGATCATGACCTGAGCTGAAGTCAGAGGCTCAACGACTGAGGGGCCCCATAATGTGATATAATTGGAGGAAGCAATGGGCACCCAGAAGGACACGCCCACAGCCTATCATTAATGGTTAATCAGGTGGAAACGGGTGACACCTGAAATCTCCGTGGCTGCACACAGAGCAGCGGTATCAGCCCCCTGCGAGTGCTCCGGCTGGGCGCCTCTCCTCCCGGAGGGGCTGGGGGGCCCACGCCCCTCCCACAGCCATCTCTGCCACCTTCCACGTGGGGCCCCCATCCAGAGGGTCATGTTCACTCCAGACAAGCATGGAGGACCCTGCAGGGGCAGCTTGAGGCCTCCCCCTCGCCCCCTTCCCTGGGGGGGCCAGTACTGCGCCCCGGCTGACCCCTGGGAAGGGTGAGGAAGGCGGCTGGGTTGTGTGACAGGGGTGAGTAGGGTGGGGGGAGGGAAGCGGCCACCACTGAGCACACAGAACACGTCACCGAGACTACCCAGAGGGCATTTGCAAGGTCACCGCTTGCACGGTGATGCTTTTCCGCCCGCTCATGCTCGTGATCGTGCCCTTGGAGTGCATGTTTTGCAGGCGGCCCATCCCCGGACCCTGCTTCCTCCCTCCGTGCCGACCAGCCCCACTTCCCGGTCCCCCTACCTTACGTTTAGCACAACATTTGACCGGGGGCGGGGGGCGCTGTGCTCTGTCTACCTTCTGGGTCTTTGGTTGCTGTTCCTCCTTTGTCCTCGCTCGCCCAGCTTTCTTCAGGATGGCCTGCTTTTCTTGGTGTTTCATGCTCTCTCTGCCTCGACTCTTTCGCTCTCTCTCTCCCTCCCACCCCCCACCTCTCTCTCTCTCTCCCTCCCTCCCTCCCTCCCTCTCTCTCTCCCTCTCCTCCCTCTCTCTCCCTCCCTCTCTCTCTCTCTCTGTTCTGCATTCAGGGGTTGTGCAGGGTTCCCTGGGGCATCATAAATAACTGATCATGTTCCCCTGGGGCGTCTGTGATGCCAGGTCACAGATCACAGACAGACCATCCGAGATCCTTTTTCCTGTAGTTGTTACAGATTCTGCTGCTACGAACGTTATGAGCCCCACAATGCATTTCTGGTATTTTTCTCTTAAAAATTCAACGGGCTTTTAACAGCCTTTGGAAAAGAGGGGAAAAGTGTTTGGTACATATTTACCATCTCTGCTGAATTTCTGTTTGGTATCATTTCCCATCAGTCCCAAAGAACTTTCTTCTTCGTTTCAGGGAAGGTCAGTCTGCAGGCAGGAAATTCTCTCAGTTTTCGATGATTGGGAGAGTTGCCTTACTGCATTTTCATGTTTGAATTGTGGTTTTGCTAGAAATGCATTCTAGGTGAAGACTTTCTGTCTCTCAGCATCTCGGACATCCTTCTGTGGCCCTCTGGCCTCTGTCACTGTGAGAAGCTCCTCTTGTTCTGGTCAGATACTACAATTTTTATTTATGATATTTACAGTTGTTTCATTTCTCAGAGTTTCCTGATCTCTTTTGAAATCCCTCATTTCTTCAGCCATTACATCCATCTTATCTCATATATTATATAACATATATTTATTTTGAAGTCCGTGCTTATAAGTGCTAACATCTGAGGCACTGTTCATTTGTTTCTATAGATTTTCATTTGTTCATTTGTTTCTATTGACTTTTTCGCTCTTGATCAGGGGTGACAGTTTCCTTCCTTTGTGTGTCTAGTAAACCTTGGTTCTGTGCGAGACATTGTGATATCACATCACGGAGACTCTGGACCCCCTGCTCTTCCTCGGAAGAGAGTAGAGCTTTGTGCTGGCAGCTCTGGGACCAGGCTTGTTAAGGTGGCCCCTGTCCTTAATCCTAGGGCATAACTTCAGTCCTTTTACTCAACGGTTGGGTCTCCTGGGGTTTCAATAGAAAGCCTGACATGCTTACCAGAGCCATCTAAATGACCGCAATTGAACTCCAGTAGCCTCTTGGCACTGGGAAGTTGGCCTCATGCATGTTCAGACTGGCAGTCAGCCAAGGACAGGGGAGACTGGGACAAGCAGCTTTGGGGGCTTCCCCACATGGCTACCTCACTTTTAGGATTTTCCAGGTCACCCCCACTGCTCTGTAGCCTAGATCTCTGACTCCAAATCCTTGACGTGCTAAAACAGCCTCCTTCTGCTTGAGCAAAGCTCTCCTGAAATTACGGGGACCAGGGAGGGCCCTCGAGAGAAAGCTGGGGTATAGCACTTCTATCCCACATGGTTCCTTTCTCTATCGCTTACCCCACAGCCAGTTTCTGCTTTTTGTCACTTTGCTTTGCCTTCAAATAGTTGTATTTTCATAGAACTTATTGTTTCTGTGGGCAGAAGAGACCAGTGATCAGACACCAGGAGTCTGAAGGGTGAGGTTTCTAAGCTCTTTGTTCTAGGGAGCCACTATGAAGAGGTGGTATCAGGGAAGAGACTTGAAAGCCATGAGTCAGATACACAGTATTTCAGGAGGGAGTCTTATAGAAGCGGGAAGAGGCTCGGTGGATCTGAGGGAGAGCAGGGAGGCAGGCATCAGAAGGAGGGAGGAGCTCATCCTAGGAAGCAGCACGGGAGGTGCCCACTGTGCAGAACACTGGTATCCAGTCTCGTACTGAGCGGGACAAACCTTCCAGTGACTCTGATGCAAGTTCAAGTATAAGAACCTTTGGCCTACATTTTCCAGCGAGTTCCAGGCCCTCACTTCTGACTCCATAGGCTTTCCTTGAGCATGAAGAAGAACCCCCTCCTCACCCGTGATGAACCGGTCTTCCTTAACTCCAAATCGCTCCCATCACCTGGTCCCAGAAGCCCCAGGCACGGAGCCCGGATCCACATTCTCTGTGGCACCTATGAGCCTAGACGTGGAGCCCTGCTGCACAGTCCCCTCCACTCCCAGGTGACTGTCAGTGGAACCAAAGGCTGGGTCAAGCTGGGCTCTTACAAGTGTGGCCAGCCTCTGCCTCTAAAGAATGTGCACTATGGGTGATCGTGGCTAACACTCGCTTGCACAGTTGTTATGAGGTGCCAGAAATCCTTCTAAATGACTTCCATGCCCATCACGAGGGCCAGGTGGGCAAGACTCCAGGGAGCTGAGTCAGAGCCATGGGATCACGAGGCCCGTCAGCCTGGGGGAGCACTCAGTGGGATGCATGCGTTTCCCATGAACTTGGGGGAGACAGCGTGGCACCTGGTGTCCCATGGCTGGGGTGGGGGAGGAGCTTTGCCAGCCACCACCCAGCCAGTGGTGTATTAACCCCTCTGGGCACAGGAAGCCCCTGAGGCGTGGTCCAGCCTGGCATGGGGGGGGGTTCCCCAGCTGAGGGTGGAAAAGCAGGATCACAGGAATCAGGCACAATCCATTACCTAGGTCTAGGCCACAGCCCCTCCTCCATGAAGCCTCTTGATGATGGGCCCTTGTGAGGAGCTCTGTCCTCTGAGCCTGGGCCCCCTATGACAGCCTATGGCCGCCTCCCAGGTAGGGGAGCCCAGGAGACATGTAGTGAACTCCTGAGTCCCCTGTTTCCATGTGTATGTTGACCCCCCCAACCTTCACTGTGGGCCCCTGAAGGCAGGGGCTGTGTCTCCTCCATGTTCATGTCCCTGTGGCATTTGCACAGCCAGGGTGGGGCCTGGATGCGAGTGAACCCCTCCCATGCTCCCTGAGCCCCCACCAGGCCGCCGTGGCCCCAGCTGTGGAAAATGGACCTCTTTCTGCCCAGCCGCAATCCCTGTTTTCCTTTCTCTCCTTCTAGGGTACCCACTGCAAGGCCTTGGCTCTGGTATCCAGACTTCAGGTGCCAACGGCCCCCTGTGTGGACAGGTCCAAAGAGCCCTTTGGCAGAACACAGATATCGCAGAGGAAGGCATGAGGAATTCCAGCCACACCCTCTGTACACCTCCAAGCTCTGCTCTCCTGTCCCAGGGAAGAACGCACCGCCGCTTGGCACACGCAAGCTCGCTCTGAGCCACAGGCTTGGGCACGGACTTGAGCATCTCTGGGCGGTCCTCCGGGGTGACAGCCCCGAGTCCAGTCTCCGCAGATGTACCTACGCTCAGCATGAGCAGGATGCTCTTCTCTCTGTCTTCTCACTGCCTCCATCCCCAAGAGGTGCCTGATGCTTAGTGGTTGCTCAGTGATCAATGTTAGAGACGTGGTGCTCTGCATCCTGAGACCAGTGGGCTAACCCATCATGAGGAGCACAAATATGCTTGGATGCTGGGCACCTGGGCTCAGGGTCCAGTATGGGCTCCTCATGCATGATCTCCTTTGACCCAACAGCCTAGTGGGGCACCGACTCTCTCTCTTTCATGGATGAGGAAACCAGGCAGCTGGTGTCTCACTTCTGACCTGCCCTATACATCAGGGCTAAGACACTTGTCTAAGGTCGCACAGCTGCTGAGGAGCTCATCCAGTCTTTGCCGACACACCTCATGAATGCTATAGTGGGAGGACCCCAAGCGGGCTCCAGGGGTTCCCCACCTCCTGGTATTTTCACTCTGGGTCATCTCTCTCCTCAAATGTGGGCTGCATAGAGGACTTGCTTCCAGCCAAGAGGATCTAGCAAAGTCAATGGGCTGTCATTTCTGTGACTAGCTTATGAAAGATGGTGCTTCCATCCGGCCAGCAGACTTCTGCATGGGGGGGAGGGGGGGCTGATGACACGGAGCCATGTTGGGGAAGCCCCCTTGCAAGGCCCCAACAGCTGGGAAAGACCTGAGGCCCTCAGTCCAATGGCACTCAAGGGAATGAATCTTGCCAACAACGTGATGACCTCAGCAGATCCCTCCCCGGTCAGGTCTCCTGATGAGACCTTGGCTGAGGCCAGCACAGCGCCTGCCATTTTAGGAGGCCCGGAGGTGAGGACCCGCGTAAGCTTGTGTGTCCAGATGTCTGACCACCAGAATGTGAGCTGGCACACACGGGCTGTTTTGAAGCTCTTAGATCAGGGGTGGTTTCTTGTGTAGTGAGAAATAATACGAATGTAGAAGTGGTTTCTTAGGCTGCCTCCAGCAACTGGAGTCTTCCAAACACACGACTGAGGCCATCTCCTTGTAGTGCTGCCTGGGTTTAAAATGAATTTGAGAAAATCCCAAAGGGCGAGCAAGATCCTCGCACCAGTGAACATGTCAGCTCCCAGCACACGCCCGGGAATTGGACTTCGCCCAAACCTATGTGATAAAACTTGTTGTTTTGGGGGGGGTGCCAGGGGGGAAGCAGGATGTTTTGTGCACGTGGCTTTTGTTGAAGTATTCACTCCTGGGAGATTACTGGAAAGTGGTATCTTCCCACCTGAGGCACAAAAATAGACTCCGGCGACTGGAGGGGCTGGTGGGTATGACGCCGACTCGGGTCACCCAGTGTGTGGCAGGTGCGTCAGAAGGAGAGGGCCCCTGTCAGCTACGGTCCCTGTCACCCTGTTTTGGGGGAAATCCTTGGACTGTTCGCCTCTCTTCTGTTGAAATCGACCTCATGATAAAGTCTCACTTGTGAGATTTTTAGATCTGACTGGGTGATGACTTTGTAAGGCTCCAGACGGATTGTGTTAGGTTAGAAATATCTAAGTCTTTTGCAACACCCACGTGTTTTATGTTTTATATTTTAAATCTATGATCTGTCATCTCTGTGACATACTCCTTTTATTTCACCCGAGTATACGAGCTGCACAGCACTTTATGCACACACACCTCTGACCTCATGCACGTGATTTCTTGGATCCCACCGGTTGGTTTTCAGCGTTTGAACTCATTGCAGATATTGGCTCAGCCCACTCTGCGCGGTGAAGGGTGTCTTAGGGGTGGAGGCGGGGAGGGGAGCGGTGGGCGGGGTCAGGACGGAAGAGGGGCTCCACCTGCAGAAGTCTGTGTGGGTGGGACGAACATGGCTGGATCCACAGGGGTCCCAAGCCCCTGCCAATCACAGAGCCTGCTCCTCTCCCCCCCTCCCCCCTCCCGTGGCCTTTGGTTTAGAAGGTCTCGGGCTTGGAGCACCTGGGGGGCTCAGTTGGTTAAGCCTCTGACTTCGGCTCAGGTCATGATCTTGCGGTTCGTGGGTTCAGGCCCCGCATCAGGCTCTCTTCTGACAGCTCGCTCAGAGCCTGAAGCCTGTTTCAGATTCTGTGTCTCCCTCTCTCTCTGACCCTCCCCTGTTCACACTGTCTCTCTTTAAAAAAAAAAAAAAAAGAAAGAAAAAGAAAAAAAAAAGAAAGTCTCAGGCTTTGCTCACTTCCACGCAGACTAGAAGGTCTCGGGCTGCACGTGGCGTGTGTAGCTCTGGGAAGCTGTGCCAGTGATTTCAATGGACAGGTAGCTTAGGGAACTGCCAGCGAGCAGACACCAGAGGGGACACCAGAATGATCCACGCTGTCTCCGCACACAGTAATGGCTGCCTTATGGGCAGGCTCCCTGCTCAGAGGCCATAGCAGAGGCCCCTTCTCAGTGAGGATGAGCCTGAGACCCTCCCCTGCTTTCCTGCCCCAGGTCTGGGCCGTTTCCTCCCATAACCGTGAGTGGTCCCCTCCCCCAGGGCCCAAAGCAGTTTGTGAGACCAACCTCCTGTCCCCTCAGCCCCTTCCCCATTTAGAGACACAGGCAGCCTGCCTTCGGCTCCAAGGGACCTCCAGTCACAGAGCAGCAGGGACACTCCCATGTCACGTGGCTTACGGATGGGCAGACAGGGGCTCTCAGTGCTGGGGGTTGGCAGCATCTGGGCCCGGGCCCCGGAGCCAGCTGTCCTCACTCTACTTCTGGCCACACCACAGCTGTGTCTGTGTGACGCCTCGGGGCGTCCCCCTTGGGTCCCGTTCTGCTCGCTTCCTGCCTCTTGGCAAAGTCCTGCGGACCCCACGTTGGAAATGCCCAGACCGTAGCCGTCCTCGGCGCGGGCCCCCGCACACTCACCTCTCACCTGGGCGGCCACCAACACCGGCTCCGGCCTAACAAACACGAGTCCTGCCGCCTCACACACGCCGTACACACGCACACACGCGCACACGCCACACACCACCCCCACCCCTGCACGGGCGCACGTTTTCTCCCTCACTTTATACCTTTTTTTTAATGCTTCTAAAAAAGTACACTTTCGTCCCTTATGCGTATTAGTTTTCCTGAGCACTTATCCCTGTTGACAGGCTTCACGCTTGTGTCTGCTCACGGCTGTCTCCACTGGGACTTGAGCTCTGTGCAGACAGGACGCCTCTGCTGTCCCCAGAGCCTGGCACACGGCACTCAGCCAACAAACTGTCACTGAATGAATGAATGAATGAATGAATGAATGAATGTTGGTTTGTGGTAGAACCTCTTGCAGGTGAGAGGGGGAGGTGGGGCAAGGAACACGGACAGGGGAGCGGGCTCCCGGGGGGAGACCCTTACCAGAAGGAAAGGGCTGGGAGACGCCACACTCCATAGACACCCATAGGCTCCCAGCCCTCCGGGTCCCTGCTGGGCAGGTGGCTTTGACCACTGGTGTCTCCGTGCCCATCTACACAGGTGACCCACCTCCTGTCCACGTGGGGGGGGGTCTGTCCTCAGCAGGGGGCCAGGCTCAGCTCTTGGGGGCCAAGGGCCCTGGCAGATATGGAGGGACCCATGTCCCGATGCCCGGAGCCCGGAGCCCAGCTCTGCAGCCACAGATGCCTCTTCCCAGGAAGTGCACACACACTCCGCGCTCCCTCCCTCCCGCCCCCCCTCCCCCTGCAGGGGCAGCAGTGCTGGAATAAGGGGATTAAGAACACTTTCCCAACAATGGGAAGCTCGAACAATTCCAGCTCCAGGCAGCAGACAATGACCTGCTCTCTACCATGTGGACAGATGTCACCCATCCTGCAGCAGAGACATGGCTCACCAGGAGCCCTGCCAGGAAGGACAGCTGCCACCCAGTCCCGTGAGTCCACACGCGACCCATCCAGGGCTCCCTGGAGGGACACTGAGCTGTGGACGCTCGAGCCACCGTGGCCCAGGCCACTGTCACTTCCACGAGAGCTCGTGTCTCTCTCCCAGACCGGAGTGAAGGCCGGGGCGCTCTCGACTCCCTTCCCCAGGGGGCTCCGCCCAGGGGTGGCCACTGTGGGTGCTTGGCGAGCTCCTGTGGACGAATCTCTGGGACTGATGGTGGGGGCCCGAGTCTGATCCCGGGGACGCCCGGTCGCGAGCATCACTGGCTCTGGGCTCAGGGCCGCGTCCCCACCTGCCGGCTCTCTCGCCTGAGCCTGGCCAAGGGGCAGGTGCTCTTGTTGGGCAGGTTTGGGTGAGGGAGGTGCACAGGGAGGCAGGGGCCCCAGGCAGGCCTCACTCACGACCCCTGCTCTCCGTCACTGCCCTCCCCTCGCCCTCCCCACGGGCTCTGTCTGCTCACCATTGAAGCTGAGTTCAGAGCCCTGCCTCAGAGGGGGAAGACAGGCCCCCCAGGCCTCCGTCAGCCACCCCTCGGGCACTCGGTGCAGCTCCTGGGCCCGAGGGTCCCCGCAAGTCCCTGCCACCGACTCCTTCAGGCCAGGCTGGCTCTGTCTGTGGGGGGGGCCTGTCACAGAGGGTAACCAGCCTCACGCCTGTTGGATTGCAGCCGGCAGCCTGTGTCCTCCCCCCACCCCCCACCCCGGGTGCCGGAGCACGTGGCTTGCCCCCTTCCCCTCCCCCGCCTCCCGAGACCCGTCCAGCCTGAGGGGCCACACCCTGCGTGGTCATCGCCGTCGTGCGTCTGGAGCCTTCATAATCCACATCCAGGTTCCAAGCAAAGGATGAGCTGCTCACACGGGTGGCAGCTGAGCTGTGCCTGGTGCGTCCCTCAGTGTTTCCTGGTGTCAACACTGATCCTCACAAACGGGTGTCTCGTCCTCCAGCCCTGGGGGTCCCTGCCCCCTGCTGGGCCTCCCCACCTCCTCTTCCCCGGGACACCCCTGCAGCGCGGTCACCAGCGACCAGCTTGGCCACCGCCCTTCCACGTCCCACTGCTTCCCTCGGGAACAGCCTGGCTGCAAGGGGCCCCGGGGGCAGACAGCCAGGAGCCTCTGTCCCCGGATGACAGTTCAGGCTGCGTGCCCGCCGTCAGTGACGCCGTGCTTGTGCCATAGGAGCGCCCCACTTTCCGGGGCTGAGTCCACGGAGCTCCGGACGGCCTGGGCCAGTGGGTGTCGAGCTGGGGCACGCGGCAGGGCCCCCCGAGGCCTTGAGTCTGGTTTAGCAGGTCGGCAGCAGGGCCCGAGAACGTGCTTCTCTACCCGAGGGGTGATGCTGGTGCTGCCAGCCCGAGGACCCCACTTTAAGAAACACCAGCCCAGGCTTTGGTGCAGGAAGTAACAATCCCGGACGTCGCTGGCTTAAAGCAACAAATGTGTGTCTCTCACTCTGTTGCAAATTCATGTCTGGTGGGCTGAGGACCCCTCCAGATCCGCTGGGGACGCGGCGCTCCCAGGAGGGAGCCCCTGCTGCAGACTGGAAGAGCCAGGTCGAAGCAGAAGCTCGCGGTCAGCGGCTGGGCGAGCCCCACGCTCCGCCCAGCTCCAACGAGCTGAGAAGTGGGGTCCGGAGGAGCAGGTGGACAGCAGAGCGGGGAGGGAGCCCCGGGGATATGTGCCAGGGCCCGCGTGAGCCTGGCCACCCTGAAACGCCCCCAGAGTTGGCACCTGGGCGCATCCTGCTGGCCCCCAGGGAACAGCCCCGACCAGGACAGGCCCATGGCTGCGTCTTCCGGGGGAAACGCTCTCTGCTCTCCGCGGCCACCGGGAGGGGCTCAGTGCAGGGGATGGCCCTGTGGCCCTTAAGAAGACAGCCAACCACGTGTGTTCACAGTGGAAACAGCAGACTTGATTTATTGAAAAACTCTTACAAGGACTCTTCCGTCGCACAGGTTTAAAATATTTTAAAACACCCCTCCTTGGGCCTTACAGGTAAAACTTAGGAACGTGTCTAGGGGGGTTTTGGGCAAGAGACAGGTGTCATTGGACATTGTATTTTAAAGGGCCCAACGTCCCAGACCTTTTCTGTGGGTTTTTAGACGCTCATGCTTCTCCCTTTCCAGCAACAAGTGACCAGCTGTATCGACAAGAAGAATAAGAATTACGCCAGGAGAATTTCTGCAAATATAAGAAGTATTTTTTATTGCAATATACCGTAGCGAAGTGGCCTGGGGAGAAGGGGACACGTTTGACTTCAGTACAAATGACGACAGCTTTAAAGGGACCACAGATTGGGGAGGACAGAGCGGCGGACTCGGGAGGGACGAGGGGTCAAAACGGAATCACATGACCTAGACAACACCCACGGAGCACCGCTCGGCAGCCCTGGCGTACGGCTTTGCTTGGGAAGAGACGGGCGTGGCCGCCATTGACGCGGGCCAGCATCCCAGGCGTGAAAGAACCTTGAAGCCAGGCTTTTCTTTGGCAATAGCAAGATTCAGTTTCCACGAGAATTCAGGAAATCCTAGTGGGTGATTTCGTTTTGCCCGGGGCGGGGGGGGGGGCTCTCTGCTGTGGTCTCCGTGGCGGGCCAGGGTGGGCAGGGGACAGCACCCGGCCTGTCACATCTCCTCCCGAGGGGGCTGAGCAGGGCCCGGGGGCCCCACCTGCTTCCCCCATCGCAGAAGGAAAGGGCATGGCCAGCTTTTCACAGTAAAGGGACAGACAGTCCTCGCTGGGCCATCAGGTCCTCCGCCCCCGGAAGGCAGCCCCTGGCCCTCGCTCGTGGAGAAGGAACGGAACCGAGATGGAGCCTCGCCAGCCCTGTGCTCCGGTGCGGCCGAGACCTGAGCCCGGGGTGCTTGTGGATGGAAATCAAAATCGCTCTTGCGGCAGCCCTGCAGACGCCCGCAGAGCCTGCGGCCCCCCTGCCCGGGCACCGAGGCCCCGCCCGGGCCACCCAGCCGGGACGCACACGTAGCTTTGATTCAGTTCTCGGCACAAACACAGAAATTAGCACCAAACGTTCAGCAACCAGATACAGCCTGCGATCGTCCCAGCACGGACAGTGCAGGGCAGCTTTTACTTGTGTGGGTGTGTTTTCAAGCCACGGAAGCACAGCCCGACAATGGAAGCGGGCCTCGCCGTGAGCCGCGGGCGCAGAAGCGCGTGGGCCCAGCGGGAAGGAAGGAGGCACGCGTCTACCTGTACGTCCTTGGCAGGGACCCGCACTGTGGGGGCGATGACCGGGTCCATGGAAGGCGTGAGGGGGCGGCTCGGCCCCGCACCCCCGCGTTGCCTTTCAAGGAGACCTTAGAACAGATAGCACCACAAAAGACAAGTGTAAAGTGAGCACCAATTATCACGTAAGGACCATCTACAGAGAGTGTGGGTTCCCTGCCCTGGACATACTCCCATTAGGCTCTGCGGGAAGAAGACTGGAGAAAGGAAGCAATTAAAATTAATTTATGCCTGTGTTTTAATCTAAGTGCATGAAGGAAAGGCAAAGCATAAAGTTCTTCTGTTTTTTTTCTTCTCCCTCTCCATTAAAAAAACCCTCCAGAGCTGATGAAAAAATTGTGTGAAGAGGGACGTGGCGCCCGCTGGCCAAACGGCCGTGTGTCCCCCGGGCAATCTTCCGCTTTATTGCACGTTCTAGGCCCGGGTGGGGCCGGGGGCACCTCGCTTCTCACCAGAATGGGACTGCCCACCCCCTGTCCCCACTCTCCGGTGGGGCTGAAGCTGGGTTCCTGTGCATGATTGAAAGTCAGGGACGCTGCACGTTTATGACAATACAATACAAATATTTACTTAAAACTCACAAAAACGAAAGCACCTTGAATCCATCGGAAAGGCACATGCGGAATGACATTTGGCCCATGAATGGATCGTGTAGTTGAAAACAGAGGCTTTGGCTGGGCGGGGACGACCTTGACAAGGCTTGCCTCAGAACATGTTTTGAAGGTCGGGGGAAATACACATCTTCAAGTTGAATTAAAAAAAAAAAAAGTGATCTCCGAATACTGCGCCCCTCCCCCGCCCCGGCCCAGTGACCCCTCCCTGCAGGCGACGGGTCGGCCAGCTCCGTGGCAAACGTGTGGCCCCCGTGGCATGTGGTGGCGACGGGAGGGGACTGAGAAAGTGGGGGGCCCAGTGGTGGCGGGCCGTCTAGGTCATGTGACTCGGCTCCGGGGTAGGGGACTCAGCCCTTCCCCTTCGCTCTCTGTGGGTGTGGGGTCTGGCTGGGCGCAGGGCCGCGCGGACGAGGTCGGGGGAGGGGCGAGGGGCCTTCACTGTCCAGGACGCCCGCAGACGGCGCGCTGAGGTCACGAGGTTGCTCTCGGGGGTCGGGCTCGCGGCTCCTAGCCCAGGAAGCAAGCCGGCCCCACTTCAAATCCAAATTTCTGGGACGCTTCACCGAAATCATTGAACATGATGTCCACGATGGGCACCTGCTCCACCTTGGGAGTGTCGATCTCCAGAACCGTCTTCTGATACCCTTTCTTCGTCTGGGGGCACAAGAGAGGGCGTGTCAGCGAGAGGGGGACGGGGCACCTCTCAGGGTCACGCCTCACCCACCACACCCGCTCTGGCTCCCCAGCTCCTGGGCACATGCACGACCCGCTGTGGAGGTGGCCGGTTTGTACCACATCCTCAGGCAGGTGGAGGGATGGAAGTTTCCAGACCAGGGTAGGCAGCGACACCCCCCCCCTCCTGCCCCATGACAGTCCGTTTCATCCTGCCACAGTCCTGGACCCACACCCACCCCTGCCAGCGGGGACACCCCAAGGCGGTCCCTTCAGGACCAGCTACAGAAAACACAGCTTTACTAGAATACCCAGATCTGGGCTCCGTGTTCAAGTTCAAAGTGCAGAATTCTAAAAACAGCGATCGCGGGCCCAACCTTGACAATGAGGCCAATAAGTAAGAGGATTCCACGCCCACAAGTGCAAGAAGAAGGGGGAGAGCCCTATGCCCTTGCCTCCCCCCGCCAGGCCAGCTCCCACGGCCGCCAGTCTGAGCTCTACATCTCTGGGCCTCCACCCTTGCCATCAGCCACCGTGCGGTAGGGGGTCAGATCAGAGGGCTGCCTGGTCCTTGCTGGGCCACTGGGAGGCGGGGCTGCCATGGGCCCCATGCCTATGGGTGGCCAGTGCCTTTCCACGCCGGCTGGGCAGTGCCACGGGAGGGCCAGCATCTGCCTCTCCTCTCTGCCCACGAGACGGCGGCGTTTGCTGAGCTGACAGGGTGATCTCTCCTGGATTTACGGGGCCCCATGGCTGCAATTATCAGAGCACTTAGAGAGGGCATGTTTGAGCAGGCCCTGAGCTAGCTGCC